>CM059811.1:8688083-8935583 GCA_030435695.1 Brachymystax lenok tsinlingensis | reverse complement strand
CATATGAGTTATCTACAGCAATCAAATCAACGAGACTGTTTTAAAGAAATACATTGCTGATAATACAACTACATGAAGAAAAAACATTTAGACAGCAATGTTTGTGTGTGTGTATGTGTGTGAGAGGCACATTGGCAGCGCCAGCCTATGAGCTACTCAGTCAGTGTCTGCGGTTCTAAAGTATCAATTTACAGTAAGTACTGTAGCAGACCATGGTGTTCGGTGTTTACATAAACCAGTCTATTCTCTTCATTATGTGGACGGCTCACAGACATACAGTGCCTTCGGAAAGTATTCTTTTCCCCCCTCATCAATCTACACACAATACTCAATAATGACAAAACTGGTCTTTAGACAGTTGGGCTAATTTATTAAAAACAAAAAACAGAAATATCATATTTACATAAATTGTCTTGGCTGTGTGCTGAGGGTCGTTGTCCTGTTGGAAGGTGAATCTTTGCTCCAGTCTGAGGTCCTGAGCGCTCTGGAGCAGGTTTTCATCAAGGATCTCTCTGTACTTTACTCTGCTCATCTTTGCCTCGATCCTGACTGGTCCAACAGTACCTGACCGCTAAAAAACATCCCACAGCATGAATCTGCCACCACCATGCTTCACCGTAGGGATGGTGCCAGGATTCCTCCAGACGAGACGCTTGGCATTCAGGCCAAAGAGTTCGAGGTTGGTTTCATCAGACCAGACAATCTTGTTTCTCATGGTCTGAGAGTCTTTAGGTGCCTTTTGACAAATGGGCTGCCATGTGTGGGCTGTCCATGCGGGCTGTCATGTGCCGTTTACTGAGCAATGTCTTCAATCTGGCCACTCTACCATAAGGGCCTAATTGGTGGAGTGCTGCAGAGATGGTTGTCCTTCTAGAAGGTTCTCCCATCTCCACAGAGGAACTCTAGAGCTCTGTCAGAGTGACCATCGGGTTCTTGGTCACCCCCATGAACAAGGCCCTTCTTCCTCGATTGCTCAGTTTGCCTGGGAGGCCAGCTCTAGGAAGAGTCTAGGTGGTTCCAAACGTCTTCCATTTAAGAATAAAGGAGGCCACTATGTTCTTGGGGACCTTTCCCCAGATCTGAGCCTCAACACAATCCAGTCTAGGCACTCTACGGACCCCTCCTTCGACCTCATGGCTTGGTTTTTGTTCTGACATGCACTGTCAACTGTGGGACCTTATATAGACAGGTGTGTGCCTTTCTAAATCATGTCCAATCAATTAAATTTACCACAGGTGGACTCCAATCAAGTTGTAAAACATCTCAAGGATTATCAATAGAAACAGGATGCACCTGAGCTCAATTTTGAGTCTCATAGAAAAGGGTCTGAATACTTATGTAAATAAGGTATTTCTGTTTTAAATTTTTATACATTTGCCAACATTTATAAAAAAACTGTTTTCGCTGTGTCATTATGGGGTATTGTGTGTAAATTGCTGAGGGAATTGTTTTATTGAACCCATTTTAGAATAAGGCTGTAACGTAACCCAAACTACCCAAAATACCACAACTACTCCAACTACCCCAAACAACTCCAACTCCCCCAACTACTCCAACTACCCCAACTACTCCAACTCCCCCAACTACACCAACTACCCCAACTACTCCAACTGCCCCAACTACTCCAACTCCCCCCAAAATCCCAACTACTCCAACTCCCCCAACTCCCCCAACTACCACAACTACTCCAACTACCCCAACTACCACACTACCCCAACTACTCCAACTATCCCAACTTCTCCAACTACCCCAACTACTCCAACTACCCCAACAACTCCAACTCCCCCCAAAATCACAACTACTCCAACTACCACAACTACTCCAACTATCCCAACTACTCCAACTCCCCCAACTACCAAAACTACTCCAAATACCCCATCTACTCCAACTCCCCCAACTACCCCAACTACCACAACTACCCCAACTACTCCAACTACCACAACTACTTCAACTCCCACAACTACTCCAACTACCCCAACTACTCCAACTACCCCAACAACCCCAACTACCACAACTACTCCAACTCCCCCAACTACTCCAACTATCCCAACTACCCCAACTCCCCCAACTACCACAACTACTCCAACTACTCCAACTACCCCAAACAACTCCAACTCCCCCAACTACTCCAACTACCCCAACTACTCCAACTCCCCAACTACTCCAACCACCCCAACTACTCCAACTACTCCAACTACTCCAACAACCCCAACTCCCCCGACTACCACAACTACCACAACTACTCCAACTCTTCCAACTACCCCAACTACCCCAACAACCCCAACTACTCCAACTATCCCAACTACCCCAACAACCCCAACTACCACAACTACTCCATTTCCCCCAACTACCACAACTACTACAACTACCACAACGTCCCAACTACTCCAACTACCACAACTACTCCAACTCCCCAACTACTCCAACTACACCAACTACCACAACTACTACAGCTCCTCCTCCCTTTCTACACTCCTGCACTCTCCTTTATCTCTACACTCTCCATCCCTCCCGCTATCTTTACACTCTCCATCCCTCCCTCCCTCTATCTCTACACTCTCCATCCCTCCCTTCCTCTATACCAAAATACCACAACTACTCCAACTACCCCAAACAACTCCAACTCCCCAACTACTCCAACCACCCCAACTACTCCAACTCCCCAACTACACCAACTACCCCAACTACTCCAACTGCCCCAACTACTCCAACTCCCCCAAAATCCCAACTACTCCAACTCCCCCAACTCCCCCAACTACCACAACTACTCCAACCACCCCAACTACCACACTACCCCAACTACTCCAACTATCCCAACTTTCCAACTACCCCAACTACTCCAACCACCCCAACAACCCAACTCCCCCAAAATCACAACTACTCCAACTACCACAACTACTCCAACTATCCCAACTACTCCAACTCCCCCAACTACCAAAACTACTCCAAATACCCCATCTACTCCAACTCCCCCAACTACCCCAACTACCACAACTACCCCAACTACTCCAACTACCACAACTACTTCAACTCCCACAACTACTCCAACTACCCCAACTACTCCAACTACCCCAACAACCCCAACTACCACAACTACTCCAACTCCCCCAACTACTCCAACTATCCCAACTACCCCAACTCCCCCAACTACCACAACTACTCCAACTACTCCAACTACCCCAAACAACTCCAACTCCCCCAACTACTCCAACTACCCCAACTACTCCAACTCCCCCAACTACTCCAACTACCCCAACTACTCCAACTACTCCAACTACTCCAACAACCCCAACTCCCTCGACTACCACAACTACCACAACTACTCCAACTCTTCCAACTACCCCAACTACCCCAACAACCCCAACTACTCCAACTATCCCAACTACCCCAACAACCCCAACTACCACAACTACTCCATTTCCCCCAACTACCACAACTACTACAACTACCACAACGTCCCCAACTACTCCAACTACCACAACTACTCCAACTCCCCCAACTACTCCAACTACCGCAACTACCACAACTACTACAGCTCCCTCCCTCCCTTTCTACACTCTCCGTACCTCCTTTATCTCTACACTCTCCCTCCCTCCCGCTATCTTTACACTCTCCATCCCTCCTCCTCTATCTCACATCTTCCTCCCTCCTCTATCTCTACACTCTCCATCCCTCCCTCCCTCTATCTCTACAGGGAGGGATTGAGAGTGTAGAGATAGAGGGAGGGAGGGATGGAGAGTGTAGAGATAGAGGGAGGGAGGGAGGGAGGGATGGAGAGTGTAGAGATAGAGGGAGGGAGGGAGGGAGGGAGGGAGGGATGGAGAGTGTGAAGATAGCGGGAGGGAGGGAGAGTGTAGAGATAGAGGGAGGGATGGAGAGTGTAGAGATGAAGGAGGGACGGAGAGTGTAGAAAGTGAGGGAGGGAGCTTTAGTAGTTGTAGACAGGTGTGTGCCTTTCTAAATCATGTCCAATCAATTAAATTTACCACAGGTGGACTCCAATCAAGTTGTAAAACATCTCAAGGATTATCAATAGAAACAGGATGCACCTGAGCTCAATTTTGAGTCTCATAGAAAAGGGTCTGAATACTTATGTAAATAAGGTATTTCTGTTTTAAATTTTTATACATTTGCCAACATTTATAAAAAAACTGTTTTCGCTGTGTCATTATGGGGTATTGTGTGTAAATTGCTGAGGGAATTGTTTTATTGAACCCATTTTAGAATAAGCCTGTTACGTAACCCAAAATACCCAAAATACCACAACTACTCCAACTACCCCAAACAACTCCAACTCCCCCAACTACTCCAACTATCCCAACTACTCCAACTCCCCCAACTACCACAACTACTCCAACTACCCCAACTACTCCAACTCCCCCAACTACTCCAACTATCCCAACTTCTCCAACTACCCCAACTACTCCAACTACCCCAACAACTCCAACTCCCCCAACTTCTCCAACTACCCCAACTCCCCCCAAAATCACAACTACTCCAACTACCACAACTACTCCAACTATCCCAACTACCACACTATCCCAACTACTCCAACTCCCCCAACTACCACAACTACTCCAACTCCCCCAACTACTCCAACTATCCCAACTTCTCCAACTACCCCAACTACTCCAACTACCCCAACAACTCCAACTCCCCCAACTTCTCCAACTACCCCAACTACTCCAACTACCCCAACAACTCCAACTCCCCCCAAAATCACAACTACTCCAACTACCACAACTACTCCAACTATCCCAACTACTCCAACTCCCCCAACTACCACAACTACTCCAAATACCCCAACTACTCCAACTACCCCAACTACCCCAACTACCCCAACTACTCCAAATACCACAACTACTTCAACTCCCACAACTACTCCAACTACCCCAACAACCCCAACTACTCCAACTACCCCAACTACCCCAACAACCCCAACTACTCCAACTACCCCAACTACCCCAACTACTCCATTTCCCCCAACTACCACAACTACTACAACTACCACAACGTCCCCAACTACTCCAACTACCACAACTACTCCAACTCTCCCAACTACTCCAACTACCACAACTACTCCAACTCCCCCAACTACTCCAACTACCGCAACTACCACAACTACTACAGCTCCTCCTCCCTTCCTTTCTACACTCTCCGTCCCTCCTTTATCTCTACACTCTCCATCCCTCCCTCTATCTCTACACTCTCCCTTCCTCCCTCTATCTCTACACTCCATCCCTCCCTCCCTCTATCTCTACAGGAAGGGATGGAGAGTGTAGAGATAGAGGGAGGGAGGGATGGAGAGTGTAGAGATAGAGGGAGGGAGGGATGGAGAGTGTAGAGATAGAGGGAGGGATGGAGAGTGTAGAGATGGGGTATTGTGTGTAAATTGCTGAGGAAATTGTTTTATTGAACCCATTTTAGAATAAGGCTGTAACGTAACCCAAACTACCCAAAATACCACAACTACTCCAACTACCCCAAACAACTCCAACTCCCCCAACTACTCCAACTACCCCAACTACTCCAACTACCCCAACTACTCCAACTATCCCAACTTCTCCAACTACCCCAACTACTCCAACTACCCAAATAACTCCAACTCCCCCCAAAATCACAACTACTCCAACTCCCCCAACTACTCCAACTATCCCAACTACTCACACTACCCCAACTACTCCAACTACCCCAACTACTCACACTACCCCAACTACTCCAACTCCCCCAACTACTCCAACTATCCCAACTACTCCAACAACTCCAACAACTCCAACTCCCCCCAAAATCACAACTACTCCAACTCCCCCAACTACCACAACTACTCCAACTATCCCAACTACTCCAACTACCCCAACAACTCCAACTCCCCACAAAAGCCCAACTACTCCAAATACCCCAACTACTCCAACTCCCCCAACTCCCCCAACTACCACAACTACCCCAACTACTCCAACTACCACAACTACTTCAACTCCCACAACTACTCCAACTACCCCAACTACTCCAACTACCCCAACAACCCCAACTACCACAACTACTCCAACAACCCCAACTCCCCCGACTACCACAACTACCACAACTACTCCAACTCTTCCAACTACCCCAACTACCCCAACTACCCCAACAACCCCAACTACTCCAACTACCCCAACTACCCCAACAACCCCAACTACTCCAACTACCCCAACTACCCCAACTACTCCATTTCCCCCAACTACCACAACTACTACAACTACCACAACGTCCCCAACTACTCCAACTACCACAACTACTCCAACTCCCCCATCTACTCCAACTACCGCAACAACCCCACCCCCCCAACTACCACAACTACCACAACTACTACAGCTCCCTCCCTCCCTTTCTACACTCTCCGTCCCTCCTTTATCTCTACACTCTCCATCCCTCCCTCTTTCTCTACACTCTCCCTCCCTCCCGCTATCTCTAAACTCTCCATCCCTCCCTCCCCTTTCTCTCTACACTCTCCATCCATCCCTCTCTCTATCTCTACACTCTCCATCCCTCTCTCTATCTCTACACTCTCCATCCATCCCTCCCTCCCTCCATCTCTACACTCTCCATCCCTCCCTCCCTCTATCTCTACACTCTCCATCCCTCCCTCTCTCTATCTCTAAACTCTCCATCCCCCCTCTCTCTATCTCTACACTCTCCGTCCCTCCCTCTATCTCTACATTCTCCATCCATCCCTCCTTCTATCTCTACACTCTCCATCCATCCCTCCTTCTATCTCTACACTCTCCATCCACCCCTCCTTCTATCTCTACACTCTCCATCCCTCCCTCCCTCTATTTTGACACTCTACATCCATCCCTCCCCCTTCTCTCTACACTCTACATCCCTCCCTCTATCTCTACACTCTCCATCCATCCATCCCTCCTTCTATCTCTACACTCTCCATCCATCCCTCCTTCTATCTCTACACTCTCCATCCCTCCCTCCCTCTATTTTGACACTCTACATCCATCCCTCCCCCTTCTCTCTACACTCTACATCCCTCCCTCTATCTCTACACTCTCCATCCCTCCCTCCCTCTGTCTCTACACTCTCCATCCCTTCCTCCCTCTTTCTCTACACTCTCCATCCCTCACTCCCTCTATGTCTACACTCTCCATCCCTCACTCCCTCTATCTCTACACTCTCCATCCCTCCCTCTATCTATACACTCTCCATCCCTCCCTCTATCTCTACACTCTCCATCCCTCCCTCTATCTCTACACTCTCCATCCCTCACTCCCTCTGTCTACACTCTCCATCCCTCCCTCTCTCTATCTCTACACTCTCCATCCCTCCCTCTATCTCTACACTCTCCATCCCTCCCTCTATCTCTACACTCTCCATCCCTCCCTCTATCTCTACACTCTCCATCCCTCCCTCTATCTCTACACTCTCCATCCCCCTCTCTCTATCTCTACACTCTCCATCCCTCCCTCTATCTCTACACTCTCCATCTCCCCTCTCTCTATCTCCACACTCTCCATTCCTCCCTCTATCTCTACACTCTCCATCCCCCCTCTCTCTATCTCTACACTTCCCATCCCTCCCTCTATCTCTACACTCTCCATCCCTCCCTCTCTCTATCTCTCTATCTCTACATTCTCCATCCCTCCCTCCTTCTATCTCTACACTCTCCATCCATCCATCCTTCTATCTCTACACTCTCCATCCCTCCCTCCTTCTATCTCCACACTCTCCATCCATCCCTCCCCCTTCTCTCTACACTCTCCATCCACCCCTCCTTCTATCTCTACACTCTCCATCCACCCCTCCTTCTATCTCTACACTCTCCATCCCTCCCGCTATCTTTACACTCTCCATCCCTCCCTCCCTCTATCTCTACACTCTCCATCCCTCCCTCCCTCTATTTCTACACTCTACATCCATCCCTCCCCCTTCTCTCTACACTCTCCATCCCTCCCTCCTTCTATCTCTACACTCTTTATCCATCCCTCCCTCCCTCTATCTCTACACTCTCCCTCCCTCCCTCCCTCCTTCCCTCCCTCCCTACACTCTCCATCCCTCCCTCCTTCTCTCGATCTCTACACTCTCCATCCCTCTCTCTATCTCTACACTCTCCATTCCTCCCTCTATCACTACACTCTCCATCCCCCCTCTCTCTATCTCTACTCTTTCCTTCCCTCCATCTTTCCATCACTGCCTCCCTCCCTCTCTCCTTCCCGCCCTCCTTTCATCGCTGCCTCCCTCCCTCCCTCTCTACTTCCATCACTGCCTCCCTCCCTCTCTCCTTCCCGCCCTCCTTTCATCGCTGCCTCCCTCCCTCCCTCTCTACTTCCATCACTGCCTCCCTCCCTCTCTCCCTCCCTCCCTTATCTGTATTTATTCTGTACTAACCAGACAATAAACTAACAGCCAGTTTAGAAAATATGAATAATCTCCTGTGTACACAGCAGATTAAGCCTGTGTGCATGTGTGTGTGTTTGTGTGTGTGCAGGCCAGAACAGAGGGTATTACAGAGAAGGGGGGTAACGGGTTCTGCTATTTTATTATCTAATTTATCTAACGACTTTCAACTATCTCAGGGGAAAACTATGCTATGAGGGTGTGTGTGTGGGTGATTGTGTGTGTGACGTGCATGCGTGTGGTGTGTGTGTGCGGGTATTGTGTGTGTGACGGGCATGCGTGTGTGTGGCAATGAAAGTGTGGAGGATGATAGGATGAGGATGATAACCTACGTTGGGGAATTGTCTGCAACTCGCTGCTCTTCTGAGACAACACACTTCGCAAGGGAGTGACTCATCTGTAACGGAATAACGCTTTGACTCAGATTGTTCAGATTGTATGCCAAACAAAAAACATTGATTCAAAAGTTTAACAAACCATTCAAACTCTATGCACAAGGACTACTTAGAACAATTTACAGTGACAATTGAACAAAAAAAACATTAAGTGGAATAAATGTGAAGATGCAAAGTTTGGTAACAGAAATATGTGAAAAATCTCACTCAGTTTTTTATGTGACCACGTTTTCAAAAACTTAATCTGCTCTGAATTAAGATTCAAATATGTATGCAGTGTCACGTTCTTCGGGATAGACAGACCAAGGCGCAGCGAGGCATCCAGTATACATGCTTTATTATGAAACAACGAAACTCACGTAACTGAGTAAAAAAACAACCCAAACTAATGACGATCGTAACGTTGAACAAACTAAACACAAAGCAAGCTAAGTTCAAAAAATAACCCACAAACCCCAAGTGAAAACTACAAACATATATATGGTTCCCAATTAGAGACAACGACACTCAGCTGCCTCTAATTGGGAACCATTAACCCAACATAGAAATATAACACCTAGAACATAAAAACCCTACACCAAAAACGAAACCAAAACACTCCAGCCTGTCATCTCAGGCCTGGACGTGACATGCAGAAAGAATGAGATGTCAGCTTTGACATTACACCTTGAATTCGCTTAATTTTGGGGGGGTTCTTGAACTACTAGTGCTTAGCGATTAACAATCATTTTTTAAACAATTGACCGACATCAGTTCAATTATTTGAATTCCATTTCGTATTTTTTTCTTCTTCTGTGAGCTCAATGTGCAGTTTCTGTAGAGATAAATCAGATCAAGCCCGAACCGGTGCGATCAAGCCTGAACCGGACAATATTCAACATAGTTCAGGGCAGAAAATGTGCTAATTAACTACAATGACCATAATCCATTGTGTGCCTACTTGTCCTGTCTGTGAGGTGCAGACATGGAGAGGGAGAGAAGAGACTTGTGATGGAGAGTCATAACATTTTCAGCAATCATAAAAGTATGCCTTATTTTACTTTGAAGAACTACTAAAACAGGGATTTGGTCAGACAGCATAGGCAGCAGCTCTATAGAGATGAGATGATGACTTGGAATGAAATAATAAAGTCATCAAATAAAACAAATGTAATATACACAACAACTGGAATATTTTTTTTAAAAACCATCATGGGACTTGTATTCATTGTTTTATTCCGTGTTGTTACAGCATTCAACCCACAACTATTATGGTTTCTTAGTTTCTGAAAGACAACCTCTCCCTCAATGTCAGCAAGACAAAGGAGCTGATCGTGGACAACAGGAAACGGAGGGGAGAGCACGTTGAGAGCTTCAAGTTCCTCGGTGTCCACATCACTAAGGAATTATCATGGTCCACACACAACCACACAGTTGTGAAGAGGGCACGACAGCGCCTCTTCCCACTCAAGAGACTGAAAAGACTTGGCATGGGACCTAAGATCCTCAAAAAGTTCTACAGTGGCACCATTAAGAGCATCTTTACTGGCTGCATCACTGCTTGGTACGGCTACTGGCTGCTTGGTACAGCTACTGGCTGCTTGTTACGGCTACTGGCTGCTTCGTACGGCTACTGGCTGCTTGGTACGGCTACTGGCTGCTTGGTACGGCTACTGGCTGCTTGTTACGGCTACTGGCTGTTTGGTACGGCTACTGGCTGCTTGGTACGGCTACTGGCTGTTTGGTACGGCTACTGGCTGCTTGGTACGGCTACTGGCTGCTTGTTATGGCTACTGGCTGCTTGTTATGGCTACTGGCTGCTTGGTACGGCAACTGGCTGCTTGGTACAGCTACTGGCTGCTTGGTACGGCTACTGGCTGCTTGGTACGACTCCCGAGGTGACGGTTTTGGAGAGTCTGGCGTGCCCAAAGTAAAATGCCTCCCATTCAGGCCCGGAAAATAGGATATGCACATATTTAGTACCATTGGATAGGAAACACTGAATTTTCCAAAACTGTTAACCATTTGTCTGTGAGTAAAACAGAACGGATATGGCAGGCAAAACCCCGAGGAATTTCTGTCCTGGAAAAAGTGGTTTTCACAGAGTGCCTCATTTGGAACCCCTCCCTCATGAAAATGCCCTTATAAGGGCATATGAATGCAGTACCCATCGCTTCCTTTAGATGTCAACAGTCTCGAGACAGTATGGATTTTCATTTTGGATGCTTTAGACCAGAGAATAAGAGGAAACCAGGAAGTGTCCTTTTTATGTCAACAGTACCCAGCGCGCGCTCCCGACAAGGCGCGCTGTGTGTTTTTTACCGTCTTTATCGATCAGTTTATATTCCGGTTGATTTATAATAGTAAATATACGTAAAAGTGTTCCTAAGGATACATTTAAAACTATGTTTGATTGTTCTTGGACAAGTTTATAGGTATAAGATGAACGAGTTTGCGTCACGTTTCAATGGAGGAGTGGAAGCTGTCGTTTCTGATTATAACGCGAACCAAATGGAGATTTATGGATAAAATACATTACTTTTTCTAACAAAAGAACCATGGATTGTCTTCGTTGGACACTTAGGATGACCTCAGCAGAAGTTCTTCAACAGGTAATTGATTTGTTTTCGCTGTGAAATGTGTTATGTGTGTGCCGTGATGGCTAATCGATTCATGGCTATGGGAAAAATATGTGAGGTGCTACCCTCAAACAATCAAATCTGCTGCTTTCGCCGTAAAGCCTTTTTGAAATCTGACAACGCTGTGATATTGCCAAGAAACAGAGCTTTTGATGAGTATGGAACACTTGTATATTGGTGGATGTTTAATAATTAAACTTTTGGATTTTGAATTTGGTGCCTTGCATTTCACCTGGTAGGGTCGGGATTGGGGCGCTAGCGCCCCAGCAATCCCCAAGAAGTTAAAACTTTCCACCTTCTCCACTACTGTCCCGTCGATGTGGATAGGGGGGTGCTCCCTCTCCTGTTTCCTGAAGTCCACGATCATCTCCTTTGTTTTGTTGACGTTGAGTGAGAGGTTATTTTCCTGACACCACACTCTGAGGGCCCTCACCTCCTCCCTGTAGGCCGTCTCGTCATTGTTGGTAATCAAGCCTACCACTGTAGTGTCGTCAGCAAACTTGATGATTGAGTTGGATGCGTGCTTGGCCACGCAGTCATGAGTAAACAGGGAGTACAGGAGAGGGCTGAGAACGCACCCTTGTGGGGCCCCAGTGTTGAGGATCAGCGGGGTGGAGATGTTGTTTCCTACCCTCACCACCTGGGGCCGGCCTGTCAGGAAGTCCAGGACCCAGTTGCACAGGGCTGGGTCGAGACCTAGGGTCTCGAGCTTAATGACGAGCTTGGAGGGTACTATGGTGTTAAATGCTGAGCTGTAGTTGATGAACAGCATTCTTACATAGGTATTCCTCTTGTCCATATGGGTTAGGGCAGTATGCAGTGTGATTGCGATTGCGTCGTCTGTGGACCTATATACTTAATTTGTTGTTTAGTTTGTCTGGGAGCAGGACGTCGTGGTCCGCGACGGGGGCTGGTTTTCTTTTTGTAGTCCGTGATTGACTGTAGACCCAGCCACATTCCTCTCATGTCTGAGCTGTTGAATTGTGACTCTACTTTGTCTCTATATTGACGCTTAGCTTGTTTGATTGCCTTGCGGAGGGAATAGCTACACTGTTTGTATTCAGTCATGTTTCCGGTCGCCTTACCCTGGTTAAAAGCAGTGGTTCGCGCTTTCAGTTTTGCGCGAATGCTGCCATCAATACACGGTTTCTGGTTGGGGAAGGTTTTAATAGTTGCTATGGGTACAACATCACCGATGCACTTGCTATAAACTCGCTCACCGAATCAGCGTATACATCAATGTTGTTGTCCGATGCTATCCGGAAAACATATCCCAATCCACGGGCTCGGAAGCAATCTTGCAGCGTGGAATCAGATTGGTTGGACCAGCGTTGAACAGACCTGAGCACGGGCATTTCCTGTTTTAGTTTCAGTCTGTAGGCTGGGAGCAACAAAATGGAGTCGTGGTCAGACTTGCCCGAAAGGAGGGCGGAGAATAGCCTTGTATGCATCACGGAAGTTAGAATAACAATGATCAAGGATTTTACAAGCCCGGGTGGCACATTAGATATGCTGATAAAATTTAGGGAGCATTGTTTTCAAATTAGCCTTATTAAAATCCCCAGCCACAATAAATGCAGCCTCAGGATATGTGGTTTCCAGTTTACATAGAGTCCAATGGATTTCTTTCAGTGCCGTCGATGTGTCAGCTTGCGGGGGGGATGTACACGGCTGTGATTATAATCGAGGAGAATTCTCTTGGTAGATAATGCGGTCGGCATTTGATTGTAAGGAATTCTATGTCAGGTGAACAAAAGGACTTGAGTTCCTGTATGTTGTTATGATCACACCACGTCTCGTTAATCATAAGACACACACCCCCGCCCTTCTTCTTACCAGATAGATGTTTGTTTCTGTCGGCGCGATGCGTGTGGCTGTGGCTGTACCGACTCAGATAACGTGTCCTGAGTGAAGCAAAGAACATTGTAGTCACCGATGTCTCTCTGGAAGGCAACTCTTGCTCGTATTTCATCCACCTTGTTGTCCAGAGACTGGACATTGGCAAGTAAAATACTCTGGAGAGGTGCACGATGTGCCCGTCTACGTAGCCTGACCAGAAGACTGCCACGTTTCCCCCCTTCTCCGGCGCCGCCGTTGTTTTGAGTCGCCGGCTGGGATCCAGTCTATTGTCCTGGTTGGTGGACCAAACAGAGGATCCGCTTCGGGAAAGTCGTATTCCAGATCGTAATGTTAGTAAGTTGACGTTGCTCTTATATCCAATAGTTCCTCCCGGTTGTATGTAATAAAACGTAATATTTCCCGGGTTAACAATGTATGAAGTAATACATAAAAAAACAAAATACTGCATAGTTTCCTGAGAACGTGAAGCGAGGCGGCCATCTCTGTCGGCGCCGGAAGTCAAGAGGGCAAGACAGTTCCCAGTATTATACACACTGCCCCCAAACAAGACCAGATTTGTGACCTGTTTCAGGAAGCTAGTCTCATGTCACTACTTCACAGGATTATTCTTTATTTTATTTTTTACCAAAATGAATTTTTTTCTGTTGCAAAAAAAGCCTTCTGGAACATGTGAACTTTCATGTGCCTTAATATCAACTGTGTATGCTATCTATAAATACGAGCCCAGTTGGTTTAGCCACGGAAAAAGCCAGGAACCTTCCTGCTATAGATAATGGATGGGCTGGACATGCCAAGAGTTCAGATTGGTCTGCCATGTAGCATGCTTCTGTCTATAACATGAGCTGCTCAGTATGTGTAGATAATTGTTGCTATCCCTGCTTTTTTTAAAGATATAACATTAGCCATGGAGAACTGCAAAGGTGTTGCCACTGCTCTCATCAACATTGCTGCCCTGAATTTAGCAATAGCTATTGACAAAGATCAGTGCTGTCGTGCCCTCTTCACAACTGTGTGGGTGTGTGTGGAACATGTTTAGATTCTGCACACGGTCAGTGTGAACTGGAGTGACTTGACACTACAGGCCAAACAAGCTGCACAAACAAAACGTCTTACTTAATTAAATGGGTTCCAGTCTGCTGTGAAGCATTCATCCATGTATACAGGTAAGCTACATTTTCAGATATACGTTTCTGATTTTGTCAGTTGTTTTCATTGCAAGATAAAGTGTTAGCTAGCTAGTGAACGTAAGCTTTCTAGCTGTCTAGCTAACGTTACGTGCGTGATCTGTGTAGTAATATTATTTGTATCTCAGAAACCCATTTGCATTGCTAGTTATAGGCTAATGTTAGCTAGCTAGCTAACATGGAACCGACTTGGTTAGCTTTAGAAGAGCTACTGGCACTGATTCCCCTCGAAGGACACACCACCGGGGACATCATATTCAAAAAGACGAAAGAATTGTTTACACAGCATGGCCTGTCATTCGAAAAACTCAACTTTGTGGTTACCGACAGGGCTCCTGCTATGGTGAGCAGACTCAGGGGCCTGGTCAGCAGGTTGAAGGAAATTGACCCCCAAATGAATGGCTTGCATTGTCTCATCCACCAGCATGTGATGTGTGCCAGACTAAACGCTGAGCTAAAAGATGTGATGAATAAAGTAATGCGCATAATCAACTTGTCAGGGAGGCATCAAACACCCAACATCGTATTTTCCACAAGCTTGTGACAGAATCAGAGAAGGCCACCCACGATGGTCTCCAGCTTGATAATGACAAGCGCTGGCTGAGTAAAGGAAAAGCTCTGGATCGGTTCTGCGAGCCGCATGACCAGGTCCAGGACCTTTGTTGTTCTCCCAGGGTAAGCTCGATGAGTTTAAACAGGAGAACGGCAACATGATGCACAATCGAGAGCACAATCGAGAGCATCCTATCGGGCTGTATCACCGCCTGGTACGGCAACTGCTCCGCCCACAACCGTAAGGCTCTCCAGAGGGTAGTGAGGACTGCACAGCGCATCACCGGGGGTAAACTACCTGCTCTTCAGGACACCTACACCACCCGATGTCACAGGAAGGCCAAAAAGATCATCAAGGACAACAACCACCCGAGCCACTGCCTGTTCACCCCGCTATCATCCAGAAGGCGAGGTCAGTACAGGTGCATCAAAGCTGGGACCGAGAGACTGAAAAACAGCTTCTACCTCAAGGCCATCAGACTGTTAAACAGCCATCACTAACATTGAGTGGCTGCTGCCAACATACTGACTTAAATCTCTAGCCACTTTAAACATAGGAATTGGATGTAACAATGTATCACTAGCCACTTTAAACAATTTTGTATATAATGTTTACGTATCCGACATACTCATATCAAATGTATACACTGTACTCTAAACCATCTACTGTATCTTGCCTATGCCGTTCGGCCATCGACCCAAATCTCTAGCCACTTTAATAATTATAATTGTATGAAATAATGTATCACTAGCCACTTTAAACAATGCCATTTATATAATGTTTACATATCCTACAACACTCATCTCATATATATATATATGTGTATATACTGTACTCCATACCATCTACTGCATCTTGCCTATGCCGGTCAGCCATCGCTCATCCATATATTTATATGTACATACTCGTATTCATTCCTTTACTCTTGTGTGTATAAGGTAGTTGTTGTGAATTTGTTAGATTACTTGTTAGATACTACTGCATGGTCAGAACTAGAAGCACAAGCATTTCGCTACACTCGCATTAACATCTGCTAACCATGTGTATGTGACAAATAAAATTTGATTTGATTTGATTTGATGACAGCAATCTGTAAGTCATTGAGAGAAGACATCAGTTCTGTATTTGAATCCATGATAACAATGGCGGAGATATCAGATTATCTCGAGGGACAATCAAGGCGGAACAACATTGTTGTGGACGGAATTGCAGAATCTCCACATGAGACCTGGACGGAGTCTGAGGACAAAGTTAGGGAAATGATCTCGGAGAAACTGAAGATGGACAACAGGAAGATTGAGGTGGAGTGTGCCCACTGGACTGGAAAACCCACCACCGGCCCATGTGACAGGCCCAGGCCAATAGTGGTCAAGTTCCTGAGGTTGCCAGTTGCAATTGTAAGTAAGCCTAATAAAAACATCCCACTTCTATTAGGCTACATGTTTTGTTAAGCCACATAACTGGCTGAGGTAGGCTATTAGTTGACTGTCTGCTTTAAAAAATATATATATATTTCACCTTTATTTAACCAGGTAGGCCAGTAAAGCAGTGCGACAAAAACAACAACACAGGGATAAACAAACGTAGAGTCAATAACATAATAGAAAAATCTATATACAGTGTGTGCAAATGTAGTAAGATTAGAGAGGTAAGGCAATAAATACGCCATAGTGGTGAAATAATTACAATTTAGCATTAACACTGGAGTGATAGATGTGCAGATGATGATGTGCAAGTAGAAATACTGGTGTGCAAAAGAGCAAAAATAAATAACAATATGGGGATTAAGTAGTTGGGTGGGCTATTTCAGATGGGCTTTGTACAGGTGCAGTGATCGGTAAGCTGCTCTGACAGCTGATGCTTAAAGTTAGTGAGGGAGATATGTCTCCAGCTTCAGTGATTTTTGCCATTCGTTCCAGTCATTGGCAGCAGAGAACAGGAAGGAAAGGCGGCCAAAGAGGTGTTGGCTTTGGGGATGACCAGTGAAATAAACCTGCTGGAGCACGTGCTAAGGGTGGGTGTTGCTATGGTGACCAGTGAGCTGAGATAAGGTGGGGAATTACCTAGCAAAGACATTAAGACGACCTGGAGCCAGTGGGTTTGGCAACGAATATGAAGCGAGGGCCAGCCAACGAGAGCATACAAGTCGCAGTGGTGGGTAGAATATGGGGCTTTGGTGACAAAACGGATGGCACTGTGATAGACTACGTCCAATTTGCTGAGTATAGTGTTGGAGGCTATTTTGTAAATGACATCGCCAAAGGCAAGGATCGGTAGGATGGTCAGTTTTACGAGGGTATGTTTAGCAGCATGAGTGAAGGAGGCTTTGTTGCGAAATAGGAACCCGATTCTAGATTTAATTTTGGATTGGAGATGCTTAATATGAGTCTGGAAGGAGAGTTTACAGTCTAACCAGACACCTAGGTATTTGTAGTTGTCCACATATTCTAAGTCAGAATCTTCCAGAATAGTGATGCTAGTCTGGCGGGCGGGTGCGGGCAGCGATCGGTTGAATAGCATGCCTATAGTTATACTAGCATTTAAGAGCAGTTGGAGTCCACGGAATGAGTGTTGTATGGCATTGAAGCTCGTCTGGAGGTTTGTTAACACAGTGTCCAAAGAAGGGCCAGAAGTATACAGAATGGTGTTGTCTGCGCAGAGGTGGATCAGAGAATCACAAGCAACAGAATCACAGATTTGACACACTGAAGTAGCTGGTGAACCAGGCGAGGCAGTCACTTGAGAAACCAAAGCTGTTGAGTCTGCCGATAAGAATGTGGTGATTGACAGAGTCGAAAGCCTTGGCCAGGTTGATGAAGACGGGTGCAGAGAAATGTCTTTTATCAATAGCGGATATGATTTCGTTTAGGACCTTGAGCGTAGCTGAGTTGCGCCCGTGACCAGCTTGGAAACCGGATTGCATAGCGGAGAAGTTACGGTGGGATTCGAAATGGTCTGTTTGTTAACTTGGCTTTCGAAGACTTTAGAAAGGCAGGGCAGGATAGATATAGGTCTGTAACAGTTTGGGTCTAGAGTGTCTCCCCCTTTGAAGAGGGGGATGACCGCGGTAGCTTTCAAATCTTTAGGGATCTCAGACGATACGAAAGAGAGGTTGAACAGGCTAGTAATAGGGCTTGCAACAATTGTGGCAGATAATTTTAGAAAGAGAGGTTCCAGATAGTCTAGCCCAGCTGATACAGTGAGAAAAAAAAGTATTTGATCCCCTGCTAATTTTGTACGTTTGCCTACTGACAAAGAAATGATCAGCCTATAATTTTAATATTAGGTTTATTTGAACAGACAGAACAACAACAAAAATCCAGAAAAACACGTGAAAAATCTTATAAATTGATTTGCATTTTAATGAGGGAAATAAGTATTTGACCCCCTCTCAATCAGAAAGATTTCTGGCTCCCAGGTGTCTTTTATACATGGAAGAAACACAAAAGAACTGACAATCTCCCTCGGCCTGGGGCTCCATGCAAGATCTCACCTCGTGGAGTTGCAATGATCATGAGAACGGTGAGGAATCAGCCCAGAACTACACAGGAGGATCTTGTCAATGATCTCAAGGCAGCTGGGACCATAGTCACCAAGAAAACAATTGGTAACACATTACGCCGTGAAGGACTGAAATCCTGCAGCGCCCGCAAGGTCCCCCTGCTCAAGAAAGCACATATACATGCCCGTCTGAAGTTTGCCAATGAACATCTGAATGATTCAGAGGACAACTGGTGAAAGTGTTGTGGTCAGATGAGACCAAAATGGAGCTCTTTGGCATCAACTCAACTCGCCATGTTTGGAGGAGGAGGAATGCTGCCTATGACCTCAAGAACACCATCCCCACCGTCAAACATGGAGGTGGAAACATTATGCTTTGGGGGTGTTTTTCTGCTAAGGGGACAGGACAACTTCACCGCATCAAAGGGACGATGGACAGGGCCATGTACCGTCAAATCTTGGGTGAGAACCTCCTTCCCTCAGCCAGGGCATTGAAAATGGGTCGTGGATGGGTATTCCAGCATGACAATGACCCAAAACACACGGCCAAGGCAACAAAGGAGTGGCTCAAGAAGAAGCACATTAAGGTCCTGGAGTGGCCTAGCCAGTCTCCAGACCTTAATCCCATAGAAAATCTGTGGAGGGAGCTCAAGGTTCAAGTTGCCAAACGTCAGCCTCGAAACCTTAATGACTTGGAGAAGATCTGCAAAGAGGAATGGGACAAAATCCCTCCTGAGATGTGTGCAAACCTGGTGGCCAACTACAAGAAACGTCTGACCTCTGTGAATGCCAACGAGGGTTTTGCCACCAAGTACTAAGTCATGTTTTGCAGAGGGGTCAAATACTTATTTCCCTCATTAAAATGCAAATCAATTCATAACATTTTTCACATGCGTTTTTCTGGATTCACTGTTCAAATAAACCTACCATTAAAATTATAGACTGATAATTTCTTTGTCAGTGGGCAAACGTACAAAATCAGCAGGGGATCCAATACTTTTTTCCCTCACTGTATGTAGGGGTCCAGATTTTGCAGCTCTTTCAGAACATCAGCTCTCTGGATTTGGGTGAAAGAGAAGCGGGGGGCTTGGGCAAGTTGCTGCGGGGCGTGCAGAGCTGTTGGCCGGGGTAGGGGTAGCCAGGAAGAAAGCATGGCCAGCCCGTAGAAAAACGCTTATTGAAATTCTCGATTATCGTAGATTTATCAGTGGTGACAGTCTTTCTTAGCCTCAGTGCAGTGGGCAGCTGGGAGGAGGTGCTCTTATTCTCCATGGACTTTAAAGTGTCCCAAAACGTTTTGGAATTTGTGCTACAGGATGCAAATTTCTGTTTGAAAAAGCTAGCCTTTGCTTTCCTAACTGACTGTGTATATTGGTTCCTTACTTCCCTGAAAAGTTGCATATCGCGGGTGCTATTTTATGCTAATGCAGTACGCCACATGATATTTTTGTCAAGGGCAGTCAAGTCTGGAGTGAACCAAGGGCTATGTCTGTTCTTAGTTCAACATTTTTAGAATGGGGCATGCTTATTTAAGATGGTGAGGAAAGCACTTTTAAAGAATAACCAGGCATCCTCTACTGACGGTGTGAGGTCAATATCCTTCCAGGATAGCCGGGCCAGGTTGATTAGAAAGGCCTGCTCGCTGTTGTGTTTTAGGGAGCGTTTGACAGTAATGAGGGGTGGTTGTTTGACCGCAGACCCATTACAGATGCAGGCAATGAGGCAGTGATCGCTGAGATCCTGGTTGAAGACAGCAGAGGTGTATTTAGAGGGCAGGTTGGTCAGGATGATGTCTATGAGGGTGCCCGTGTTTACGGATTTAGGGTTGTACCTGGTAGGTTCCTTGATAATTTGTGTGAGATTGAGGGCATCTAGCTTAGATTGTAGGATGGCCAGGGTGTTAAGCATATCCCAGTTTAGGTCACCTAACTCTGTACGAACTCTGAAGATAAATGGGGGGCAACCAATTCACATACGGTGTCCAGGGCACAGCTGGGGGCTGAGGGGGGTCTATAACAAGCGGCAACAGTGAGAGACTTGTTTCTGGAAAGGTGGATTTTTAAAAGTAGAAGCTGGAACTGTTTGGTCACAGACCTGGATAGCATGACAAGATAGAACCTTGGCAGTTCTATCTTGGCGGAAAATGTTGTAGTTGGGGATGGAAATTTCAGAATTTTTGGTGGCCTTCTTAACTTCTTAAGGAGCAGCAAGGTGCGCTGGGGCGCTAGCGCCCCACTCCGACATTACCAGGTGAAATCCAAGGCGCCAAATTCAAAATCCAAAAGTTGAATTATTAAACATGCATCAATATACAAGTGTTTCATAGTCATCAAAAGCTCTGCTTCTTCGCAATATCACAGCGTTGTCAGATTACATAAAGGCTTTACGGCGAAAGCACCACATTTGATTGTTTGAGGGTAGCACCTAACATATTTTTACCATTACCATGAATTCATAAGCCTCCACAGTTCACAGAAAACACATTTCACAGCAAAAAACAAATCAATTACCTATTGAAGAACTTCTGCTGATGGCTTCCCAAGTGCCCAACGAAGACAATCCATGGTTCTTTTGTTAGAAAAAGTCATGTATTATATAAATCTCTGTTTGGTTTGCGCGTTATAATCAGAAACTACAGCGTCCATTGAAACGTGAAGAGAACTCGTTCAACTTATACCTATAAACTTGTCCAAGAACAATCAAACATCCTTTTTAATGTATCCTGAGTACAGTGGAGATAAACCTAGGCGTTGAGTGACGATGAGAGAGGTTTCGTCTCTGGAGGCACCAGTTAAGCCAGGTGAGGTCTCTGCATGTGTGGGGGGGTGGGACAAAAGAGCTATCTAAGGCATGTTGAGCGGGACTGAGGGCTCTACAGTGAGATAAAACAATAAGTACTAGCCTAGACAGCAGTAGACATATAAGGCATATTGACATTAGAGAGAGGCATAAAGCAATCACAGGTGTTGATCAGGAGAGCTAAGACAACAACGGGTAAATGGCGATGAATGGGCAGAGCGGGTCAGTTAGGTACATACAGGACCTGAGTTCGAGGCTGGGGCCGACAGATAAACAAAATGAGGTACCATGTTATTGAAACAGACCAGGGTGGCATCAACTGTGTAGCCGGAAGCCGTTCGGTAGTCACTACTACGCTAGGCGAGCGGGAGACACGGTGTTCAGAAAGCTAGCGGGCCGGGGCTAGCAGATGGGTCTTCGGCGACATCGCAACGGAAAAGCCTGTTGAGACCACATCGGGCGATTACGTCGGCAGACCAGTCGTGATGGATCGGCGGGGCTCCGTGTCGACAACAAAGGGTCCAGGCCAATTGGCAAAAGAGGTATTGTAGCCCTTGAATTAGCTGGTATATGGGCCTAGCTCGAGGCTAGCTCAAGGCTAACCGGTGCTTGCTTTGGGACAGAGGCGTTAGCTAACAGAAGCCATTTGGTTGCAGCTAGCTAGCTGCGATGATCCAGTGTAATGATCCAGAGCGGCAGGAATCCGGTGATACGGTAGAGAGAAGCAGACTGGCAGGTCTTGTCCGAGCTAAAGCTGGCTGGTGTCCAAGCTAAAGGTGGCTAACAAAGACTAATGGCTAGTAGCTAGCTGGCTAGCTCTTGATGGAGGTTCCAGTTATAAGGAATAAAAATAGCAGATCCGTACCACATTGGGTGAGGCGGGTTGCAGGAAAGTATATTTAGTTCGTAGATAGAAAGCGAGATTAAAACATATACGAAAAAAGCGGCTATTTACACAGGATAAGAAACGGGATAAGACAAACAGAAACACACGTCCGACTGCTACGCCATCTGCTGCATTCTCTCTCCTCATGGATGAAGTTCAAATGTAATTTTTGCATTATTAAGGTGGGGTAACTTCTTTCTTGGGACATTGCATTTGGGACTTTTTGCATCTCGGGTCCGATCATTTTTTATTATTATAAAAAAATATATATTCATAATTCATTTGGGGGGCTTTGGGGGGCAAAATAATATTGCTGGAGATTTGAACCACGGGCCGCCAGTTGGGGAACACTGTTTTAGATGGGAATGCCAATAAAGGTCCTCCTATCCCTCAATTTAAATCAGAGGATTAAACCGGGACTGATAATCCCATGATTCCCATCGTAATCCACACAGATGACCCCTTCAGCCCCTAAGTGTTATTTTGAAACCCAATATTTGGAATTACTGCTAGGGAACTAAGAAAATGGCCCAATTGGACAAACACAAGTACACAACGCACACAAGTACACAACGCACACAAGTACACATTGCACGCAAGTACACAAGTACACAAGTTCCCAACGCACACAAGTACACAAGTACAAAAGTACACAACGCACGCAAGTACACAACACACGCAAGTACACAACGCACACAAGTATACAACCTCATATCCCAGGCTGATGATCAGATGGGTATTGCCATTTGTTTGACCCCTTTGAGTCAAATGATGTCATAGAGACTCGTCTGTATGTGCATATCTTTCTCTCTCTCTCTCTGTCTCTGTGTGTGTCTCTCTCTCTCTGAGTCTCTCTCTCTCTGTGTCTCTCTCTCTCTGTGTGTCTCTCTCTCTGTCTCTGTGTGTGTCTCTCTCTCTCTGAGTCTCTCTCTCTCTGTGTCTCTCTCTCTCTGTGTCTCTCTCTCTCTGTCTCTGTGTGTCTCTCTGTCTCTGTGTGTGTCTCTCTCTCTCTCTGAGTCTCTCTTTCTCTGTGTGTCTCTCTTCTTCTCTCTGTGTGTCTCTCTCTGTCTCTTGCTCTGTCTCCCTCTCCCTCTCTCAGGTAGAATGTAATTGGTGTGTTCTCTTTCTACATCACTCTCTCTTTCTTTCTCCATCACTCACTCAATCTCTCACTTTCTCCATCACTCTCTCTCTCCCTCTTTCTCTCCCCATCACACTCTCCCTCCATCTCGCACTCCACCTCTAACCCTCCCCTCCATAATGGCCCTTCATTAAATCAATATTTGACTTGGTCCCAAATGGCACCCTATGACCTATGTAGTCATAGGTACACTATGTATTGTAGTTTGGTCAAACGTGGTGGACTATATAGGGAATAGGGTGCCATTTTGGAGGTATCCTTTGACTCATGTCCAACACAGCTAATCCTTAGCCATGTAGGGACATAGTGTTTGACTTCAACCTGTCAACTATCTGCTCTTAAAATCATGTTAGGACTGAAACTAGAAACTAGGCTACATTGCCTAAACCCAGTTTAACCTATCTATCTAGTGGTAGTCAAAGCAATTTGAGATAGGGCGGGGCGGGGTAATCCTATAGCTGTCCAATGGGTACAGTGCACATACACACAGACAGATGCTCTCTTTCTCTCTTAATGTAAAAACCCCCCCGCTAAAATATATTCAAGGAAAAGCCATTTCCTCCTCTCTAATGTTAATCAGTCAGCATCCAAAAAACTTTCAGCATTTCCACTTTGTTAAATTACACCACTCAAAACCCCCACTGGATGAAAAGGGTCCATATCAGGGGATATCTTCACATGACATGTGTTTGATATTCTAGAGAATATTTTGAGTATTGTGAATATATACCATATCCTGAAAAAGTCTGAATTGAGATGTGTCTTTTAGACAGGATAGAGTTTTGAAATCAGTGGAATTAGAGTATGATAGCTGAGGAGATGAGGAAAATTCTGGCGTTTGATTGCAAATATGAAGACGATGTCAAAAAAGACAACACACAGTAGGCTGTTGAATAAAACACCTGTCTCCGGATTACATCTTCAAACTAAGGTTAACCATGGCATCCGTGACAGAGGGAAAAGCATCCATCCATGTATACGGGTAAGAGAGTCTAGCTAGATACATTTTCAGATATTACAAGTTGTTCATTTTGTCAGAAAGTTGTTTTCACTTCAAGTTAAAGTGTACTGTTAGCTAGCTAGGTAACATTAGCTGGTTGGCTCGCTAGCTAACAATACGTGTAAGATTGGTGTAGCTATATTATTAGTATCTCAAAGCCATTTGCAATGCTAGGTATAGCCTAATGTTAGCTAGCTAACATTGAACCTGGATGGTTAGCTACTTGCAGAGTAGTAACGTTATGAGTTGGGATTATGGTTCATCGTTTAGCTAGCTAGGTACATGTCTAAACAAAAGACCCCACTATGCAAGTAACCATTTCAACAGAATGTTCATGATGTCACTGCGACAACTGTCGATAGACGTAGCTGGTAAATTCGCTCCCGGCTATCTACTCAGATTTCAGTGTGTGCAGAATAACTGACAAATTTACGAACGTTCAACACCCATTGAATATGGCCAGTGTCAGTAAACTTCGGCAAAAAAGTATAATTCAATTGTTGCCAGCTGCACAGTTACAGTCACCAACGCTCTAGGCTCCTGAGTGGCGCAGCGGTCTAAGGTACCTGAATCCAGGCTGTATCCCAACCGGCCGTGATTGCGAGTCCCATAGGGCGGCGCACAATTGGCCCAGCGTCGCTTGGATCAACCCTACTCTCCTCGGCCAGAGAGTTTAGTGTGCTTTCTGAACGCTCTGATAGCGAAGCGTTCTGAATTTACAAACGGACAATCTGACAACACTGTGAGTTTTACGAACGCCAAGAGCACAATCTGAGCACACTCTGGTACTCCAGATTAAATTTACGGACACACCAGTAGTATAAACCAGCCTTTAGTCTTGAAATCATTGGTTGTTTAGTACATGGCCTCACATGTGAGTCCTTAAAGTGATAAAGGCTTTAGAGGGTGAACGATAATGAATAGGGTGTAAACAAAGAAGAGCTCTCCAGTAGGTACACCAAAACATTCAAGAACCATTTTCTCAAAAGTGGGTTTATCAACTTTCAAAGCAGAATTACTTTCCCGTTGTTCCTCAACTGTAGTGTATGATATACCATTTTCTAGCTCTGAGTCTCTACTTTTATCCAATGTAAAAAACACAATTTCAAATTTTGCTACATAAGACCGAATCGAGCCGGTCAGTCACATATAGCCGAGCTTGAGATTGTTGAGTGGAGCAGCTCACTGAAGACTGACAGCGGTCGGAAAGCCGTAGGAAAGATGTTCCAAGTTATGATATCTACCAGTAAATGCTAAGGCAAGAATGGGTATGCAAACCAGGAATAAAAAGTTCAGTCTTGGTTAAATATTTGCTTAGCGTAATTTAGTCACCATGGAATAGCCTACCTTGATAATCAGATATGTCCTTGAAAAGTCCTTGAAGTTATGGTATCCGATTTAGAAGTTCTACTGCTCCAATAATAATAATTATTCTATGATTTCATTCATGATCAGTTTTTTTGTGCGAGATGTAGCTGCTTTCGTTTGTTTCCCATCGTTTCAATTAACAAGTGCTGCGTTAGTCGGTTGTGCTGCGTTAGTCTGTTGCTATCGTTACGGTAAAAAAACATGTGCGGTCATTATGGGCAATACAATGTTGAAATGTTCCATTTCAAAGTATTCCATTACAAAGGGAACTTGGTTTTCCATTTCAAAGTATTCCATTACAAAGGGAACTTGGTTTTCCATTGCAAAGTATTCCATTACAAAGGGAATTTGGTTTTCCATACAAAGTATTCCATTACAGAGGGAACTTGGTTTTCCATACAAGGTATTCCATTACAGAGGGAACTTGGTTTTTGCTCTCTTCCTCATTTTAAAACATGATATAATAACCCCTCAATAACTCTTCAACATTTCAACTGGCAAGACTGACTAGCTATCACAGACTTTGATTATTGTTTTTTGTGTTTGGAACACCTACCGTTGCATGCAGTCTACTGTATTTAGTCAGACAATGCCCACTCTATGCTGAAATGTTCTAGAATGTAACAATTATTGTAATGCCAACTCATAATGTCATTGGGAAGGCTTAATAAAACATGCATTATTCTCTAAGTGGTAATGCATACTTTTTTTGCATACATTTTGGGGGGATTTTGTTTTCTATAGGCTATTACAACATTTCAATTTAAAATGTAGGTCCTTGAAAATTACAATTTAGTGCTTGAAAAAGTAATTGAAAGTCCTTGAATTTGACTTGCCAATGTCTATATGAATCTTGTAGGCTACTTGCTCAGCCAAAATTAAAGATAAAATCACCTGCTATTGAAATTATGAGCGCATCACTTGCTTTCGTGATAGATCTTAACCCAAGGCAGTATTCTTTTCATTCGGGCCAGTAGTTTTCAGTTGGCGCTGGCCCGGTGTGCCATTGGTAAATTTACCTGAATGTCATGGTATGGCGGGATATGGACTCATTAGATATCCTGAGATACGACCGTGTGGACATCTTATTATCTCTATATGTTGACAAATAACAGTAGGCCTATAGTATATTTTCTCAACATGTACAATGCATATGCTCTTGGCTGAGGTCCATATCAGGATCTTGATATGCATTTTGATATGCTAAATAATTTCTGATGCTTACTTGAATTTTGAACACAAACAGTTTTGAGGACATGCTCAAAAATTGGACAAATATTATATCCATGTAATTTTTTCAGACACTATAATTATTGTATTCCTAAAAGCACTAACTAGCAAAAATAATCACGTATTTTCTGCTGCAGAGTTCCAACTGAAAATATGTAATAATAAAAGTAATAATAAATACACAATGAGCGCCATGCGGTCAGATGCCAAGCAGTTGTCATACCAAGTAGTGATGCAGCCAGTCAAGATGCTCTTGATGGTGCAGCTGTAAAACTTTTTGAGGATCTGATGGCCTATGCCAAATCTTTTCAGCCTCCTGAGGGGGAAGAGGCATTGTCGTGCCCTGTTGACAACTGTGTTTGTGTGTGTGGACCATATTAATTCCTTAGTGATGTGGACACTGATGAGCTTGAAGCTCTCGACCAGCTCCACTACAGCCTCATCGATGTGAATGGGGACATGCTCTGCCCTCCGTTTCCTGCAGTCCACAATCAGCTCCTTTGTCTTGCTGACGTTGAAGGAGAGGTTGTTGTCCTGGCACCACACTGCCAGGTCTCTGACCTCCTCCCTGCAGGCTATCTCATCGTCTTTGGTGATCAGGCCTACAACCATTGTGTCGTCAGCAAACTTAATGATGGTGTTGGAGTGGGTGAACAAGGAGTACAGGAGAGGACTAAGCACGCGCCCCTGAGGGGCCCCATGCTGAGGGTCATAGTGGCGGATGTGTTGGGGGGAGGTCAGGAATTCCAGGATCCAGTTGCAGAGGGAGGTGTTCAGTCCCTGTGTTCTTAGCTTAGTGATGATCCTGGAGGGCACTATGGTGTTGAACGCTGAGCTGTAGTCAAACAGCATTCTCACATAGGTGTTCCACTTGTCGAAGTGGGAGAGGGCAGTGTGGAGTGCAATAGAGATTGTTTCATCTGTGGATCTGTTGAGGCGATATACAAGTAGGTCCAGGGTGTCTGTGATAATGGTTGATGTGAGCCATGACCAGCCTTTCAAAGCATTTCATGGCTACAGATGTGAGTGATAGTCATTTAGACAGGTTACCTTGGCGTTCTTGGGAACAGAGACTATAGTGGTCTACTTGAAAAATGTAGGATTTACAGACTGGGTCAGGGAGAGGTTGACAATGTCAGGGAAGACACTTGCTAGCTGCTCAGCGCATGCTCTGAGTATGCGTCCTCGTAATCCGTCTGGCCCCCCAGCCTTTCGAATGCTTAAAGGTCTTACTCACATCGGCTACCGAAGAGCGTGATCACACAGTCGTCCGGAACAGCTAGTGATCTTATGCATGGTTCATTGTTGCTTGCCTCAAAGCGAGCATAGAAGGTATGTAGCTCGTCTTCAGTTGCTGGGCAGCTCATGGCTGGGTTTCCCTTTTGCAATCCATGATAGTTTGAGCCGGAGTAGTAGGATTTGATCTTAGTCCTGTATTGACACTTTGCAGTGAAGTGAGTAAAGCAGTATTTAAACATTATTAAAGTGACCAGTGATTCCATGTCTATGTACAGTATGTAGGGCAGCAGCCTCTAAGGTGCAGGGTTGAGTAGCCGGGTGGTAGCCAGCTAGTGATGGCTGATGACCTTGAGATAGAAGCTGTTTTTCAGTCTCTCTGTCCCAGCTTTGATGCACCTGTACTGACCTCGCCTTCTGGATGGTAGCGGGGTGAACAGGCAGTGGCTCGGGTGGTTGATGTCCTTGATGATATTTTTGGCCTTCCTGTGACATTGGGTGATGTAGGTGTCCTGGTGGGCGGTTGGGCAGACCGCACCACCGTCTGGAAAGCCCTGCAGTTGCTGTACCAGGCGGTGATAAAGCCCAACCTTCTTCACCACACCGTCTGTGTGGTTGAACCATTTCAGATTGTCGGTGATGTGTACGCCAAGGAACTTGAAGCTTTTCACCAGCGGTCCTGTCGATGTGGATAGGGGCGTGCTCTCTCTGCTGTTTCCTGAGGTCCACGATCAGCTCCTTCATTTTGTTAATGTTAACGACTCAAATACCAGTGGGTCGCTAGCGGGATCATCCCGACACTACTAGCGCAAACCTGTAGCGCCAGATTTAAAATCCGAAAATTGAATTATTAAACATCCAGCTATATACAAGTGTTCCATACTCATCAAAAGCTCTGTTTCTAGGCAATATCACAGCGTTGTCAGATTTCAAATAGGCTTTACGGCGAAAGCAGCACATTCATTTGTTTGAGGCTAGCACCTCACATATTTTCCAATAGCCATGTATCGATTAGCAATCATGGCACACACATAACACATTTCACAGCGAAAACAAAGTAATTACCTGTTGAAGAACTTCTGCTGAGGTCTTCCTAAGTGTCCAACGAAGACAATCCATGGTTCTTTTGTTAGAAAAAGTAACGTCTTTTATCCATAAATCCTCCATTTGGTTCATGCTTATAATCAGAAACGACAGCCTCCATTACTCCTTTGAAACTCGGCGCCGCCTCGTTAAAATTATACCTATAAACTTGTCCAAAAACAATCAAACATAGTTTTAAATGTATCCTTAGGAACCCTTTTTGTATATGTACAATTATAAATCAGCCGGAATATAAACTGAACGCTAAAAAGCGATAAATAAGGCACAGCGCGCCGTCTCATGCACGCCAAGCACTCTGAAGAGTTTTCATAACGTGGTCTCTCGTTCCAAGCTGTTTATCAATGGCGAAATTCCCCAAGATGGAGTAAAACACCGTCTCGTGGTTGATGACATCATAAGGAAGCGGCGTGCACTGCGTTAACATGCCTATATATGGTCATTTTGGATAGGGAGGGCTCAAAATGAGCAATGTGTCAAAATGACTTTTTTCAGGACAGAGATTCCTCAGGGTTTTGCCTGCCAAATGCGTTCTGTTTTGGAAAATTCAGAGTGTTTCCTATCCAATGGTACTAAATATATGCATATCCCATTTTCTGGGCCTAAATGGGAGGCATTTTACTTTGGGCACGCCAGGCTCTCCAAAACAGTCACCTTTGCTGCTGGAGCTTGTGAAGTTAAGAGAGAGGTTATTTTCCTGGCACCACTCCAAGAGGGCCCTATCCTACCTGTAGGCTGTCTCATCATTGTTTGTAATCAGGCCTACAGCTGTTGTGTCGTCTGCAAACTTGATGATTGAGTTGGAGGCATGCCTGGCCACGCAGTCATGGGTGAACAGGGAGTACAGGAGGGGGCTGAGCACACACCCTTGTGGGGCACCTGTGTTGAGGATTAGCAAAATATAGGTGTTGTTTCTTACCTTCACCACCTGGGGGTGGCCCTTCAGGAAGTCCAGGACCCAGTTGCTGAGGGCGGGGTTCAGACCCAGGGCCCCGAGCTTAATGATGAGCTTGAAGGGTACTATGGTGTTGAAGGCTGAGCTATAGTCAATGAACAGCATACTTACATAGGTATTCCTCTTGTCCAGATGGGATAGGGCAGTGTGTTTCGCTACACTCGCATTAACATCTGCTATCCATGTGTATGTGACAAATAAAATTTGATTTGATTTGATTTGTGTAGTGCGATGGCGATTGTTTCGTCTGTGGATCCATTGGGGCGGTATGCAAATGTAAGTGGGTCTAGGGTGTCAGGTAACTTAGAGGTGATATTAACTAGCTTCTCAAAGCACTTCATGATGGGGCGATAGTCATTTAGTTCAGTTACCTTTGCATTCTTGGGTACAGGAACAATGGTAGACATCTTGAAGCAAGTGGGGAAAGCAGACTGGGATAGGTAGAGATTGAATATGTCCGTAAACACTCCAGCCAGCTAGTCTGCGCATGCTCTGAGGACGCGGCTAGGATGCCGTCTGGATCGGCAGCCTTGCGAGGGTTAACATGTTTAAATGTCTTACTCACGTCGGCCACGGAGAATGAGAGCCCACAGTCCTTGGGAGCGGGCCGCGTTGGTGGCACTGTGTTATTCTCAAAGCGGGTGACTCCACTTTGTCTCTGTACTGAGGTTTTGCCTGTTTGATTACCTTACAGAGGGAACATCTACACTTTTTTGTCCTCTACCATATTCCCAATCACCTTGACATGGTTAAATGCGGTGGTTCGCACTTTCAGTTTTGTACAAATGCTGCCATCTATCCACAGTGTCTGGTTTGGGTAGGTTTTAATAGTCACAGTGGGAACAACATCCCCTATACACTTCCTGATGAATTCAGTCACTGTGTCCATGTATACGTCAATGTAATTCTCAGAGGCATCCCAGAACATATCCCAGTCCGAGTGATCAAAACAATCTTGAAGCATGGATTCTGATTGGTCAGACGAGCGCTGAATAGACCTTAGCACGGGTACTTCCTGTTTGAGTTTCTGCCTATAGGAAGGGATGAGCAAAATGGAGTTATGATCTGATTTGCCTAATGGAGGGCGGTGGAGGGCCTTGTCGGCATTCCCGGAAGTTGGAGTAGCAGTGGTCAAGTGTTTTAGCAGCACAAGTACTATAGTCAATGTGTTGATAGAACATCTGTAGTGTTTTTCTCAAATTTGCTTTGTTAAAATCCCCAGCAACAATAAATGCAGCCTCAGGATATGTGGTTTACAGTTTGCACAAAGTCCAGTGTAGTTCCTTGAAGGCCGTTGTGGTATTGGCTTGAGGGGGAATATACACGGCTGTGACTATAACCGAAGAGAATTCTCTTGGGAGATAATATGGTCGGCATTTGATTGTGAGGTATTCTAGGTCGGGTGAACAAAATACGTTTCTGTACGTTATCACAATCACACCATGAGTAGTTAATCATGAAACATACACCCCTGCCTTTCTTCCCAGGGAGTTATTTTTTCCTGTCTGCGCCATGTACTGAGAACTCAGCTGGCTGTATGGACAGGACAGTATATCTGGAGAGAGTCATGAATCTGTGAAACAAAGTATGTTACAGTCCCTGGGGTCTCTATGGAAAGAAATCCTCGCCCTGAGCTTGTCTACTTTATCATCCAGGGACTTGACATTAGCAAGTAATACACTTGGAAGCAGTGGATGGTGTAAACGCCTCCTGAGTCGGACTAGAAGTCCACTCCGAATACTTCTTCTCCGGCGGCGGCATCTTGGAGCAGCCTCTGGGATACGTTCAATTGCCCTTGGGCGTACGTACAAAGGATCCAATTCGGGAAAGTCGTATTCCTGGTCGTAATGCTGGTGTTACCCCCGCTCTGATATCCAAAAGTTATTTCTGGCTGCATGTAATAACACAAAAAACTTTCTGGGCTAGTAATATAAGTAATAACACACACAAAAAACTAAATACTTCAAAGTTGCATCGGAGCTAGAAGCAGAGCTGCCATGTCTGTCGGCGCCATCATAGCCTTTAGCTCAGTGCGGATGTTGCCTTTAATCTATTGCTTCTGTTTGGGGTATGTATGTTTGGACACTGTGGGGATGAGGTCGTCGATGCACTTATTAATTAAGACGGTGACTGATGTGGTAAACTCCTCAATGCCATCCACTGAATCCTGGAACATATTCCAGTCTGTGCCAGTGAAACAATCCTGTAGCTTAGCATATGCTTCATCAAACCACTATCATATTGAGCGTGTCACTGGTACTTCCTGTTTGAGTTATGGTCAGATTTGAGTTATGGCCAGATTTGGAGAATAGGGTTATGGTCAGATTTGCCAAATGGAGGGCGAGGGTCTGTATGCGTTTCTGTGTTTGGAGTAAAGGTGATCTAGAGATCTGTCTCCTCACAGTAACTGGCTGCCAGTAAGATACCGTAAATATAATTTTTACAGTGTATTGGTCTATGTTTATATGTACTGCCGTGTGTCTGGACAGTAAATGTAAATGTAATTTCCAATGGAAGTGTACTCCAGATTGTGTGTGTGTGTGTGTGTGTGTGTGTGTGTGTGTGTGTGTGTGTGTGTGTGTGTGTGTGTGTGTGTGTGTGTGTGTGTGTGTGTGTGTGTGTGTGTGTAAATGGGATTGTGTACATATGTATGTATGCGTGTGTGCGTGTGTACGTGTGTGTGTATGTGTGTGTGGACTGGATTGGGTCTCTATCCTACAGTAAATAGGATTAGACTGAATAAGGTATTATTAGCCATCATAATCCACAAACGTATTATTTTCAACAGATGAAAATAAAAATAGACCAAAGATTTTCATTACTCAAATATAGTCTCACACCCCCATGTCATGCAAACATAGGACTATAAAAATCTAATGTCAGTTGTGTTTTTTTGCATCATGTTATCAGCACACACAGCACACTATGGTCATTTCAGATAAGCTATTTAGTGAAATATAAACTCAACCCCATACCATACAAAAAAGATTTAAAAAACAGACACACGCACATCTGTGTCAGACAAATGATATTGCAGCATGCATCTGCACACACAGCACACTAAATGGTCATTCATAGTGTCATATAGCAGTTTTCTCAGCAGCATAAACTAAGGGAAAACAGAGAAAAGTAGGTGATGCTAATTTGACTGGACCAAGCCGACCACAAACAAATTGGGAAGGCTATTATAGTCCAGTATAGTCTGGCTGTGTGTGTGTGTGTGTGTGTGTGTGTGTGTGTGTGTGTGTGTGTGTGTGTGTGTGTGTGTGTGTGTGTGTGTGTGTGTGTGTGTGTGTGTGTGTGTGTGTGTGTGTGTCAAAATGACATGACAGCTGGATTCACATTTCATCACTGAATAACGCTCACCTTGAATCAATCAATCAAACAAACCAGATGACAGACTAATTGCCAACGTTTACAATTGATAAATGAACTATAACAGTTTATAACCACTTTGACATTACAGCTATGATCTGTCTGTCAGTGCGTATGAGTGTCCACACCCTGATCCACCCCATTCACATTTTCATACCATCAACCGTCATTAACCGTCATCACGGCTATGCGTAAAAATGTCAATTACGCACAGAAGAGGGTACAGACGTGTAACATTTTAGACGCGGGAATTATTCTATCTAGATATTTTTGGTGAACTTTCCTTAAAATATTCCTGGCTTGACACAGAGGATATCGTTAGCAAAACCGCCCGACTGTTATAATATTTTTGGTCCACGGTTTAATAGCCTGTAATAAAATAAACACATGTAATTGTGTCAAAACAAGCGTGTCTGACAAAGCTACAAGTGTATTCCAAATGCCACCAACGGATAATTGCAAGATCAAATATTATTACAACAGAGGTGTTATTACCATGTAGTCAAAAATATATAACTTTAAGCCTTTATAAAGCAGTTCCACTTACCCATAAGGTGATCCTTTCACGTCCTTTTCTTTCTTCCTTCTTGTCTTTATCCAACTGCCGTGTTGTTTCTCCGTCGTTGTGTCTTTGCTTGTCCACTGTTCGTTCGGAATTCCACTCAACTCAAAGTCCTTTTCAGAGCGCAATATTCTTTTTCCTCTACCCTGTCTCGGACCTAGACTGAAAAGACTCAGAAATGAAACGGTATCCGGTAAAAGCACTCTTCTCCTCCTCCGCCGTCGCAGCAATCCGTATGCAAGTCACACACTGTCCGACAAGCAGCACCGCGGGTTAGGGTTTGTGGTTAGGGCTACAGCGTTGGCATGACTCCAGCACAGGCGCTAGAGCGAGACGGTCGGTTGGAGTCTCTCCGCTGAATCTTATTCTCCAGGAACGCGCGCATGATTGTCGCGCGCTTGCCAAACCAAGAGTTGAATTTCCGCCCTGTCCTGGTTTTGGGGTCCCACACCGTGACAATCTTGCAATGCTGGGCGGTTCCAAAACGTAGCCTTCTTTAGTTTCCCCACACCTGTGTCAAAGAAATAACGTGTATAAAACTCCGTGTCTATGTCCTGCAGCCTATGACGCGTTGACATAACATTTTTATCATAGTGAAATATTATATTTTTAAGCACCTTTCAAACACTCTCAAATAGACTACTGTAGGCTACCGATAATAAAATCAGCAATTTAAGCGATCGTTTTTTAAAATGTGATAGGTAGCCTATCAGCAGCATGTCATGTGCTAACACAGCTACGACCCCTATGTGTACATAATAACGCGTTTATTACAATAATGACAACCTTGCCTATTTCCTGATGGTAATCAATACTAATGTGTAATTTATAATGATCATGCTGCAACAAGGTTTTACAGTTACATCAGATCACAGTCACATCAGATCACAGTCAGATCACAGTCACATCAGGTCACATCAGGTCACATCAGATCACAGTCACATCAGAATTAGACGTTCAACCATGTTCCATCTTTCCTATAGCCTGCTTCACGCATGACAATGCACACACTCGCACATGCAAGCCAGACAGATTGGAGCGATTATGAAATCGGATTTGAGCTATCTTTGATAGACATAGTCTTTATCTCTGTTCTGGGCTGTAGGCCTGTGCAGTGAGGTGAAACAGTAGCAGATAGACATGCAATGTCTAGAGCTGCTATTCCTTACGATATATCCACACGGTAAAGAGTGATGTCTGTTATTATAGAGCTGTTATTCCTTACGATATATCCACATGGTAAAGAGTGATGTCTGTTATTCATTAAGTATTCCACTTATTGATTTATTATTATTGTATTTTATTATGTATTTATTTTATTATTTTCTCTAGCTACAAAATGATGTAAAGTTGAGTGCTTTACGGGTCATGTTTGTCACACAGTGCAAAGGATATTTGGTGACCTCTGTTGGGTCCTTGAGTAGCCTAGGCTACATGTACATGTGTCATAATGTCATAACTACACACACATACCTTCCAGATTAGCCTTAATGAACTTCAATCAAACCGCCTGTTAGCTCTTCCTTTGATCAATGGATGCATGTTCGCATAGGACAAGCTTATCCTTGGCTGGTTATTGGTTATACCAGGCTGAAGTGTGTGTGTGTGTGTGTGTCTGTGTGTGTCTGTGTGTCTGTGTGTGTGTCTGTCTGTCTGTCTGTGTGTGTGTGAGTGAGTGTCAAAATAGCTTACAATTTATCCTACCATGTCTACCTATATGCGCATTTTCGTGGAACAGTTTCACTCCAATAATAACGTTTTCGTTTAAAAAAATATTGTCACGTGGTAAATCATAAAAATATTAATTAGAATTATATCTAAAAGGTAACATTTAACTAATGCTCACCAGCCTTTGCCATATGGAAACATTGATAGCCTACACCGTGATCCATTGGCAGCTAAAGAAATTGGCGCATGGAACTTAAAGATAGCCTATAGGCCAATTCAATAACTTCCAGCATCAACAAAGTAAAATACATAGGCCTAAATCTGACTAATAAAAACAATAGAAATTGTAAATAAGAATTTGTTCTTAACTGACATGCCTAGTTAAATAAAGGTAAAATAAATAACTAAAACTCAGCAGGTTGGCGTGCCCCCTCAACATTATCAACACAGAGAAACCATACACATGATCCAAACAGAAGACCTTGAAAACATTTACAAATCTCCTACATGATGGTTATGAAATAAATCAAAAGTGTAGCAGGTTGTGAACTCTGTAAACAACGTTTCCACTCTGAGAATGAGAACGGTAAATAACTGTAATACATTCATTGACAGAAATGAATTGTAACCAAATGATGGGGATTAACGGTACATTAACTAGGCTTATTGGTTTCATATGTAATGGGGAATTGAATAAAAAAAGGTAAACAATGAAACAATGAATGTGCAAGACTTGGCGAGAGAGCGGAGCATATTCTGGATCGCTGAGTGCATTCTTTCTGGAGAGAGACGCGGCTATAGGCTACTTCCCTTTCTTCTTGTCCCAACATTTTAAATGACGCATTATCTTCACATATTCTAGATGTTTTTCACTGACAGCAGCAACTCAATAATCCGTTGGCCCTACTGTCATGCGCGCTGCCCAATTGCAGGCTTCCCAAATAGGCATAGGTTTATACACTTGTGATTTGAAACATTCCACAGCAATTTAAACAAAATGAATAATTATATGGCTAATTTAAGCTCTCTGGTAAAGTATTTTAGAATTATATTATTTAGACAGGACTAATTATATACTTTTTAACTTTAGGGGAAGCCGGGATCCGAACAGTTTCCTTTCTATTTTTCAAGTGGCTGAAACCAGAGATCGGTATATAAAGACGAGATGCTAATGTCTCCGCCCTAACAATGGGAGTCTGTCCAAAAGGCTCCATTGCAGGTGACACGCTAAGGTCTAGACCAGATTTTGGCGAGAGTGAGTCCTCTCGCTTTGTCTCTTCCTCTCCGCTGAAACTAGCGAGCGAAACAGCGGTGCTCTCTACCAGTACGTAGCCAATGCATCTGAAGCTGTCTGGACAGAAAATGTATGACATGCCATACTATTTGAGTCCAGAAAGCATCAGATACATGGTCTACACATACGGAGACAGAGGGGCGCTGTTTCGCTCACTCTGATGCTTTATCTGAGATCAATGCGTATTCTTGTCAGCGGTCAAATAAATGATCAATATTTCAATAATTGATTTGGTCTGACAAGGAGATACGGTAGAGCAGGCCAGCCCCCCATAGGGCCCGCTTTAAGGGTTTGCACCAACCTGCCTGAAGTGTCAGATGGGTGTTGTTCGGGACTATTCACCATTCTATTTTATTGGTCAATTCAAGGCAAGCTCAATCAAGCACAGATAAAGTATTTGAAATGATTTGAAATAGCATGTGAACTCTGTAAAGCGTATCCAGAAGCCAGTCAGTGTAGAATTAAACTGATTTAAAACAACTGAACATGAGCAAGAGGTAAAACATTAAACATTTATGCTATCCCACCATGTGTAGCTAATGTGGCGTTAAGATATGAAAGAGACACACACACATACAGACACACACACACACACACACACACACACACACACACACACACACACACACACACACACACACACACACACACACACACACACACACACACACACACACACACACACACACACACACACACACACACACACACACACACACACACACACACACACACACACACACAGCTGTCCTACTTTGTGCCAACTCATGTTTTCTTCTTATAAGGATACTTATGCAGGCATAACTAGAGGTGATTTCTGGGCCTTTTGGTGAACTGGGTCCTCAGCCTCAAAGCTAAAGTCAAGCCAAGTCAAGTGTGAGTTATAGTTTGACTGGGATAAACTCTGATATCTTGCTACTCAGTGAGGATAACAAAATAACAACAAGACGAGGGAGAGAGAGAGAGTGAGAGAAAGAGAGAGAGAGAGAGAGAGAGAGAGAGAGAGAGAGAGAGAGAGAGAGAGAGAGAGAGAGAGAGGAGAGAGAGAGAGTGAGAGAAAGAGAGAGACATGCCAACGCAGGCTGGATAGAGATGCATACATAGTTGACTAAATTGTCTTAGTTCCCTCATCTTATATTCTTCTGTGTGACCAGTGATCTATGATGATTGGAGAGGAACAAGGACAGGGGTTTTAGGGAACAGGGTCAGGCTAGGATAGGATAATAATTGGAGTGGAATAAGGACAGGGGTTAAAGGGAACAGGGTCCGCTAAGGATAGGAGAGTAATTGGATAGGAATAATGACAGCGGTTCTATGGAATAGGGTCCGGTTAGGATAGTAATTGGATAGGAATAAGGACAGGGGTTAAAGGGAACAGGGTCAGGCTAGGATAGGATAATAATTGGAGAGGAATAAGGACAGGGGTTCAAGGGAACAGGGTCAGGCTAGGATAGGATAATAATTGGATAGGAATAAGGACAGGGGTTCAAGGGAACAGGGTCAGGCTAGGATAGGATAATAATTGGATAGGAATAAGGACAGGGGTTATAGAGAACAGGGTCAGGCTAGGATAGGATAATAATTGGAGTGGAATAAGGACAGGGGTTATAGAGAACAGGGTCAGGCTAGGATAGGATAATAATTGGATAGGAATAAGGACAGGGGTTATAGAGAACAGGGTCAGGCTAGGATAGGATAATAATTGGATAGGAATAAGGACAGGGGTTATAGAGAACAGGGTCAGGCTAGGATAGGATAATAATTGGATAGGAATAAGGACAGGGGTTATAGAGAACAGGGTCAGGCTAGGATAGGATAATAATTGGATAGGAATAAGGACAGGGGTTATAGAGAACAGGGTCAGGCTAGGATAGGATAATAATTGGATAGGAATAAGGACAGGGGTTATAGAGAACAGGGTCAGGCTAGGATAGGATAATAATTGGATAGGAATAAGGACAGGGGTTATAGAGAACAGGGTCAGGCTAGGATAGGATAATAATTGGATAGGAATAAGGACAGGGGTTATAGAGAACAGGGTACGCCTCAGCATGATAAACTCAATAAAGATAAAGTCACTCAGTGTGGTAGACAGTAATATACATTTTATAATAACACACACACACACGCACAGTTGCACACGCACATACACACACACACCCACTCATTCCCACACACACAATCACACATAAAATCGCACACACGCACACACACACGGCTACACACACACACCATATGAGGTTGGTGGCAACTTAATTGGGGAGGACGGGCTCGTGGTAATTGCTGGAGTGGAGTGGGTGGAATGGTATCAGACACATCAAACACATGGTTTGAAACCATTCCATTAACTCCATTCCAGGCATTATAATTTTTTATTTCATTTATTTAATCTTTATTTAACTAGGCAAGTCAGTTAAGAACAAATTCTTATTTACATTGACGACCTACCAAAAGGCAAAAGGCCTCCGGCGGGGACGGGGGCCTGGGATTAAAATAAATAAATAAATACAATATAAATATAGGACAAAACACACATCACAACAAGAGAGGTAACACAACACTACATAAAGAGAGACCTAAGACAACAACATAGCAAGGCAGCAACACATGACAACACAGCATTGTAGCAACACAACATAACAACAATAAGGTAGCAACACAACATGGTAGCAGCACAAAACATGGTACAAACATTATTGGGCACAGACAACAGCACAAAGGGCAAGAAGGTAGAGACAACAATACATCACACAAAGCAGCCACAACTGTCAGTAAGAGTGTCCATGATTGAGTCTTTGAATGAAGAGATTGAGATAAAACTGTCCAGTTTGAGTGTTTGTTGCAGCTCGTTCCAGTCGCTTGCTGCAGCGAACTGAAGAGAGGATTGACCCAGGAGTGTGTGTGCTTTGGGGACCTTTAACAGAATGTGACTGGCAGAACGGGTATTGTATGTGGAGGATGAGGGCTGCAGTAGATATCTCAGATAAGGGGGAGTGAGGCCTAAGAGGGTTTTATAAATAAGCATCAACCAGTGGGTCTTGCGACGGGTATACAGAGATGACCAGTTTACAGAGGAGTATAGAGTGCAGTGATATGTCCTATAAGGAGCATTGGTAGCAAATCTGATGGCCGAATGGTAAAGAACATCTAGCCGCTCGGGGGCACCCTTACCTGCCGATCTATAAATTATGTCTCCGTAATCTAGCATGGGTAGGACGGTCATCTGAATCAGGGTTAGTTTAGCAGCTGGGATGAAAGAGGAGCGATCACGATAGAGGAAACCAAGTCTAGATTTAACTTTAGCCTGCAGTTTTGATATGTGCTGAGAGAAGGACAGTGCACCGTCTAGCCATACTCCCAAGTACTTGTATGAGGTAACTACCTCAAGCTCTAAACCCTCAGAGGTAGTAATCACACCTGTGGGGAGAGGGGCATTCTTCTTACCAATCCACATGACCTTTGTTTTGGAGGTGTTCAGAACAAGGCAAATGGTAGAGAAAGCTTGTTAGACATTAAGAAAGCTTTGTTGTAGAGCATTTAACACCAAATCTGGGGAGGGGCCAGAGGACCTTTAAGGTTGCAGTGACACATCCCTAACCTGAGTGGAAACCAGATTGCATACCCGAAAGAATACTTTCGACATCAAGAAAGCCAGTCAGTTGATTATAGACCAGTTTTTCCAACACTTTTGAAAAAAAGGTCAAAATAGAAATAGGCTTAAAGCAGTTAGGATCAGCTTGATCTCCCCCTTTAAGTAAAGGCTGCCTTCCAATTAATGGAAACCTCCCCAGAAAGGAGAGACAGATTAAAAAGGTTGGAGATATGCTGGGCGATGATAGGTGCAGCAACCTTAAAGAAGACAGCGTCTAAACCATCTGACCCAAATGTTTTTTTTGTGGGTCAAGTTTAAGGAGCTCATTTAGCACCTTGGACTCAGTGACTGCCTGCAGGGAGAAACTTTGTAGCGGGGCAGGGGAATTAGAGAGAGAAGCATCAGGATGGTTGCATTAGAAGGGGTGGGAGATGAGGAAATGTTGGATGGGCAAGGAGGCATGGCTGAGTCAAATAGGAATCCTGACTTAATGAAGTGATGATTAAAGAGCTTAACCTTGTGCTTATTTTCAGTAACAACCACATCATCATCATTAAGGAACATGGGCAGCTGTGAGGAGGAGGGTTTATTCTCCAGGTCTTTAACCGTTTTCCAGAACTTCTTGGGGTTAGACCCACAGTGAGAGAACTGCTCCTTTATGGAACTAACTTTGGCCTTCCCGGATAGCCTGAGTGTACTTATTTCTTATTTGCCTGAACATTAGCCAGTCAGCTTGAGTATGCGTGTGCCGAGCCTTTCACCAAATGCAATTCTTTAGGTGGAGTAACTCTGCAAGATCGTGGTTGAACCAGGGGCTGAACCTGTTTTTAATTCCCATTTTCTTTATGGGGTGTGTTTGTTAACAATACATTGAAATGATCAAAAAAGAAGGTTCAAGCGTCTTCGACAGAGGGGATCAAGCTGATTCTATACCATTTTACAGAGGCCAGTTCATGAAGGAAGGCTCATTAAAGTTTCTTACCTAGCGTCTATGACAAATCAGGACAGGTCGTTTCACTGAGCAGCCATTACGAACACAGGCTGTAAAACAGTGATCACTAAGGTCATTACAGAAAACACCAGACTGATACCTATCAGGATTATTTGTGAGGATAACATTGAGGAGAGTAGCCCCTTCTGGGTGTTTGGAGTCATACAGTACCTTGTGGGATTGGTGATAATCTGAGAGAAATTTAGGGAGTCCCAATGTTTTAAGACTTGGTCAGGTGGTTTAAGCATGTCCCATTTTAGGTCACCTAGCAGGACAAATTCAGACTTAGTGTAAGGGGCCAGGAGAGAGCTTAGGGCAGGTAGGGTATAGGCCGGTGCTGATGGAGGACGATAGCACCCAGCAACAGTCAACAAAGAGCTATTTGAAAGTTTAATACTTAAAACCAGCAAATCAAATTGTTTGGGGACTGACTTGGTGGAGACAACCGAGCACTGAAGCTGTTCCTTGGTGAAGATTGCCACTCCCCACCTTCGGAAGATCTGTCTTGCCCTAAAAAGTTTATAACCAGAAAGGTTAACATCGGTGTTCAGAACACTCTTTCTTAACCATGTTTCAGTAATGACCAACACATCTGGATTGGAGCTGTGAACCCACACTTTCAATTTTAGGTCATAAGATTCTAGTGTTAACGTGCAGAAAATCCAGGCTTTTACGAGAGCAGAAATCAGTGAAGTGGAAATCAGAGCATAAGTCAGAATTGGAACTAGCAACAGTAGACGGGCAGGGTGTACATGCACCTTTCCAGATATCATCAGCAGTAATACAATCAGGGCACAGCAGAGGACAGAGATAGCTCTGCAGTGGTATTTTTTGTATGATACTGTGCATCAAATGGCAACAAAATCATATTGTACAGCAATTTCAACAAGTAACATGAATGCAAAGCCAGTTAGAATAGGTTGGGAGGCCAAGAGTCTGTGTAACTGATAGAGAGTCAGAGTCGCGAGTGTGGGAACAAACAATATCTGTCCCACGGTTGGGTAAACGAGCGTGTTCAAAGTCAACAATGCTCGCTGGAGTCATGGAACAAATAGCATAAAGCACAATATATTTCTAAAATGTATGTGTGTGTGTCTGTGTGTGTGCGTGTGCGTGTGTGTGTGTGTGTGTGTGTGTGTGTGCAGCAACCTTTCGTCCACAGGCAAAACCTCTTAACCAAAAGGCTACCACCCAGTAACACACCTCAGTGTGCCACCCAGCCTACACTGACACATAGCCCAAACTGACATCTAGTCAGTGCGCAGAAAAGGGGGGGGATTCAATCCAGCAACCATTCAGTTACTGGTCCAACCTCTAAACCAACCTACCACCCCACACTGTGTGTCTAGTATCCAATGTTCCCTCCCCCCAAAATTGCCACTTAGCAAATTTCAGGTCTGCTGAGCGCAAACTTAAACATTGTGTAAATTCTGTGCAACTTCCAGCGCGTGTTTACTGTGAACACTGAGTCTGTTCCCACTTTAAGTAACAGTTTCAGACAGTGGTCAAGTAGGCTACTGTGGCTATTTGATCATAATTTAGGCCTACCAGAGTGGCCTAGCATAAAAAACTATGCAGAAAATTGATTCCACAACATTTAACCATTAAAATAGCTGTTCTATCATTCAGCCTACAGTAGCAGCCAAAGCGTAGTGTTCAATACAGGCCTACATTCCATGAGACTTTTGAAAAAAAACACGCAGGGCTTAACATTAACCTGTTCATCCACTTGTCCTTCAGACAAGGTGACTGAAAATGTTGTTGTGTTGTTTGATGCAAGAAACCACTTTACAAAATAAAATCCCTTATTATTCCCATACCACTATTACAGAGAATCCTTTGAATTATGCTACTCTCTGCCTATTGGCTACTTAGCTTTTTCAAGCCTGTCTCAAAATCCAACACTGCCCCTTTAAGACAAAAAGCTATTTAACTTACTCGCTTTTCAAAGATGTCTAGAAAAGTACACGCTCCCATTGCTGACTACATATTATCTATAACTGGGCTAATAACTCACTAACTAGCAAAGGATATGAACAAGTGTGCACACGTGGCTACACGCAGCTCTCCCTTTGATCTCAAAACAAGCCCATCTACACACCGCTCATGCTGTAAACACAGTCCAGTTCAAAGTGCATGGCAAAGATCCATATATGGCAATGGTCTATTTGCATATAGGCCTGCTGCAGCTCTGATTGGTTATGGTGCACTGGTCTGTGTAGAGTGCGGGCTGAGTCGTGCATGTCAATGCAGTAGAATCCTACTCCAATGCGTTCTTCCTACAACAAATCTCTTGTGTAGTTTGTTTTGCATACTAACTCTTGCATAGTTCCTTTTGTTTTGGTATGTTGCATTGAAAGTGACTAACATTGCTTTGATTCGATCCCAATTCCCACAGTAAAGGGAAAAATTAACAGTGTTGATTAACTAAGGGGGGAAAACTCAAGTAAGTTGAGTGAAGTTTAATCTTGTGCTTCTCTGCACGAGCTGATATTTCTTCTGCGTGGCTGTCCTGGGGGAGCTGTGCACCCGCGGACATGCGCAGCTTAGAGGGAACATTGGTAGCATCCTAATTCTTAATGAACAAATCTAATGAAGTGGGTCAGCAATCAGGAGTAAGTGACTTTGCCCAACAAGATCTCATAGTTCTGACGTTTATCCATGTTTCTCCAGGCATTACATTTCCAATTGTTTTTGAGACCGTGAGTCTCTTCATCCTGCTATGCATCATTCCGTTTATTCAAACGTCAAATTAGGGTTAAGATGGGTTAAGGTTTGGGATAGGGTTAAACACTAAGTTTCAGTATTCATTCCAAATTGTCAAGTTAAGGGTTAAGGTTTGGGATAGGGTTAAACATAAAGTTTCAGTATTCATTCCGAAGTGTTAAGTTAAGAGTTAAGGTTTGGGATAGGGTTAAACATAAAGTTTCAGTATTCATTCCGAAGTGTTAAGTTAAGGGATAAGGTTTGGGATAGGGTTAAACATAAAGTTTCAGTATTCATTCCGAAGTGTTAAGTTAAGGGTTAAGGTTTGGGATAGGGTTAAACATAAAGTTTCAGTATTCATTCCGAAGTGTTAAGTTAAGGGTTAAGGTTTGGGATAGGGTTAAACACTAAGTTTCAGCATTCATTCTGAATTGTTAAGTTAAGGGTTAAGGTTTTGGATAGGGTTAAACACTACGTTTCAGCATTCATTCTGAATTGTTAAGTTAAGGGTTAAGGTTTGGGATAGGGTTAAACACTACGTTTCAGCATTCATTCTGAATTGTTAAGTTAAGGGTTAAGGTTTGGGATAGGGTTAAACACTAAGTTTCAGCATTCATTCTGAATTGTTAAGTTAAGGGTTAAGGTTTGGGATAGGGTTAAACACTACGTTTCAGCATTCATTCTGAATTGTTAAGTTAAGGGTTAAGGTTTGGGATAGGGTTAAACACTAAGTTTCAGCATTCATTCGGAATTGTTAAGTTAAGGGTTAAGGTTTGGGATAGGGTTAAACACTACGTTTCAGCATTCATTCTGAACTGTTAAGTTAAGGGTTAAGGTTTGGGATAGGGTTAAACACTAAGTTTCAGCATTCATTCTGAATTGTTAAGTTAAGGGTTAAGGTTTGGGATAGGGTTAAACACTAAGTTTCAGCATTCATTCTGAATTGTTAAGTTAAGGGTTAAGGTTTGGGATAGGGTTAAACACTACGTTTCAGCATTCATTCTGAATTGTTAAATTAAGGGTTAAGGTTTGGGATAGGGTTAAACACTAAGTTTCAGCATTCATTCTGAATTGTTAAGTTAAGGGTTAAGGTTTGGGATAGGGTTAAACACTACGTTTCAGCATTCATTCTGAATTGTTAAATTAAGGGTTAAGGTTTGGGATAGGGTTAAACACTAAGTTTCAGCATTCATTCTGAATTGTTAAGTTAAGGGTTAAGGTTTGGGATAGGGTTAAACACTACATTTCAGCATTCATTCTGAATTGTTAAGTTAAGGGTTAAGGTTTGGGATAGGGTTAAACACTACGTTTCAGCATTCATTCTGAATTGTTAAGTTAAGGGTTAAGGTTTGGGATAGGGTTAAACACTACGTTTCAGCATTCATTCTGAATTGTTAAGTTAAGTGTTAAGGTTTGGGATAGGGTTAAACACTAAGTTTCAGCATTCATTCTGAATTGTTAAGTTAAGGGTTAAGGTTTGGGATAGGGTTAAACACTACGTTTCAGCATTCATTCTGAACTGTTAAGTTAAGGGTTAAGGTTTGGGATAGGGTTAAACACTAAGTTTCAGCATTCATTCTGAATTGTTAAGTTAAGGGTTAAGGTTTGGGATAGGGTTAAACACTAAGTTTCAGCATTCATTCTGAATTGTTAAGTTAAGGGTTAAGGTTTGGGATAGGGATAAAACAACAAAGAAGAAAATGACTGTCTAAAAAATGCCCAAGCTCTATTTTGAGCGATCTGCCTGACTTTGCAAACCTAGCACCCCAATCTAATTTAGGCTAAATACAATTGTGTGTGTGTGCATGTGTGTGTGTGTGTGTGTGTGTGTGTGTGCATGTTTATGTGTTTGTGTGTTTTCTTGAGCATTTGTGCGTGTGTGCATGTTGGCAAAATTCAAATGACACGCTACCAACAATGGGGTGTGGCTCTGTTCAAATGTAGTTCACTTTAAAGGGGGTGTGGCTCTGGTCCGATGTAGTTCACTATAAAGGGGGTGTGGCTCTGGTCAAATGTAGTTTACGATAAAGGGGGTGTGGCTCTGGTCAAATGTAGTTTACTATAAAGGGGGTGTGGGTCTGGTCAAATGTAGTTCACTATAAAGGGGGTGTGGCTCTGGTCAAATGTAGTTCACTATAAAGGGTGTGTGGCTCTGGTCAATTGTAGTTCACTATAAAGGGGGTGTGGCTCTGGTCAAATGTAGTTCACTATAAAGGGGGTGTGGCTCTGGTCAAATGTAGTTCATTGTAAAGGACAACTTAAAAAAAACATATTTTAATTATTTCTACAAATTATTATCAAGTAACTGCTTCCACAGTCTTTTTTTGTGTGTTTAGGCCTAGTCAATGTTTCCATCCAAGTGTTACTTGAACCAACAATAAAAAAAATAACTTGAATCAACTTAAAATTATGTATTTGCTCAAATTGTCTCATATATTTATTCAACTAAATTATTATTTGGGCATCTTAAAAAAAAAGGTTTTGAAACTAGTTACACAGACAGTGCTTAAACATACAATGTTTTCAATGTACATATTTTACCTACATTATTCAATTGTTCATTTACACAGTAATTAATATTCAACATGCCCTCAACTGGGATTGGAAATCACAATGTCTTGGTTCAATGGCATTCCAATATTCCTGCTTCGTCACCATGTCTGTGTCAATGACTGATTTCACCTGTATTTTCTGCACTTTGCACTTTAAAATAAATCTCAACTCTGTCAAAAATACCCTCAAGAAAAACGATTTAGTTTATCATAGTGATTAAGGAGTATTAGAACAGAGTAATATGCCCCACCCACATTAGAAAACTATACAGAGAAACCTAATACTGCTGAAATAAGTAAATCAAATCAACGATGAGACAATAGTTAGATTAACTGATTATTGACACAGACGTGGTGGTGTAGTAGGAGCTCTGAATGCCATGAACCAGGAGGTTGCAAGTTCAAATCCTATATTAGAAAATGTTGGATAATAATAACTGTATAAATGAACATGCACAATGTAATCACATCAGTTGAAAACATTGGATGATTAAAGCACTGCATGTGTAACTAGTTCCACGGCTTAGTTAAGATGCCCAAATAATAATTTATAGTTGATTGAAGTTAAGCAAACACATCATTTTAAATCGGCAGAAAATCTGGCCAAAGTTTTTTCAAGTTGGAGCTACGTTTGGGTAATATAACAGTTGGACCGAACAAAAAGAAATGCTGTGGAACCAGTTACCTAATAATAATTAGTTGAAACAACTAGATTTACATAATATATATATATTTTTACAGTGATTAGGGTTTGTTTCTCTCCTCTCTCTACTGACTGATGTAAAGTCCAGCAAGCAGATAAAGTCACGTCACCTTTGTCTACAATCGACTGACTCACCCTGAGGGGGAGGATGGTCACATAGAAGGTCGGAAGAAAGGAGGGGAGAATGTAGAGGATGGAAGAGAGTAGGGGAGTATGTAGAGGATGGGAGAGAGTAGAGGAAGGAATGGGAGAGGATATTGGATTCAGACTGCTGGCTTCTCAAACTCTTTTTGCAGAAATCATGTTTGTTTGAATTGAAATGATTTGTTTTGATCTCTGGGCCGGTCTTTATTATTATAAATGAAAGTGGGTTACTAATGTCAATTAAATAGATACATAAATAAAAAATCTGTACATGATCAGTGGTTCAGTTAAGTTCCAGACAGGAGAGAGAGAGAGAGAGAGAGAGAGAGAGAGAGAGAGAGAGAGAGAGATGTTTTAGGGTGGAAGGACAGATGTGCTGGTGTCAGCTAGAGTTAGCTACAGCCTCATCACACATTCATTATTCAACATATCCTTTTGCCACTCACTGACCCTACTTTAACCAACCACCACACTAGTGGTGTGTGTGTGTGTGTGTGTGTGTGTGTGTGTGTGTGTGTGTGTGTGTGTGTAACCTACCTTCCACCACACTACCACAGAGCTTTACACTGGACCTTCCCTCCAGACCTGGATCAAATACACATCTCAAGTACAACAAACACAAGTGCAAGCATGCACACATATATGGATACACACACACACATACACACCACTGAGAGAGAGAGAGAGAGAGAGAGAGAGACAAGGAGGGGGAGTCAGAGAGGGAGAGAGACACAGACAGAGAGAGACAGAGGGAGAGAGAGGGAGGGAGACAGGGGGAGAGAGACAGAGAGACAGAGAGAGAGAGACAGAGAGAAAGAAGGAGAGACAGAAGGAGAGACAGACAGACAGAGAGAGGGAGAGAGAGAGAGACAGAGAGAGAGACAGCGAGAGGGAGAGAGACAGAGAGAGAGGGAGAGAGACAGAGAGAGAGAGACAAAGTGGCTAAGCTCTGGTGCTCAAACACTAGGTATGCCCTGGAGCTGTTGTCAGAGGATAGACTAGGGTCCCACAGCTACATCATAATTCACACGGGCACAAATTACCTGAGGGCCAAACAGGAAAGGATGGCAACAGCACTCAAGAGAGTGATTGAAAAAGCTTCTGCCACTTTCCCCAACGCACAAGTGGTTATCTCCACCCTGCTACCAGGAAAATACTTTCACCCTGCCACCATACAGTGGGTGAATGCAAGCATTTCGGGAGACTGTGCCCCAAAACCTAATGTCTACCTGGCCCACCACCCTGGACTTGAACAGACTTTATTTTTTATTTATTTCCTTTATTTAAAGGCACAGTCAACTTAGTGTATGTAAACTTCTGACCCACTGGAGTTGAGATACAGTGAATTATAAGTGAAATAATCTGTCTGTAAACAATTGTTGGAAAAATGACTTGTGTCATGCACAAAGTAGATATCCTAACCAACTTGCCAAAACTCTAGTTTGTTAACTTCTTAAACAGCTTGGAAAATTCCAGAAAATGATGCCATGGCTTTAGAAGCTTCTGATAGGCTAATTGACATAATTTGAGTTAATTGGAGGTGTACCTGTGGATATATTTCAAGGCCTACATTCAAACTCAGTGCCTCTTTGCTTGACATCATGGGAAAATCAAATGAAATTAGCCAAGACCTCAGATTTATTTTTTTGACCTCTACAAGTCTGGTTCATCCTTGGGAACAATTTCAAAATGCCTGAAGGTACCACGTTCATCTGTACAAACAGTAGTACGCAAGTATAAACACCATGGGACCACGCAGTCGTCATACCGCTCAGGAAGGAGACGCGTTCTCTCTCCTAGAGATGAACGTACTTTGGTGTGAAAAGTGCAATCAATCCCAGAACAACAGCAAAGGACCCTGTGAAGATGCTGGAGGAAACAGGTACAAAAGTATCTATATCCACAGTAAAACGAGTCCTATATCGACATAACCTGAAAGGCCGCTCAGCAATGAAGAAGCCACTGCTCCAAAACCGCCATAAAAAAGCCAGACTACGGTTTGCAACTGCACATAGGGATAAAGATCATACTTTTTGGAGAAATGTCCTCTGGTCTGATGAAACAAAAATAGAACTGTTTGGCCGTAATAACCATCGTTATGTTTGGAGGAAAAAGGGGGACGCTTGCAAGCCAAAGAACACCATCCCAACCGTGAATCACGGGGGTGGAAGCATCATGTTGTGGGGGTGCTTTGCCTGCAGGAGGGACTGGTGCACTTCACAAAATAGATGGCATCATGAGGCAGGAAAACTATGTGGATATATTGAAGCAACATCTCAAGACATTAGTCAGGAAGTTAAAGCTTGGTCGCAAATGGGTCTTCCAAATGGACAATGACCCCAAGCATGCTTCCAAAGTTGTGGCAAAATGGCTTAAGGACAACAAAGTCAAGGTATTGGAGTGGCCATCACAAAGCCCTGACCTCAAGCCTATAGAACATTTGTGGGCAGAACTGAAAAAGCATGTGCGAGCAAGGAGGCCTACAAACCTGACTCAGTTACACCACCTCTGTCAGGAGGAATGGGCCAAAATTCACCCAACTTATTGTGGGAAGATTGTGGAAGGCTACCCGAAACGTTTGACCCAAGATAAACAGTTTAAAGGCAATGCTACCAAATACTAATCGAGTGGATGTAAACTTCTGACCCACTGGGAATTTGATGAAAGAAATAAAAGCTGAAATTAATCTTTCTCTCTACTATTATTCTGACATTTCACATTCTTAAAATATAGTGGTGATCCTAACTGACCTAAGACAGGGATTTTTTTCTAGGAAAAACTGAGTTTAAATGTATTTGGCAAAAGTGTATGTAAACTTCCGACTTCAACTGTATATCAACAAATTGGCTAGGGCACTAGAACAGTCTGCAGCACCCGGCCTCATCCTACTAGAATCTGAAGTCAAATGTCTACTGTTTGCTGATGATCTGGTGCTTCTGTCCCCAACCAAGGAGGGCCTACAGCAGCACCTAGATCCTCTGCACAGATTCTGTCCGACCTGGGCCCTGACAGTAAGTCTCAGTAAGACAAAAATAATGGTGTTCCAAAAAAACACAAATTAAAATTCCATCTAGACACCGTTAATAAAAATTATACATACTGTACCTATGCCTAAACATCAACATCAACAATTAAGGGGATACATGGTAATTATCAAAATCCAGAATAGTTAAATTCTACAACCACCTAAAAGGAAGCAATTCCCAAACCTTCCATAACAAAGCCATCACCTACAAAGAGATGAACCTGGAGAAGAGCCCCCTAAGCAAGCTAGTCCTTGGACTCTGTTCACAAATACAAACAGATCCCACCGATCCCAAGGACAGCAACCAATCATGAGAAAAGAAAAAGATAATTACTTGACAAATGTACAAAAAAACAGAGCAAACTAGAATGCTATTTGGCCGTAAACAGAGGGTACACAGTGGCAGAATAACTGACAACTGTGACTGACCCAAAATTAAGTACTAAGTGAGCATAGCCTTGCTATTGAGAAAGGCAGCCCTAGGCAGACCTGGCTCTCAAGAGAAGACAGGCTATGTGCACACTGCCCACAAAATGAGGTGGAAACTGAGCTGCACTTCCTAACCTCCTGCCAAATGTATGACCATATTAGAGACACATATTTCCCTCAGATTACACAGATCCATTAAGAATTTGAAAACAAATCCAATTTTGATAAACTCCCATTTCTATTGGGTGAAATACCACAGTGTTCAATCACAGCAGAAATATTTGTGACCTGTTGCCACAAGAAAAAGGCAACCAGTGAAGAACGAACACCATTGTGAGTACAACCTATATTGATGTTTATGTATTTTTTTGTACTTTAAACTATTTGCACATCGTTACAACACTGTATATAGACATAATATAACATTTCAAATCAAATGTATTTATAAAGCCCTTCTTACATCAGCTGATGTCACAGAGTGCTATACAGAAACCCAGCCTAAAACCCCAAACAGCAAGCAATGCAGGTGTAAAAGCACAGTGGTTAGGAAAAACTCCCTAGAAACACCAAAACCTAGGAAGAAACCTAGAGAGGAACCAGGCTGTGAGGGGTGGCCAGTCCTCTTCTGGCGGTGCCGGGTGCAGATTATAACAGAACATTTTCATAAAACAGGCAGAACAGTTGAAACTGGAGAAGCAGCACGGCCAGGTGGACTGGGGACATCAAGGAGTCATCAGGCCAGGTAGGCCTCGAGGAACGGTCCTAATGCTCAGGTCCTCCGAGAGAGAGAGAGAGAGAGAGAGAGAGAGAGAGAGAGACAGAGAGAGAGAAAGAAAGAAAGAAAGAAAGAAAGAAAGAAAGAAAGAAAGAGAAAGAAAGAAAATGAGAGATAATTAGAGAGATCATACTTAAATTCACACAGGAAAGTCAAAGTCAAAGTCACCATTATTAGTCAGTTGTACAACCGAATGCCTTCAACCGAAATGTGTCTTCCGCATTTAACCCAACCCCTCTGAATCAGAGAGGTGCGGGGGGCTGCCTTTAATCGACATCCACGTCTTGGCGCCGAGGAACAGTGGGTTAACTGCCTTGTTCAGGGGCAGAAGCGACAGATTTTTACCTTGTCAGCTCGGGGATTTGAACTTGCAGCCCTCCGGTTACAAGTCCAACGCTCTAACCACTAGGCTACCTGCCGCCCCAAAAAGTCAAAGTCACCATTATTAGTCAGTTGTACAACCGAATGCCTTCAACCGAAATGTGTCTTCCGCATTTAACCCAACCTTTCTGAATCAGAGAGGTGCGGGGGGCTGCCTTAATCGACATCCACGTCTTCGGCGCCCGGGGAACAGTGGGTTAACTGCCTTGTTCAGGGGCAGAACGACAGATTTTTACCTTGTCAGCTCGGGGATTCGAACTTGCAACCCTCCGGTTACAAGTCCAACGCTCTAACCACTAGGCTACCTGCCGCCCACAGGACATTCTTTTGGAACTTTTATGAGTGGAATATTTACTGTTAATATTTTATTGTTTATTTCACTTTTGTTTACTATCTATTTCACTTGCTTTGGCAATGTAAACAGATGTTTCCCATGCCAATAAAGCCCTTAAATTGTAATTAAATTGAATTTAATTCAGAGAGAGAGATAGGGAGGAGGGAGAGAGAGAGAGAGAGAGAGAGGAGGGGGGAGAAAAGGAGAGGGAGAGAGACAGAAAAAATGGTCCTCTGCATCTAGAGAACATGTCCACCAGCTTGGTACAACACAGGCAGAACCTGAGACCAGCGTAACCAGCCTCCCAGTCTGCTCCAGCCCAGGTCAACCTACCAGCCTCCCAGTCTGCTCCAGCCCAGGTCAACCTACCAGTCTCCCAGTCTGCTCCAGCCCAGGTCAACCTACCAGCCTCCCAGTCTGCTCCAGCCCAGGTCAACCTACCAGCCTCCCAGTCTGCTCCAGCCCAGGTCAACCTACCAGTCTCCCAGTCTGCTCCAGCCCAGGTCAACCTACCAGCCTCCCAGTCTGCTCCAGCCCAGGTCAACCTACCAGCCTCCCAGTCTTTTCCAGCCCAGGTCAGAATACTAGCTTCCCAGTCTGCTCCAGCCTCACAGTCTGCTCCACCCAGACAATCACCCACAACTGCAATCGTTACTGATTCAAATGGGAAGTTCTTGGTCCAGGAGAGATTATTCCCTAGACACCAGGTATATACGTTCTGGTGTCCTACAACTGACAGTGCATTGCAGCTACTCAGTCAGACCAGGCACAGGCTGTGTTCCCAACAACCAATATAGTTGTGTCTTTACCAAGAAAAGACTTGCCAGGACAGTTGATTGATAAAATAAATCAACAGATCACTGTGGACTGTGCCTCACTGCTCAATGTCAGAAATGCTCACCATCACCACTCTGACATGTGAACACTGATACAACAATGTGATCAGGTCAGAGTGCCAGAACGCAACACTTAGGCAGGGACCCATCACCCCCATCACCCCATCACACCCATCACACCCATCAGGGTGTCCAACATGGTGGTGCACCACATGATACAGTCCACTCCATGTGTCATTCAGATCATGAGCCTACATATGCTGAGGTAACCTCTGGCAAAAGGCACCTAGAACTATCATAGATTGGAGAGGTGCGCCAACTACTGCATCTAATATGCAGACTACTGGACTAGACAGACACACAGACACACAGACAGACAGACAGACAGACACACACACACGGGGTTGCAGATTGCATTGTACTTATTTTTCATGCAGCCTTATTCGATTCTTATTGATTTGTTTCCATTCTTTATTTTATTGCCACTGGTGTTATAGTAACAATTATGTATGTCATGATAAGTACACTGCTCAAAAAAATAAAGGGAACACTAAAATAACACATCATAGATCTGAATGAATGAAATAATCTTATTAAATACTTTTTTTCTTTACATAGTTGAATGTGCTGACAACAAAATCACACAAAAATTATCAATGGAAATCAAATTTATCAACCCATGGAGGTCTGGATTTGGAGTCCCACTCAAAATTAAAGTGGAAAACCACACTACAGCCTGATCAAACTTTGATGTAATGTCCTTAAAACAAGTCAAAATGAGGCTCAGTAGTGTGTGTGGCCTCCACGTGCCTGAATGACCTCCCTACAATGCCTGGGCATGCTCCTAATGAGGTGGCGGATGGTCTCCTGAGGGATCTCCTCCCAGACCTGGACTAAAGCATCCGCCAACTCCTGGACAGTCTGTGGTGCAACGTGGCGTTGGTGGATGGAGCGAGACATGATGCCCCAGATGTGCTCAATTGGATTCAGGTCTGGGGAACGGGCGGGCCAGTCCTTAGCATCAATGCCTTCCTCTTGCAGGAACTGCTGACACACTCCAGCCACATGAGGTCTAGCATTGTCTTGCATTAGGAGGAACCCAGGGCCAACCGCACCAGCATATGGTCTCACAAGGGGTCTGAGGATCTCATCTCGGTACCTAATGGCAGTCAGGCTACCTCTGGCCAGCACATGGAGGGCTGTGCGGCCCCCCAAAGAAATGCCACCCCACACCATGACTGACCCACCGCCAAACCGGTCATGCTGGAGGATGTTGCAGGCAGCAGAACGTTCTCCACGGCGTCTCCAGACTCTGTCACGTCTGTCACGTGCTCAGTGTGAACCTGCTTTCATCTGTGAAGAGCACAGGGCGCCAGTGGCGAATTTGCCAATCTTGGTGTTCTCTGGCAAATGCCAAACGTCCTGCACGGTGTTGGGCTGTAAGCACAACCCCCACCTGTGGACGTTGGGCCCTCATACCACCCTCATGGAGTCTGTTTCTGACCGTTTGAGCAGACACATGCACATTTGTGGCCTGCTGGAGTCATTTTGCAGGGCTCTGGCAGTGCTCCTCCTTGCACAAAGGCGGAGGTAGTGGTCCTGCTGCTGGGTTGTTGCCCTCCTCGGCCTCCTCCACGTCTCCTGATGTACTGGCCTGTCTCCTGGTAGCGCCTCCATGCTCTGGACACTACGCTGACAGACACAGCAAACCTTCTTGCCACAGCTCGCATTGATGTGCCATCCTGGATGAGCTGCACTACCTGAGCCACTTGTGTGGGTTGTAGACTCCGTCTCATGCTACCACTAGAGTGAAAGCACCGCCAGCATTCAAAAGTGACCAAAACATCAGCCAGGAAGCATAGGAACCGAGAAGTGGTCTGTGGTCACCACCTTCAGAACCACTCCTTTATTGGGGGTGTCTTGCTAATTGCCTATAATTTCCACCTGTTGTCTATTCCATTTGCACAACAGCATGTGAAATTTATTGTCAATCAGTGTTGCTTCCTAAGTGGACAGTTTGATTTCACAGAAGTGTGATTGACTTGGAGTTACATTGTGTTGTTTAAGTGTTCCCTTTATTTTTTTGAGCAGTGTATATACAGTGTGTATATACAGTGGGGAGAACAAGTATTTGATGCACTGCCGATTTTGCAGGTTTTCCCACTTACAAGCATGTAGAAGTCTGTCATTTTTATCATAGGTACTCTTCAACTGTGAGTGACGGAATCTAAAACAAAAATACAGAAAATGACATTGTATGATTTTTAAGTAATTAATTTGCATTTTATTGCATGACATAAGTATTTGATACATCATATTTGGTACAGAAACCATTGTTTGCAATTACAGAGATCATACGTTTCCTGTAGTTCTTGACCAGGTTTGCACACACTGCAGCAGGGATTTTGGCACACCTTCTCCAGATCAGGTTTCAGGGCTGTCGCTGGGCAATACGGACTTTCAGCTCCCTCCAAATATTTTCTATTGGGTTCAGGTCTGGAGACTGGCTTGGCTACTCCAGGACCTTGAGATGCTTCTTACGGAGAAACTCCTTAGTTGCCCTGGCTGTGTGTTTCGGGTCGTTGTCATGCTGGAAGACCCAGCCACGACCCATCTTCAATGCTCTTACTGAGGGAAGGAGGTTGTTGGCCAAGATCTTGCGATACATGGCCCCATCCATCCTCCCCTCAATACGGTGCAGTCGTCCTCAATACGGTGCAGTCGTCACCTTTGCAGAAAAGCGTCCCCAAAGAATGATGTTTCCTCCTCCATGCTTCACGGTTGGGATGGTGTTCTTGGGGTTGTACTCATCTTTCTTCTTCCTCCAAACACGGCGAGTGGAGTTTAGACCAAAAAGCTCTATTTTTGTCTCATCAGACCACATGACCTTCTCCCATTCCTCCTCTGGATCATCCAGATGGTCATTGGCAAACTTCAGACGGGCCTGGACATGCGCTGGCTTGAGCAGGGGGACCTTGCATGCGCTGCAGGATTTTAATCCATGACGGCGTAGTGTGTTACTAATGGTTTTCTTTGAGACTGTGGTCCCAGCTCTCTTCAGGTCATTGACCAGGTCCTGCCGTGTAGTTCTTCCTCATGATTATTGATGCCCCACGAGGTGAGATCTTGCATGGTGCCCCAGACCGAGGGAGATTGACCGTCATCTTGAACTTCTTCCATTTTCTAATAATTGCGCCAACAGTGGTTGCGTTCTCACCAAGCTGCTTGCCTATTGTCCTGCAGCCCATCGAAGCCTTGTGCAGGTCTACAATTTTATCCCTGATGTCCTTACACAGCTCTCTGGTCTTGGTCATTGTGGAGAGGTTGGAGTCTGTTTGATTGAGTGTGTGGACAGGTGTCTTTTATACAGGTAACGAGTTCAAACTGGTGCAGTTAATATAGGTAATGAGTGGAGAACAGGAGGGCTTCTTAAAGAAAAACTAACAGGTCTGTGAGAGCCGGAATTCTTACTGGTTGGTAGGTGATCAAATACTTATGTCATGCAATAAAATGCATATTCATTATTTAAAATACCCTGTGATTTTATGGATTTTTGTTTTAGATTCCGTCTCTCACAGTTGAAGTGTACCTATGATAAAAATTACAGACCTCTACATGCTTTGTAAGTAGGAAAACCTGCAAAATCGGCAGTGTATCAAATACTTGTTCTCCCCACTGTATATATATTTATGTATATATATATATATATATATATATATATATATATATATATATATAAAAATTATACATATTTTTATGTACTTAACTTGAACCAGTGAATATCACTTATTATAAAGTAGATCATTATTGGGCACAGACAACAGCACAAAGGGCAAGAAGGTAGAGACAACAATACATCACACAAAGCAGCCACAACTGTCAGTAAGAGTGTCCATGATTGAGTCTTTGAATGAAGAGATTGACATAAAACTGTCCAGTTTGAGTGTTTGTTGTAGCTTGTTCCAGTCACTAGCTGCAGCAAACTGAAAATAGACGCGACCCAGAGATGTGTGTGCTTTGGGGACTTTTAACAGAATGTGACTGGCAGCACGGGTGTTGTATTTTTGAGGATGAGGGCTGCAGTAGATATCTCAGGTAGGGGGGAGTGAGGCCTAAGAGGGTTTTATAAATAAGCATCAACCAGTGGGTCTTGCGTCGGGTACACAGAGATTACCAGTTTACAGAGAAGTATAGAGTACGGTGATGTGTCCTATAAGGAGCATTGGTGGCAAACCTGATGGCCGAATGGTAAAGAACATCTAGCTGCTCGAGAGCACCCTTTCCTGACGATCTATAAATGATGTCTCCGCATAATCTAGCATGGGTAGGATGGTCATCTGAATCAGGGTTAGTTTGGCAGCTGGGGTGAAAGAGGAGCGATTACGATAGAGGAAACCAAGTCTAGATTTAACTTTAGCCGGCAGCTTTGATATGTGCTGAGAGAAGGAGAATGTACCGTCTAGCCACACTCCCAAGTATTTGTATGAGGTGACTACCTCAAGCTCTAAACCCTCAGAGGTAGTAATCACACCTGTGGGGAGAAGGGCATTCTTCTTACCAAACCACATGACCTTTGTTTTGGAGGTGTTCAGAACAAGGTTAAGGGTAGAGAAAGCTTGTTGGACACTAAGAAAGCGTTGTTGTAGAGGACTTAACACAAAATCTGGGGAGGGGTCAGCTGAGTATAAGACTGTATCATCTGCATATAAATGGATGAGAGAGCTTCCTACTGCCTGAGCTATGTTGTTGATGTAAATTGAGAAGAGCGTGGGTCCTAGGATCAAGCCTTGGGGTACTCCCTTGGTGACAGGCAATGGCAAAGGCCCCTCAGAGACACCAATACTCCTTAGCCGGCCCACAAAAACAGAATGGTCTACCGTATCAAAAGCTTTGGCCAAGTCAATAAAAATAGCAGCACAATACTGCTTAGAATCAAGGCTAATGGTGACATCATTGAGGACCTTTACAGGTTGAACTGACACATCCATAACCTACCAGATTGCATACCCAAGAGAATGCTATAGACTTCAAGAAAGCCAGTCAGTTGATTATTGACAAGTTTTTCCAACACTTTTGATAAACAGGGAAAAATAGAAATAGGCCTATAACAGTTAGGATCAACTTGATCTCCCCCTTTCAAATAAAAGACAAACCGTGGCTGCCTTCTAAGCAATTGGAACCTCCCCAGAAAGGAGAGACAGGTTAAAAAGGTCAGAGATAGACTTGGCGATGATAGGGGAAGCAACCTTAAAGAAGACAGGGTCTGAAACGTCTGACCCAGATGTTTTTTTGGGGTCAAGTTTAAGGAGCTCCATTTAGCACCTCGGACTCAGTGACTGCCTGCAGGGAGAAACTTTGTAGCGGGGCAGGGGAATTAGAGGGAGAAGCATCGGGGATAGTCGCATTAGAAGGGGTGGGAGATGTTGGATGGGCAAGGAGGCATGGCTGAGTCAAATAGGAATCCTGACTTAATGAAGTGGTGATTAAAGAGCTCGGTCTTGTGCTTCTTGTCAGTAACAATCACATCATCATCATTAAGGGACATAGGCAGCTGTGAGGAGGAGGGTTTATTCTCCAGGTCTTTAACCGTTTTCCAGAACTTCTTGGGGTTAAACCCACAGAGAGAGAACTGCTCCTTTAAGTAACTAACTTTGGCCTTCCGGATAGCCTGAGTGTACTTATTTCTCATTTGCCTGAACGTTAGCCAGTCAGCCTCAGTATGCGTATGTCGAGCATTTCGCCAAATGCAATTCTTGAGGTGGAGTAACTCTGCAAGATCACGGTCGAACCAGGGGCTGAACTTGTTTTTAATTCTCATTATGGGGACGTGTTTGTTAACAATACCATTGAAAATATCAAAAAGGTCCAAGGGTCTTCGACAGAAGGGGATCAAGATGATTCTATACCATTTTACAGAGGTCAGTTCACGAAGGAAGGCTTGCTCATTAAAGTTTTTTAGCAGGCGTCTATGACAAATCAGGACAAGTCATTTCACTGAGCAGCCATTACCAACACGGGCTGTGAAACAGTGATCACCAAGGTCATTGCAGAAAACACCAGACTGATATCTATCAGGATTATTTGTGAGGATAGCATCAAGGAGTGTAGCCTTTTCTGGGTGTTTGTAGTCATACCTTGTGGGATTGGTGATAATCTGAGAAAGATTTAGGGAGTCCCATTGCTTTAGGACTTGGTCAGGTGGTTTAATAATGCTTAAACCATCAAATCAAATTGTTTGGGGACAGACGTGGTGGATCACAACAAAGCCACAAGAATTAGCCATACAAGATTAAGGAATTTGGAAAACTTATTTTGATAATCTATACAAAAACATCCCACAAAAAGATTTACAATTAGAAATTAGAATCAGTCATAAATACAACCAAAATCCGTTAGATTACCCAATAACCAAACAAGAACTAAATGAAAAGCTAACATCTATAAAACCAAAGAAGGCTTGAGGTCTAGTTAAAACCTCTTAACAGAACACCTGAGTTGCAAAATGCTGGGCTTAAATTGTTCAACATGATATTAACTTCTGGCTCCTTTCCTGATGTCTGGAACTGGGGGCTCATCTCCTCTATTCACATAAGTGGAGACAAATCAGACCCCAATAATTATAGGGGAATTTGCGACTTGGAAAAAGTTTTCTGTAAAATACCTGCTATAAGCTGATGATTTGGTTGTTCTATCACCAACCAAAGAAGTTCTTCAACAGAACCTTAATATTCTAGAGCAATATTGCCATAATTGGGCCCTGGCAGTAAAAAAAAAAAACTAAAATCATGATTTTCCCCCAAAATGCAGATGTTAGAAACAAAAATCTAAATTCACCTTGAACAACACCATAATTAAACACACAAAACATTACTCATACCTTGGTCTGCACCGGCAAACTTTAATATAGCAGTGAATGCACTCAAAGAAAAAGGCCACAGAGTATTGTATGCAGTAAAAATCTCATTTTTCAAAATCAACATCCCAAATAATAATTTGGACCAAAATATTTGACAGCGATATTACAGATAGTTATTTATGGAAGTGAGGTTTGGGGGCCACTCAATAAACTTGACTTTAAAATGTGGGGGCAAACATCCAATTGAAACCCTACATGCAAAATCCAAAGAAATATACCAACTAATGCATGTAGGTCAGAATTGAGCCGCTTTCCCATGGTAATGAAAATACAAAAGAGATCATACATGTTTTGGATACACTTAAATTCAATTCTAAATTCAATTCTCCAACTTGAAGGACTTCAAACCCAGGAGCTGAGCCCAGAAACGTGCCCTGTCAGTCAGCTGGTGATGGACCTAACCAACCAGCACTGCTTCAAAATAAATAATTAATGTAAAAAATCATGAACCAATCAAAGGACTCTTATTTACAACATTGGAAAAACAAAACAAATTCCCAAAGCCGACTAAATTCAAATCTGGCCCTTAACAGATAATATGAATTGGCTGATTATCTCTACTCTGTCAGAGATATGAAGCAGAGACAGATCCTTGCCAATTACAGGCTGAGTGACCACCAATTGGCAATAGAAAACGAAAGACATAAAAAGACATAGCTGCCCAAAGAGGAGTGTGTGTGTGGTCTCTGCACGACAGGGGAGGTAGAAACAGAGATGCACTTCACCGTGATAAATTCCTTACCAAGAGATTCATTACTCACAGAAATTACTACATCTACAGTGCATTCGGAAAGTATTTAGACCCCTTGACTTTTTCCATATTTTGTTATGTTACAGCCTTATTCTAAAATGTATTAAATAATTGTATTAGTAGTAGTAGTAATGATGATGGTAGTTATAACAGTTTAATGATGGTGGTAGTAGTAGTAGTAATGATGATGGTAGTGATAACAGTTTAATGATGGTGGTGGTAGCAGTAGTAATGATGATGGTGGTAGCAGTAGTAATGATGATGGTAGTGATAACAGTTTAATGATGGTGGTGGTAGTAGTAGTAGTAATGATGATGGTAGTGATAACAGTTTAATGATGGTGGTGGTAGTAGTAATGATGATGGGAGTGATAACAGTTTAATGATGGTGGTGGTAGTAGTAGTAATGATGATTGTGGTAGCAGTAGTAATGATGATGGTAGTGATAACAGTTTAATGATGGTGGTGGTAGTAGTAATGATGATGGGAGTGATAACAGTTTAATGATGGTGGTGGTGGTAGTAATGATGATGGTAGTGATAACAGTTTAATGATGGTGGTGGTAGTAGCAGTAATGACGATGGTAGTGATAACAGTTTAATGATGGTGGTGGTAGTAGTAGTAATGATGATGGGAGTGATAACAGTTTAATGATGGTAGTGGTAGTAGTAGTAGTAATGATGATGGTGGTGATAACAGTTTAATGATGGTGGTAGTAGTAGTAGTAATGATGATGGTAGTGATAACAGTTTAATGATGGTAGTAGTAGTAGTAATGATGATGGTAGTGATAACAGTTTAATGATGGTGGTGGTAGTAGTAGTAATGATGATGGTAGTGATAACAGTTTAATGATGGTGGTAGTAGTAGTAGTACTGATGATGGTGGTGGTAACAGTTTAATGATGGTGGTGGTAGTAGTAGTAATGATGATGGTAGTGATAACAGTTTAATGATGGTGGTAGTAGTAGTAATGATGGTGGTGGTAGTAGTAGTAATGATGATGGTGGTGATACCAGTTTAATGATGATGGTGGTAGTAGTAGTAATGATGATGGTGGTAGTAGTAGTAATGATGATGGTAGTGATAACAGTTTAATGATGGTGGTGGTAGTAGTAATGATGATGGTAGTAATAACAGTTTAATGATGGTGGTGGTAGTAGTAGTAATGATGATGGTGGAAGTAGTAGTAATGATGATGGTAGTGATAACAGTTTAATGATGGTAGTAGTAGTAGTAATGATGATGGTAGTGATAACAGTTTAATGATGGTGGTGGTAGTAGTAGTAATGATGATGGTAGTGATAACAGTTTAATGATGGTGGTGGTAGTAGTAGTAATGATGATGGTAGTGATAACAGTTTAATGATGGTGGTGGTAGTAGTAGTAGTAATGATGATGGTGGTAGTTATAACAGTTTAATGATGGTAGTAGTAGTAGTACTGATGATGGTGGTGATAACAGTTTAATGATGGTGGTGGTAGTAGTAGTAATGATGATGGTAGTGATAACAGTTTAATGATGGTGGTAGTAGTAGTAGTAATGATGATGGTAGTAGTAGTAGTAGTAATGATGATGGTAGTGATAACAGTTTAATGATGGTGGTGGTAGTAGTAGTAGTAATGATGATGGTAGTTATAACAGTTTAATGATGGTGGTGGTAGTAGCAGTAATGACGATGGTAGTGATAACAGTTTAATGATGGTGGTAGTAGTAGTAATGATGATGGTAGTGATAACAGTTTAATGATGGTGGTGGTAGTAGTAGTAATGACGATGGTAGTGATAACAGTTTAATGATGGTGGTGGTATTAGTAGTAATGATGGTGGTGGTTGTAGTAGTAATGATGATTGTGGTAGTAGTAGTAATGATGATGGTAGTGATAACAGTTTAATGATGGTGGTAGTAGTAGTAGTAATGATGATTGTGGTAATAGTAGTAATGATGATGGTAGTGATAACAGTTTAATGATGGTGGTAGTAGTAGTAATGATGATGGTAGTGATAACAGTTTAATGATGGTGGTGGTAGTAGTAGTAATGACGATGGTAGTGATAACAATTTAATGATGGTGGTAGTAGTAGTAATGATGATGGTAGTGATAACAGTTTAATGATGGTGGTGGTGGTAGTATTGATGATGGTAGTGATAACAGTTTAATGATGATGGTGGTAGTAGTAGAAATGATGATGGCAGTGATAACAGTTTAATGATGGTGGTGATAGTAGTAGAAATGATGATGGTAGTGATAACAGTTTAATGATGGTGGTGGTGGTAGTAATGATGATGGTGGTAGTAGTAGAAATGATGATGGTAGTGATAACAGTTTAATGATGGTAGTGGTAGTAGTAGTAATGATGGTGGTGGTAGTGGTAGTAATGATGATGGTAGTTATAACAGTTTAATGATGGTGGTGGTAGTAGTAGTAATGATGATGGTAGTGATAACAGTTTAATGATGGTGGTGGTAGTAGTAGTAGTAATGATGATGGTGGTAGTAGTAGTAATGATGATGGTAGTGATAACAGTTTAATGATGGTGGTGGTAGTAGTAGTAGTAATGATGATGGTAGTGATAACAGTTTAATGATGGTGGTGGTAGTAGTAGTAGTAATGATGATGGTAGTGATAACAGTTTAATGATGGTGGTGGTAGTAGTAGTAATGATGATGGTGGTAGTAATAGTAATGATGATGGTAGTGATAACAGTTTAATGATGGTGGTGGTAGTAGTAGTAATGATGATGGTAGTGATAACAGTTTAATTATGATGGTAGTAGTAGTAGTAATGACGATGGTAGTTATAACAGTTTAATGATGGTGGTGGTAGTATTAGTAATGATGATGGTAGTGATAACAGTTTAATGATGGTAGTAGTAGTAGTAGTAATGATGGTGGTGGTAGTAGTAGTAATGATGATGGTAGTGATAACAGTTTAATGATGATGGTGGTAGTAGTAGTAATGATGATGGTAGTGATAACAGTTTAATGATGGTGGTGGTAGTAGTAGTAATGATGATGGTAGTAGTAGTAGTAATGATGGTGGTGGTAGTAGTAGTAATGATGATGGTAGTGATAACAGTTTAATGATGATGGTGGTAGTAGTAGTAATGATGATGGTAGTGATAACAGTTTAATGATGGTGGTGGTAGTAGTAGAAATGATGATGGCAGTGATAACAGTTTAATGATGGTGGTGATAGTAGTAGAAATGATGATGGTAGTGATAACAGTTTAATGATGGTGGTGGTAGTAGTAGTAATGATGATGGTAGTAGTAGTAGTAATGATGGTGGTGGTAGTAGTAGTAATGATGATGGTAGTGATAACAGTTTAATGATGGTGGTGGTAGTAGTAGTAATGATGATGGTAGTGATAACAGTTTAATTATGATGGTAGTAGTAGTAGTAATGACGATGGTAGTTATAACAGTTTAATGATGGTGGTGGTAGTATTAGTAATGATGATGGTAGTGATAACAGTTTAATGATGGTAGTAGTAGTAGTAGTAATGATGGTGGTGGTAGTAGTAGTAATGATGATGGTAGTGATAACAGTTTAATGATGATGGTGGTAGTAGTAGTAATGATGATGGTAGTGATAACAGTTTAATGATGGTGGTGGTGGTAGTAATGATGATGGTGGTAGTAGTAGAAATGATGATGGTAGTGATAACAGTTTAATGATGGTAGTGGTAGTAGTAGTAATGATGGTGGTGGTAGTGGTAGTAATGATGATGGTAGTTATAACAGTTTAATGATGGTGGTGGTAGTAGTAGTAATGATGGTGGTGGTAGTAGTAGTAATGATGATGGTAGTGATAACAGTTTAATGATGGTGGTGGTAGTAGTAGTAGTAATGATGATGGTGGTAGTAGTAGTAATGATGATGGTAGTGATAACAGTTTAATGATGGTGGTGGTAGTAGTAGTAGTAATGATGATGGTAGTGATAACAGTTTAATGATGGTGGTGGTAGTAGTAGTAGTAATGATGATGGTAGTGATAACAGTTTAATGATGGTGGTGGTAGTAGTAGTAATGATGATGGTGGTAGTAGTAGTAATGATGATGGTAGTGATAACAGTTTAATGATGGTGGTGGTAGTAGTAGTAATGATGATGGTAGTGATAACAGTTTAATTATGATGGTAGTAGTAGTAGTAATGACGATGGTAGTTATAACAGTTTAATGATGGTGGTGGTAGTATTAGTAATGATGATGGTAGTGATAACAGTTTAATGATGGTAGTAGTAGTAGTAGTAATGATGGTGGTGGTAGTAGTAGTAATGATGATGGTAGTGATAACAGTTTAATGATGATGGTGGTAGTAGTAGTAATGATGATGGTAGTGATAACAGTTTAATGATGGTGGTGGTAGTAGTAGTAATGATGATGGTAGTAGTAGTAGTAATGATGGTGGTGGTAGTAGTAGTAATGATGATGGTAGTGATAACAGTTTAATGATGATGGTAGTAGTAGTAGTAATGATGATGGTAGTGATAACAGTTTAATGATGGTGGTGGTAGTAGTAGTAATGATGATGGCAGTGATAACAGTTTAATGATGGTAGTAGTAGTAGTAGTAATGATGGTGGTGGTAGTAGTAGTAATGATGATGGTAGTGATAACAGTTTAATGATGGTGGTGGTAGTAGTAGTAATGATGATGGTAGTGATAACAGTTTAATGATGGTGGTGGTAGTAGTAATGATGATGGGAGTGAAAACAGTTTAATGATGATGGTGGTGGTAGTTGTAGTAATGATGATGGTAGTGATAACAGTTTAATGATGGTAGTAGTAGTAGTAGTAATGATGATGGTAGTGATAACAGTTTAATGATGGCGGTGGTAGTAGTAGTAGTAATGATGATGGTAGTGATAACAGTTTAATGATGGTGGTAGTAGTAGTAGTAATGATGATATGGTAGTAGTAGTAATGATGATGGTAGTGATAACAGTTTAATGATGGTGGTGGTAGTAGTAGTAATGATGATGGTGGTAGTAATGATGATGGTAGTGATAACAGTTTAATGATGATGGTGGTGGTGGTAGTAATGATGATGGTAGTGATAACAGTTTAATGATGGTGGTAGTAGTAGCAGTAATGACGATGGTAGTGATAACAGTTTAATGATGATGGTGGTGGTAGTAGTAGTAATGATGATGGGAGTGATAACAGTTTAATGATTGTGGTAGTAGTAGTAATGATGATGGTAGTAATAACAGTTTAATGATGATGGTGGTAGTAGTAATGATGATTGAGGTAGCAGTAGTAATGATGATGGTAGTGATAACAGTTTAATGATTGTGGTAGTAGTAGTAGTAATGATGATGGTAGTGATAACAGTTTAATGATGGTGGTAGTAGTAGTAGTAATGATGATGGTAGTGATAACAGTTTTAAAATGATGGCGGTAGTAGTAGTAATGATGGTGGTGATAACAGTTTAATGATGGTAGTGGTAGTATTAGTAATGATGATGGTAGTGATAACAGTTTAATGATGGTGGTGGTAGTAGTAATGATGATGATGGTAGTGATAACAGTTTAATGATGATGGCGGTAGTAGCAGTAATGACGATGGTAGTGATAACAGTTTAATGATGGTGGTGGTAGTAGTAGTAATGATGATGATGGTAGTAGTAGTAATGACGATGGTAGTGATAACAGTTTAATGATGGTGGTGGTAGTAGTAGTAATGATGATGATGGTAGTAGTAGTAATGATGATGGTAGTGTTAACAGTTTAATGATGATGGTAGTAGTAGTAATGATGATGGTAGTGATAACAGTTTAATGATGGTGGTGGTAGTAGCAGTAATGATGATGGTAGTGATAACAGTTTAATGATGGTAGTAGTAGTAGTAATGATGGTGGTAGTAGTAGTAATGATGATGGGAGTGATAACAGTTTAATGATGGTGGTGGTGGTAGTAATGATGATGGTAGTGATAACAGTTTAATGATGGTGGTGGTAGCAGTAGTAATGATGATGGTAGTGATAACAGTTTAATGATGGTGGTGGTAGTAGTAGTAATGATGATGGTAGTAGTAGTAGTAATGATGATGGTAGTTATAACAGTTTAATGATGGTGGTGGTAGTAGTAGTAATGATGATGGTAGTGATAACAGTTTAATGATTGTGGTAGTAGTAGTAGTAATGATGATGGTAGTGATAACAGTTTAATGATTGTGGTAGTAGTAGTAGTAATGATGATGGTAGTGATAACAGTTTAATGATGGTGGTAGTAGTAGTAGTAATGATGATGGTAGTGATAACAGTTTTAAAATGATGGCGGTAGTAGTAGTAATGATGATGGTAGTGATAACAGTTTAATGATGATGGTAGTAGTAGTAATGATGATGGTAGTGATAACAGTTTAATGATGTTAGTGGTAGTAGTAGTAATGATGATGGTAGTGATAACAGTTTAATGATGGTGGTGGTAGTAGTAATGATGATGATGGTAGTGATAACAGTTTAATGATGGTGGTAGTAGTAGTAATGATGATGGGAGTGATAACAGTTTAATGATGGTGGTGGTGGTAGTAATGATGATGGTAGTGATAACAGTTTAATGATGGTGGTGGTAGCAGTAGTAATGATGATGGTAGTGATAACAGTTTAATGATGGTGGTGGTAGTAGTAGTAATGATGATGGTAGTAGTAGTAGTAATGATGATGGTAGTTATAACAGTTTAATGATGGTGGTGGTAGTAGTAGTAATGATGATGGTAGTGATAACAGTTTAATGATTGTGGTAGTAGTAGTAGTAATGATGATGGTAGTGATAACAGTTTAATGATGGTGGTAGTAGTAGTAGTAATGATGATGGTAGTGATAACAGTTTTAAAATGATGGCGGTAGTAGTAGTAATGATGATGGTAGTGATAACAGTTTAATGATGATGGTAGTAGTAGTAATGATGATGGTAGTGATAACAGTTTAATGATGTTAGTGGTAGTAGTAGTAATGATGATGGTAGTGATAACAGTTTAATGATGGTGGTGGTAGTAGTAATGATGATGATGGTAGTGATAACAGTTTAATGATGGTGGTAGTAGTAGTAATGATGATGGGAGTGATAACAGTTTAATGATGGTGGTGGTGGTAGTAATGATGATGGTAGTGATAACAGTTTAATGATGGTGGTGGTAGCAGTAGTAATGATGATGGTAGTGATAACAGTTTAATGATGGTGGTGGTAGTAGTAGTAATGATGATGGTAGTAGTAGTAGTAATGATGATGGTAGTTATAACAGTTTAATGATGGTGGTGGTAGTAGTAGTAATGATGATGGTAGTGATAACAGTTTAATGATTGTGGTAGTAGTAGTAGTAATGATGATGGTAGTGATAACAGTTTTAAAATGATGGCGGTAGTAGTAGTAATGATAACAGTTTAATGATGATGGTAGTAGTAGTAATGATGATGGTAGTGATAACAGTTTAATGATGTTAGTGGTAGTAGTAGTAATGATGATGGTAGTGATAACAGTTTAATGATGGTGGTGGTAGTAGTAATGATGATGATGGTAGTGATAACAGTTTAATGATGATGGCGGTAGTAGCAGTAATGACGATGGTAGTGATAACAGTTTAATGATGGTAGTGGTAGTAGTAGTAATGATGATGGTAGTAGTAGTAGTAATGATGATGGTAGTGATAACAGTTTAATGATGGTAGTGGTAGTAGTAATGATGATGGTGGTGGTAACAGTTTAATGATGGTGGTGGTAGTAGTAATGATGATGGTGGTAGCAGTAGTAATGATGATGGTAGTGATAACAGTTTAATGATGGTAGTGGTAGTAGTAATGATGATGGTGGTAGTAGCAGTAGTAATGATGATGGTAGTGATAACAGTTTAATGATGGTGGTGGTAGTAGTAATGATGATGGTGGTAGTAGTAGTAATGATGATGGTAGTGATAACAGTTTAATGATGGTAGTGGTAGTAGTAATGATGATGGTGGTGGTAGTAGTAATGATGATGGTAGTGATAACGGTTTAATGATGGTGGTGGTAGTAGTAGTAATGATGATGGTAGTGATAACAGTTTAATGATGGTGGTGGTAGTAGTAATGATGATGGTAGTGATAACAGTTTAATGATGATGGTGGTAGTAGTAGTAGTAATGATGATGGTAGTGATAACAGGTTTAATGATGGATGGTAGTAGTAGTAGTAATGATGATGGTAGTGATAACAGTTTAATGATGATGGTGGTAGTAGTAGTAATGATGATGGTGGTGGATAACAGTTTAATGATGATGGTGGTAGTAGTAATGATGATGGTAGTTGATAACAGTTTAATGATGGTGGTGGTAGTAGTAGTAATGATGATGGTAGTGATAACAGTTTAATGATGGTGGTGGTAGTAGTAATGATGATGGTAGTGATAACAGTTTAATGATGGTAGTGGTAGTAGTAATGATGATGGTGGTAGCAGTAGTAATGATGATGGTAGTGATAACAGTTTAATGATGGTGGTGGTAGTAGTAGTAATGATGATGGTAGTGATAACAGTTTAATGATTGTGGTAGTAGAAGTAGTAATGATGATGGTAGTGATAACAGTTTAATGATGGTGGTGGTAGTAGTAATGATGATGGTGGTGATAACAGCTTAATGATGATGGTGGTAGTAGTAGTAATGATGATGGTAGTGATAACAGTTTAATGATGGTGTGGTAGTAGTAGTAATGATGATGGTAGTGATAACAGTTTAATGATGGTAGTGGTAGTAGTAATGATGATGGTAGTGATAACAGTTTAATGATGGTGGTAGTAGTAGTAATGATGATGGTAGTGATAACAGTTTAATGATGGTGGTGGTAGTAGTAGTAATGATGATGGTAGTGATAACAGTTTAATGATGGTAGTGGTAGTAGTAGTAATGATGATGGTAGTGATAACAGTTTAATGATGGTGGTTGTAGTAGTAATGATGATGGTAGTGATAACAGTTTAATGATGGTGGTAGTAGTAGTAGTAATGATGATGGTATTGATAACAGTTTAATGATGATGGTAGTAGTAGTAGTAATGATGATGGTAGTGATAACAGTTTAATGATGATGGTGGTGGTAGCAGTAGTAATGATGATGGTGGTGGTAACATGGTGGTAGTAGTAGTAATGATGATGGTGGTAGTGATAACAGGAATGATGGTTATAACAGTTTAATGATGGTGGTGGTAGTAGTAGTAATGATGATGGTAGTGATAACAGTTTAATGATGGTGGTGGTAGTAGTAGTAGTAATGATGGTGGTAGTGATAACAGTTTAATGATGGTAGTGGTAGTAGTAATGATGATGGTGGTAGTAGTAGTAATGATGATGGTAGTGATAACAGTTTAATGATGGTGGTGGTAGTAGTAGTAATGATGATGGTAGTGATAACAGTTTAATGATTGTGGTAGTAGTAGTAGTAATGATGATGGTAGTGATAACAGTTTAATGATGGTGGTAGTAGTAGTAGTAATGATGATGGTAGTGATAACAGTTTAATGATGATGGTGGTAGTAGTAATGATGATGGTAGTGATAACAGTTTAATGATGGTAGTGTAGTAATGATGATGGTAGTGATAACAGTTTAATGATGGTGGTGGTAGCAGTAGTAATGATGATGGTAGTGATAACAGTTTAATGATGGTGGTGGTAGTAGTAATGATGATGGTGGTAGTAGTAATGATGATGGTAGTGATAACAGTTTAATGATGGTGGTGGTAGTAGTAATGATGATGGTAGTGATAACAGCCTAATGATGGTGGTAGTAGTAGTAATGATGGTGGCAGTGATAACAGTTTAATGATGGTGGTAGCAGTAGTAATGATGATGGTAGTGATAATAATGATGGTGGTGGTAGTAGTAACGATGATGGCAGTGATAACAGCAATGATGGTAGTGGTAGTAGTAATGATGATGGTAGTGATAACAGCCTAATGATGGTGGTAGTAGTAGTAATGATGATGGTAGTGATAACAGCTTTAATGATGGTGGTGGTAGTAGTAATGATGATGGTAGTGATAACGATGATGGTAGTGATAACATGATGGTAGTAGTGATAGTAGTAATGATGATGTAGTGGTAGTAGTAATGATGATGGTAGTGATAAACAGTATGATGATGATGGTGGTAGTAGTAATGATGATGGTAGTGATAACAGTTTAATGATGATGGTAGTAGTAGTAATGATGATGGTAGTGATAACAGTTTAATGATGTTAGTGGTAGTAGTAGTAATGATGATGGTAGTGATAACAGTTTAATGATGGTGGTGGTAGTAGTAATGATGATGATGGTAGTGATAACAGTTTAATGATGGTGGTAGTAGTAGTAATGATGATGGTAGTGATAACAGTTTAATGATGGTGGTGGTAGTAGTAATGATGATGGTAGTGATAACAGTTTAATGATGGTGGTGGTAGCAGTAGTAATGATGATGGTAGTGATAACAGTTTAATGATGGTGGTGGTAGTAGTAATGATGATGGTGGTAGCAGTAGTAATGATGATGGTAGTGATAACAGTTTAATGATGGTGGTGGTAGTAGTAGTAATGATGATGGTATTGATAACAGTTTAATGATGATGGTAGTAGTAGTAGTAATGATGATGGTAGTGATAACAGTTTAATGATGATGGTGGTGGTAGCAGTAGTAATGATGATGGTGGTGGTAACAGTTTAATGATGATGGTGGTAGCAGTAATGAGGATGTTAGTTATAACAGTTTAATGATGGTGGTAGTAGTAGTAATGATGATGGTAGTGATAACAGTTTAATGATGGTGGTGGTAGTAGTAGTAGTAATGATGGTGGTAGTGATAACAGTTTAATGATGGTAGTGGTAGTAGTAATGATGATGGTGGTAGTAGTAGTAATGATGCTGGTGGTGATAACAGTTTAATGATGGTGGTGGTAGTAGTAGTAATGATGATGGTAGTGATAACAGTTTAATGATTGTGGTAGTAGTAGTAGTAATGATGATGGTAGTGATAACAGTTTAATGATGGTGGTAGTAGTAGTAGTAATGATGATGGTAGTGATAACAGTTTTAAAATGATGGCGGTAGTAGTAGTAATGATGATGGTAGTGATAACAGTTTAATGATGATGGTAGTAGTAGTAATGATGATGGTAGTGATAACAGTTTAATGATGTTAGTGGTAGTAGTAGTAATGATGATGGTAGTGATAACAGTTTAATGATGGTGGTGGTAGTAGTAATGATGATGATGGTAGTGATAACAGTTTAATGATGGTGGTAGTAGTAGTAATGATGATGGGAGTGATAACAGTTTAATGATGGTGGTGGTGGTAGTAATGATGATGGTAGTGATAACAGTTTAATGATGGTGGTGGTAGCAGTAGTAATGATGATGGTAGTGATAACAGTTTAATGATGGTGGTGGTAGTAGTAGTAATGATGATGGTAGTAGTAGTAGTAATGATGATGGTAGTTATAACAGTTTAATGATGGTGGTGGTAGTAGTAGTAATGATGATGGTAGTGATAACAGTTTAATGATTGTGGTAGTAGTAGTAGTAATGATGATGGTAGTGATAACAGTTTTAAAATGATGGTGGTAGTAGTAGTAGTAATGATGATGGTAGTGATAACAGTTTTAAAATGATGGCGGTAGTAGTAGTAATGATGATGGTAGTGATAACAGTTTAATGATGATGGTAGTAGTAGTAATGATGATGGTAGTGATAACAGTTTAATGATGTTAGTGGTAGTAGTAGTAATGATGATGGTAGTGATAACAGTTTAATGATGGTGGTGGTAGTAGTAATGATGATGATGGTAGTGATAACAGTTTAATGATGGTGGTAGTAGTAGTAATGATGATGGGAGTGATAACAGTTTAATGATGGTGGTGGTGGTAGTAATGATGATGGTAGTGATAACAGTTTAATGATGGTGGTGGTAGCAGTAGTAATGATGATGGTAGTGATAACAGTTTAATGATGGTGGTGGTAGTAGTAGTAATGATGATGGTAGTAGTAGTAGTAATGATGATGGTAGTTATAACAGTTTAATGATGGTGGTGGTAGTAGTAGTAATGATGATGGTAGTGATAACAGTTTAATGATTGTGGTAGTAGTAGTAGTAATGATGATGGTAGTGATAACAGTTTTAAAATGATGGCGGTAGTAGTAGTAATGATAACAGTTTAATGATGATGGTAGTAGTAGTAATGATGATGGTAGTGATAACAGTTTAATGATGTTAGTGGTAGTAGTAGTAATGATGATGGTAGTGATAACAGTTTAATGATGGTGGTGGTAGTAGTAATGATGATGATGGTAGTGATAACAGTTTAATGATGATGGTGGTAGTAGTAGTAGTAATGATGATGGTAGTGATAACAGTTTAATGATGGTAGTGGTAGTAGTAGTAATGATGATGGTGTAGTAGTAGTAATGATGATGGTAGTGATAACAGTTTAATGATGGTGGTAGTAGTAGTAATGATGATGGTGGTGGTAACAGTTTAATGATGATGGTGGTGGTAGTAGTAATGATGATGGTGGTATAATGATGATGGTAGTGATAACAGTTTAATGATGGTAGTGGTAGTAGTAATGATGATGGTGGTAGTAGCAGTAGTAATGATGATGGTAGTGATAACAGTTTAATGATGGTGGTGGTAGTAGTAATGTAATGATGATGGTAGTGATAACAGTTTAATGATGATGGTGGTAGTAGTAGTAGTAATGATGATGGTAGTGATAACAGTTTAATGATGGTAGTGGTAGTAGTAGTAATGATGATGGTGGTGGTAGCAGTAGTAATGATGATGGTAGTGATAACAGTTTAATGATGGTGGTGGTAGTAGTAATGATGATGGTGGTAGCAGTAGTAATGATGATGGTAGTGATAACAGTTTAATGATGGTGGTGGTAGTAGTAATGATGATGGTAGTGATAACAGTTTAATGATGGTAGTGGTAGTAGTAATGATGATGGTGGTGGTAGCAGTAGTAATGATGATGGTAGTGATAACAGTTTAATGATGGTGGTGGTAGTAGTAATGATGATGGTGGTAGCAGTAGTAATGATGATGGTAGTGATAACAGTTTAATGATGGTGGTGGTAGTAGTAGTAATGATGATGGTAGTGATAACAGTTTAATGATGGTAGTGGTAGTAGTAATGATGATGGTAGTGATAACAGTTTAATGATGGTGGTTGTAGTAGTAATGATGATGGTAGTGATAACAGTTTAATGATGATGGTGGTAGTAGTAGTAGTAATGATGATGGTATTGATAACAGTTTAATGATGATGGTAGTAGTAGTAGTAATGATGATGGTAGTGATAACAGTTTAATGATGATGGTGGTGGTAGCAGTAGTAATGATGATGGTGGTGGTAACAGTTTAATGATGATGGTGGTAGCAGTAATGAGGATGTTAGTTATAACAGTTTAATGATGGTGGTGGTAGTAGTAGTAATGATGATGGTAGTGATAACAGTTTAATGATGGTGGTGGTAGTAGTAGTAGTAATGATGGTGGTAGTGATAACAGTTTAATGATGGTAGTGGTAGTAGTAATGATGATGGTGGTAGTAGTAGTAATGATGCTGGTGGTGATAACAGTTTAATGATGGTGGTGGTAGTAGTAGTAATGATGATGGTAGTGATAACAGTTTAATGATTGTGGTAGTAGTAGTAGTAATGATGATGGTAGTGATAACAGTTTAATGATGGTGGTAGTAGTAGTAATGATGATGATGGTAGTGATAACAGTTTAAAATGATGATGGTAGTAGTAGTAATGATGATGGTAGTGATAACAGTTTAATGATGATGGTAGTAGTAGTAGTAATGATGATGGTAGTGATAACAGTTTTAAAATGATGGCGGTAGTAGTAGTAATGATGATGGTAGTGATAACAGTTTAATGATGATGGTAGTAGTAGTAATGATGATGGTAGTGATAACAGTTTAATGATGTTAGTGGTAGTAGTAGTAATGATGATGGTAGTGATAACAGTTTAATGATGGTGGTGGTAGTAGTAATGATGATGATGGTAGTGATAACAGTTTAATGATGGTGGTAGTAGTAGTAATGATGATGGGAGTGATAACAGTTTAATGATGGTGGTGGTAGTAGTAATGATGATGGTAGTGATACAGTGATGTAGTGGTAGCAGTAATGATGATGGTAGTGATAACAGTTTAATGATGGTGGTGGTAGTAGTAGTAATGATGATGGTAGGATAACAGCTTAATGATGATGGTAGTAGTAGTAATGATGATGGTAGTGATAACAGTTTAATGATGGTGGTAGTAGTAGTAGTAATGATGATGGTAGTGATAACGGTTTTTAATGATGGTGTAGTAGTGGTATGATGATGATGGTAGTGATAACAGTTTAATGATGGTGGTGGTAGTAGTAATGATGATGGTAGTGATAACAGTTTAATGATGGTGGTGGTAGTAGTAGTAATGATGATGGTAGTGATAACAGTTTAATGATGGTGGTGGTAGTAGTAATGATGATGGTAGTTATAACAGTTTAATGATGGTGGTGGTAGTAGTAGTAATGATGATGATGATGGTAGTGATAACAGTTTAATGATTGTGGTAGTAGTAGTAGTAATGATGATGGTAGTGATAACAGTTTTAAAATGATGGTGGTAGTAGTAGTAATGATAACAGTTTAATGATGATGGTAGTAGTAGTAATGATGATGGTAGTGATAACAGTTTAATGATGTTAGTGGTAGTAGTAGTAATGATGATGGTAGTGATAACAGTTTAATGATGGTGGTGGTAGTAGTAATGATGATGATGGTAGTGATAACAGTTTAATGATGATGGCGGTAGTAGCAGTAATGACGATGGTAGTGATAACAGTTTAATGATGGTAGTGGTAGTAGTAGTAATGATGATGGTAGTAGTAGTAGTAATGATGATGGTAGTGATAACAGTTTAATGATGGTAGTGGTAGTAGTAATGATGATGGTGGTGGTAACAGTTTAATGATGGTGGTGGTAGTAGTAATGATGATGGTGGTAGCAGTAGTAATGATGATGGTAGTGATAACAGTTTAATGATGGTAGTGGTGGTAGTAGTAATGATGATGGTGGTGGTAGCAGTAGTAATGATGATGGTAGTGATAACAGTTTAATGATGGTGGTGGTAGTAGTAATGATGATGGTGGTAGTAGTAGTAGTAATGATGATGGTAGTGATAACAGTTTAATGATGGTAGTGGTAGTAGTAATGATGATGGTGGTGGTAGCAGTAGTAATGATGATGGTAGTGATAACAGTTTAATGATGGTGGTGGTAGTAGTAATGATGATGGTGGTAGCAGTAGTAATGATGATGGTAGTGATAACAGTTTAATGATGGTGGTGGTAGTAGTAGTAATGATGATGGTAGTGATAAGTAGTAATGATGATGGTAGTGATAACAGTTTAATGATGGTGGTAGTGGTAGTAGTAATGATGATGGTAGTGATAACAGTTTAATGATGGTGGTTAGTAGTAGTAGTAATGATGATGGTAGTGATAACAGTTTAATGATGATGGTGGTAGCAGTAGTAATGATGACGGTAGTGATAACAGTTTAATGATGGCAGTATGTAGTAACGATGATGGTATTGATAACAGTTTAATGATGATGGTAGTAGTAGTAGTAATGATGATGGTAGTGATAACAGTTTAATGATGATGGTGGTAGTAGTAGTAGTAATGATGATGGTATTGATAACAGCCTAATGATGATGGTAGTAGTAGTAGTAATGATGATGGTAGTGATAACAGCCTAATGATGATGGTGGTGGCAGTAGTAATGATGATGGTGGTGATAACAGCTTAATGATGGATGGTGGTAGCAGTAATGATGATGGTAGTGATAACAGTTTAATGATGGTGGTGGTAGTAGTAGTAATGATGATGGTAGTGATAACAGTTTAATGATGGTGGTGGTAGTAGTAGTAGTAATGATGGTGGTAGTGATAACAGTTTAATGATGGTAGTGGTAGTAGTAATGATGATGGTGGTAGTAGTAGTAATGATGATGGTGGTGATAACAGTTTAATGATGGTGGTGGTAGTAGTAGTAATGATGATGGTAGTGATAACAGTTTAATGATTGTGGTAGTAGTAGTAGTAATGATGATGGTAGTGATAACAGTTTAATGATGGTGGTAGTAGTAGTAGTAATGATGATGGTAGTGATAACAGTTTTAAAATGATGGCGGTAGTAGTAGTAATGATGATGGTAGTGATAACAGTTTAATGATGATGGTAGTAGTAGTAATGATGATGGTAGTGATAACAGTTTAATGATGTTAGTGGTAGTAGTAGTAATGATGATGGTAGTGATAACAGTTTAATGATGGTGGTGGTAGTAGTAATGATGATGATGGTAGTGATAACAGTTTAATGATGGTGGTAGTAGTAGTAATGATGATGGGAGTGATAACAGTTTAATGATGGTAGTGGTAGTAGTAATGATGATGGTGGTGGTAGCAGTAGTAATGATGATGGTAGTGATAACAGTTTAATGATGGTGGTGGTAGTAGTAGTAATGATGATGGTGGTAGCAGTAGTAATGATGATGGTAGTGATAACAGTTTAATGATGGTGGTAGTAGTAGTAGTAATGATGATGGTGGTGGTAGCAGTAGTAATGATGATGGTAGTGATAACAGTTTAATGATGGTGGTGGTAGTAGTAATGATGATGGTGGTAGCAGTAGTAATGATGATGGTAGTGATAACAGTTTAATGATGATGGTGGTGGTAGTAGTAGTAATGATGATGGTAGTGATAACACTGGTAGTTAATGATGATGGTAGGATGTATGGTGGTAGTAGTAGTAATGATGATGGTAGTGATAACAGTTTAATGATGATGGTAGTAGGTAGTAGTAATGATGATGGTAGTGATAACAGTTTAATGATGGTGGTAGTAGTAGTAATGATGATGGTAGTGATAACAGTTTAATGATGGATGGTGGTAGTAGTAGTAGTAATGATGATGGTAGTGATAACAGTTTAATGATGGTGGGTAGTAGTAGTAATGATGATGGTAGTGATAACAGTTTAATGATGATGGTGGTGGTAGCAGTAGTAATGATGATGGTAGTGATAACAGTTTAATGATGGTAGTGGTAACAGTTTAATGATGATGGTGGTGGTAGCAGTAGTAATGATGATGGCAGTGATAACAGTTTAAGTGGTAGCGGTAATGATGGACGGTAGCAGTTTAATGATGGTGGTGGTAGTAGTAGTAGTAATGATGATGGTAGTGATAACAGTTTAATGATGGTGGTGGTAGTAGTAGTAATGATGATGGTAGTGATAACAGTTTAATGATGGTGGTGGTAGTAGTAATGATGATGGTAGTGATAACAGTTTAATGATGGTGGTAGGTAAGTAGTAATGATGATGGTGATAACGGTTTAATGATGGTAATGATGATGGTAGTAGTAGTAATGATGATGGTAGTGATAACAGTTTAATGATGGTGGTGGTAGTAGTAGTAATGATGATGGTAGTGATAACAGTTTAATGATGAGTGATGGTAGTGATAACAGTTTAATGATGGTGGTAGTAGTAGTAATGATGATGGTAGTGATAACAGTTTAATGATGGTGGTGGTAGTAGTAATGATGATGATGGTAGTGATAACGGTTTAATGATGGTGGTAGTAGTAGTAATGATGATGGTAGTGATAACAGTTTAATGATGGTGGTAGTAGTAGTAGTAATGATGATGGTAGTGATAACAGTAACGATGATGGTAGTAGTAAATGATGATGGTAGTGTAGTAGTAATGATGATGGTAGTGATAACAGATTTAATGATGGTGGTAGTAGTAGTAATGATGATGGTAGTGATAACAGCCTAATGATGGTGGTGTAGTAGTAAATGATGATGGCAGTGATAACAGCTAATGATGATGTTAGTGGTAGTAGTAGTAATGATGATGGTAGTGATAACAGTTTAATGATGGTGGTGGTAGTAGTAATGATGATGGTAGTGATAACAGTTTAATGATGGTGGTAGTAGTAGTAATGATGATGGTAGTGATAACAGTTTAATGATGGTGGTGGTGGTAGTAATGATGATGGTAGTGATAACAGTTTAATGATGGTGGTGGTAGCAGTAGTAATGATGATGGTAGTGATAACAGTTTAATGATGGTGGTGGTAGTAGTAGTAATGATGATGGTAGTAGTAGTAATGATGATGGTAGTGATAACAGTTTAATGATGGTGGTGGTAGTAGTAGTAATGATGATGGTAGTGATAACAGTTTAATGATGGTGGTGGTAGTAGTAATGATGATGGTAGTGATAACAGTTTAATGATGGTGGTAGTAGTAGTAGTAATGATGATGGTAGTGATAACAGTTTAATGATGATGGTAGTGGTAGTAGTAGTAATGATGATGGTAGTGATAACAGTTTAATGATGATGGTGGTAGTAGTAGTAGTAATGATGATGGTAGTGATAACAGTTTAAAATGATGGTGGTGGTAGTAGTAGTAATGATGATGGTGATAACAGTTTAATGATGATGGTAGTAGTAGTAATGATGATGGTAGTGATAACAGTTTAATGATGTTAGTGGTAGTAGTAGTAATGATGATGGTAGTGATAACAGTTTAATGATGGTGGTGGTAGTAGTAATGATGATGATGGTAGTGATAACAGTTTAATGATGGTGGTGGTAGTAGTAATGATGATGGTGGTAGTAGTAGTAATGATGATGGTAGTGATAACGGTTTAATGATGGTGGTGGTAGTAGTAATGATGATGGTGGTGGTAGCAGTAGTAATGATGATGGTAGTGATAACAGTTTAATGATGGTGGTGGTAGTAGTAATGATGATGGTGGTAGCAGTAGTAATGATGATGGTAGTGATAACAGTTTAATGATGGTGGTGGTAGTAGTAGTAATGATGATGGTAGTGATAACAGTTTGAATGATGGTAGTGGTAGTAGTAATGATGATGGTAGTGATAACAGTTTAATGATGGTGGTTGTAGTAGTAATGATGATGGTAGTGATAACAGTTTAATGATGATGGTGGTAGTAGTAGTAGTAATGATGATGGTATTGATAACAGTTTAATGATGATGGTAGTAGTAGTAGTAATGATGATGGTAGTGATAACAGTTTAATGATGATGGTGGTGGTAGCAGTAGTAATGATGATGGTGGTGGTAACAGTTTAATGATGATGGTGGTAGCGGTAATGAGGATGTTAGTTATAACAGTTTAATGATGGTGGTGGTAGTAGTAGTAATGATGATGGTAGTGATAACAGTTTAATGATGGTGGTGGTAGTAGTAGTAGTAATGATGGTGGTAGTGATAACAGTTTAATGATGGTAGTGGTAGTAGTAATGATGATGGTGGTAGTAGTAGTAATGATGATGGTGGTGATAACAGTTTAATGATGGTGGTGGTAGTAGTAGTAATGATGATGGTAGTGATAACAGTTTAATGATTGTGGTAGTAGTAGTAGTAATGATGATGGTAGTGATAACAGTTTAATGATGGTGGTAGTAGTAGTAGTAATGATGATGGTAGTAGTGATAACAGTTTTAAAATGATGGCGGTAGTAGTAGTAATGATGATGGTAGTGATAACAGTTTAATGATGATGGTAGTAGTAGTAATGATGATGGTAGTGATAACAGTTTAATGATGTTAGTGGTAGTAGTAGTAATGATGATGGTAGTGATAACAGTTTAATGATGGTGGTGGTAGTAGTAGTGATGATGATGGTAGTGATAACAGCTTTAATGATGGTGGTAGTAGTAGTAATGATGATGGGAGTGATAACAGTTTAATGATGGTAGTGGTAGTAGTAATGATGATGGTGGTGGTAGCAGTAGTAATGATGATGGTAGTGATAACAGGTTTAATGATGGTGGTGGTAGTAGTAATGATGATGGTGGTAGCAGTAGTAATGATGATGGTAGTGATAACAGTTTAATGATGGTAGTGGTAGTAGTAATGATGATGGTGGTGGTAGCAGTAGTAATGATGATGGTAGTGATAACAGTTTAATGATGGTGGTGGTAGTAGTAATGATGATGGTGGTAGCAGTAGTAATGATGATGGTAGTGATAACAGTTTAATGATGGTGGTGGTAGTAGTAGTAATGATGATGGTAGTGATAACAGTTTAATGATGGTAGTGGTAGTAGTAATGATGATGGTAGTGATAACAGTTTAATGATGGTGGTTGTAGTAGTAATGATGATGGTAGTGATAACAGTTTAATGATGATGGTGGTAGTAGTAGTAGTAATGATGATGGTATTGATAACAGTTTAATGATGATGGTAGTAGTAGTAGTAATGATGATGGTAGTGATAACAGTTTAATGATGATGGTGGTGGTAGCAGAAGTAATGATGATGGTGGTGGTAACAGTTTAATGATGATGGTGGTAGCAGTAATGAGGATGTTAGTTATAACAGTTTAATGATGGTGGTGGTAGTAGTAGTAATGATGATGGTAGTGATAACAGTTTAATGATGGTGGTGGTAGTAGTAGTAGTAATGATGGTGGTAGTGATAACAGTTTAATGATGGTAGTGGTAGTAGTAATGCTGATGGTGGTAGTAGTAGTAATGATGATGGTGGTGATAACAGTTTAATGATGGTGGTGGTAGTAGTAGTAATGATGATGGTAGTGATAACAGTTTAATGATTGTGGTGGTAGTAGTAGTAATGATGATGGTAGTGATAACAGTTTAATGATGGTGGTGGTAGTAGTAATGATGATGATGGTAGTGATAACAGTTTAATGATGGTGGTAGTAGTAGTAATGATGATGGGAGTGCTAACAGTTTAATGATGGTAGTAGTAGTAGTAATGATGATGGTAGTGATAACAGTTTTAAAATGATGGCGGTAGTAGTAGTAATGATGATGGTAGTGATAACAGTTTAATGATGATGGTAGTAGTAGTAATGATGATGGTAGTGATAACAGTTTAATGATGTTAGTGGTAGTAGTAGTAATGATGATGGTAGTGATAACAGTTTAATGATGGTGGTGGTAGTAGTAATGATGATGATGGTAGTGATAACAGTTTAATGATGGTGGTAGTAGTAATAATGATGATGGGAGTGATAACAGTTTAATGATGGTGGTGGTGGTAGTAATGATGATGGTAGTGATAACAGTTTAATGATGGTGGTGGTAGCAGTAGTAATGATGATGGTAGTGATAACAGTTTAATGATGGTGGTGGTAGTAGTAGTAATGATGATGGTAGTAGTAGTAGTAATGATGATGGTAGTGATAACAGTTTAATGATGGTAGTGGTAGTAGTAATGATGATGGTAGTGATAACAGTTTAATGATGGTGGTGGTAGCAGTAGTAATGATGATGGTAGTGATAACAGTTTAATGATGGTGGTAGTAGTAGTAGTAATGATGATGGTAGTGATAACAGTTGAATGATGGTAGTGGTAGTAGTAGTAATGATGATGGTAGTGATAACAGTTTAATGATTGTGGTAGTAGTAGTAGTAATGATGATGGTAGTGATAACAGTTTTAAAATGATGGCGGTAGTAGTAGTAATGATAACAGTTTAATGATGATGGTAGTAGTAGTAATGATGATGGTAGTGATAACAGTTTAATGATGTTAGTGGTAGTAGTAGTAATGATGATGGTAGTGATAACAGTTTAATGATGGTGGTGGTAGTAGTAATGATGATGATGGTAGTGATAACAGTTTAATGATGATGGCGGTAGTAGCAGTAATGGCGATGGTAGTGATAACAGTTTAATGATGGTAGTGGTAGTAGTAGTAATGATGATGGTAGTAGTAGTAGTAATGATGATGGTAGTGATAACAGTTTAATGATGGTAGTGGTAGTAGTAGTAATGATGATGATGGTAGTGATAACAGTTTAATGATGATGGTAGTAGTAGTAGTAATGATGATGGTAGTGATAACAGTTTAATGATGGTAGTTGTAGTAGTAATGATGATGGTGGTGGTAACGATGGTAGTAGTAATGATGATGCAGGTAATGATGATGATGATGGTAGTGGTAGTAGTAATGATGATGGTGGTAGCAGTAGTAATGATGATGGTAGTGATAACAGTTTAATGATGGTAGTGGTAGTAGTAATGATGATGGTGGTGGTAGCAGTAGTAATGATGATGGTAGTGATAACAGTTTAATGATGGGTAGTAGTAATGATGATGGTGGTAGTAGTAGTAATGATGATGGTAGTGATAACAGTTTAATGATGGTGGTGGTAGTAGTAATAATGATGGTGGTGATAAGCAGTAGTAATGATGATGGTAGTGATAACAGTTTAATGATGGTGGTGGTAGTAGTAGTAATGATGATGGTAGTGATAACAGTTTAATGATGGTGGTGGTAGCAGTAGTAATGATGATGGTAGTGATAACAGTTTAATGATGGTGGTGGTAGTAGTAATGATGATGGTAGTGATAACAGTTTAATGATGGTAGTGGTAGTAGTAATGATGATGGTAGTGATAACAGTTTAATGATGGTGGTAGTAGTAGTAGTAATGATGATGGTAGTGATAACAGTTTAATGATGATGGTGGTAGTAGTAGTAGTAATGATGATGGTAGTGATAACAGTTTAATGATGATGGTGGTAGTAGCAGTAGTAATGATGATGGTGGTGATAACAGTTTAATGATGATGGTGGTGGTAGCAGTAGTAATGATGATGGTAGTGATAACAGTTTAATGATGGTGGTGGTAGTAGTAGTAATGATGATGGTAGTGATAACAGTTTAATGATGGTGGTGGTAGTAGTAGTAGTAATGATGATGGTAGTGATAACAGTTTAATGATGGTGGTGGTAGTAGTAGTAGTAATGATGATGGTAGTGATAACTGATGGTAGTGGTAGTAGTAATGATGATGGTGGTAGTAGTAGTAATGATGATGGTGGTGATAACAGTTTAATGATGGTGGTGGTAGTAGTAGTAATGATGATGGTAGTGATAACAGTTTAATGATTGTGGTAGTAGTAGTAGTAATGATGATGGTAGTGATAACAGTTTAATGATGGTGGTAGTAGTAGTAGTAATGATGATGGTAGTGATAACAGTTTAATGATGATGGCGGTAGTAGTAGTAATGATGATGGTAGTGATAACAGTTTAATGATGATGGTAGTAGTAGTAATGATGATGGTAGTGATAACAGTTTAATGATGTTAGTGGTAGTAGTAGTAATGATGATGGTAGTGATAACAGTTTAATGATGGTGGTGGTAGTAGTAATGATGATGATGGTAGTGATAACAGTTTAATGATGGTGGTAGTAGTAGTAATGATGATGGGAGTGATAACAGTTTAATGATGGTAGTGGTAGTAGTAATGATGATGGTGGTGGTAGCAGTAGTAATGATGATGGTAGTGATAACAGTTTAATGATGGTGGTGGTAGTAGTAATGATGATGGTGGTAGCAGTAGTAATGATGATGGTAGTGATAACAGTTTAATGATGGTAGTGGTAGTAGTAATGATGATGGTGGTGGTAGCAGTAGTAATGATGATGGTAGTGATAACAGTTTAATGATGGTGGTGGTAGTAGTAATGATGATGGTGGTAGCAGTAGTAATGATGATGGTAGTGATAACAGTTTAATGATGGTGGTGGTAGTAGTAGTAATGATGATGGTAGTGATAACAGTTTAATGATGGTAGTGGTAGTAGTAATGATGATGGTAGTGATAACAGTTTAATGATGGTGGTTGTAGTAGTAATGATGATGGTAGTGATAACAGTTTAATGATGATGGTGGTAGTAGTAGTAGTAATGATGATGGTATTGATAACAGTTTAATGATGATGGTAGTAGTAGTAGTAATGATGATGGTAGTGATAACAGTTTAATGATGATGGTGGTGGTAGCAGAAGTAATGATGATGGTGGTGGTAACAGTTTAATGATGATGGTGGTAGCAGTAATGAGGATGTTAGTTATAACAGTTTAATGATGGTGGTGGTAGTAGTAGTAATGATGATGGTAGTGATAACAGTTTAATGATGGTGGTGGTAGTAGTAGTAGTAATGATGGTGGTAGTGATAACAGTTTAATGATGGTAGTGGTAGTAGTAATGCTGATGGTGGTAGTAGTAGTAATGATGATGGTGGTGATAACAGTTTAATGATGGTGGTGGTAGTAGTAGTAATGATGATGGTAGTGATAACAGTTTAATGATTGTGGTGGTAGTAGTAGTAATGATGATGGTAGTGATAACAGTTTAATGATGGTGGTGGTAGTAGTAATGATGATGATGGTAGTGATAACAGTTTAATGATGGTGGTAGTAGTAGTAATGATGATGGGAGTGCTAACAGTTTAATGATGGTGGTAGTAGTAGTAGTAATGATGATGGTAGTGATAACAGTTTTAAAATGATGGCGGTAGTAGTAGTAATGATGATGGTAGTGATAACAGTTTAATGATGATGGTAGTAGTAGTAATGATGATGGTAGTGATAACAGTTTAATGATGTTAGTGGTAGTAGTAGTAATGATGATGGTAGTGATAACAGTTTAATGATGGTGGTGGTAGTAGTAATGATGATGATGGTAGTGATAACAGTTTAATGATGGTGGTAGTAGTAGTAATGATGATGGGAGTGATAACAGTTTAATGATGGTGGTGGTGGTAGTAATGATGATGGTAGTGATAACAGTTTAATGATGGTGGTGGTAGCAGTAGTAATGATGATGGTAGTGATAACAGTTTAATGATGGTGGTGGTAGTAGTAGTAATGATGATGGTAGTAGTAGTAGTAATGATGATGGTAGTGATAACAGTTTAATGATGGTAGTGGTAGTAGTAATGATGATGGTAGTGATAACAGTTTAATGATGGTGGTGGTAGCAGTAGTAATGATGATGGTAGTGATAACAGTTTAATGATGGTGGTAGTAGTAGTAGTAATGATGATGGTAGTGATAACAGTTTTAAAATGATGGCGGTAGTAGTAGTAATGATGATGGTAGTGATAACAGTTTAATGATGATGGTAGTAGTAGTAATGATGATGGTAGTGATAACAGTTTAATGATGTTAGTGGTAGTAGTAATGATGATGGTGGTGGTAGCAGTAGTAATGATGATGGTAGTGATAACAGTTTAATGATGGTGGTGGTAGTAGTAATGATGATGGTGGTAGCAGTAGTAATGATGATGGTAGTGATAACAGTTTAATGATGGTGGTGGTAGTAGTAGTAATGATGATGGTAGTGATAACAGTTGAATGATGGTAGCAGTAGTAGTAGTAGTAATGATGATGGTAGTGATAACGGTTTAATGATGGTGGTGTAGTAGTAATGTAATGATGATGGTAGTGATAACAGTTTAATGATGGTGGTGGTAGTAGTAGTAATGATGATGGTGGTAGTAGATAGTAATGATGATGGTAGTGTAGTTTAATGATGTAGTGGTAGTAATGATGATGGTAGTGATAACAGTTTAATGATGGTGTAGTAGTAGTAGTAATGATGATGGTAGTGATAACAGTTTGTGATGGTGGTAGTAGTAGTAATGATAACAGTTTAATGATGATGGTAGTAGTAGTAATGATGATGGTAGTGATAACAGTTTAATGATGTTAGTGGTAGTAGTAGTAATGATGATGGTAGTGATAACAGTTTAATGATGGTGGTGGTAGTAGTAATGATGATGATGGTAGTGATAACAGTTTAATGATGATGGCGGTAGTAGCAGTAATGACGATGGTAGTGATAACAGTTTAATGATGGTAGTGGTAGTAGTAGTAATGATGATGGTAGTAGTAGTAGTAATGATGATGGTAGTGATAACAGTTTAATGATGGTGGTGGTAGTAGTAATGATGATGGCAGTGATAACGGTAGTAGTAATGATGATGGTAGTGATAACAGTTTAACGATGATGGTAGTAGTAGTAATGATGATGGTGGTGGTAGCAGAGTAATGATGATGGTAGTGATAACAGTTTAATGATGATGGTAGTAGTAGTAGTAATGATGATGGTAGTGATAACAGTTTAATGATGGTAGTGGTAGTAGTAATGATGATGGTGGTGGTAACAGTTTAATGATGGTGGTGGTAGTAGTAATGATGATGGTGGTAGCAGTAGTAATGATGATGGTAGTGATAACAGTTTAATGATGGTAGTGGTAGTAGTAATGATGATGGTGGTGGTAGCAGTAGTAATGATGATGGTAGTGATAACAGTTTAATGATGGTGGTGGTAGTAGTAATGATGATGGTGGTAGTAGCAGTAGTAATGATGATGGTAGTGATAACAGTTTAATGATGGTAGTGGTAGTAGTAATGATGATGGTGGTGGTAGCAGTAGTAATGATGATGGTAGTGATAACAGTTTAATGATGGTGGTGGTAGTAGTAATGATGATGGTGGTAGCAGTAGTAATGATGATGGTAGTGATAACAGTTTAATGATGGTGGTGGTAGTAGTAGTAATGATGATGGTAGTGATAACAGTTTAATGATGGTAGTGGTAGTAGTAATGATGATGGTAGTGATAACAGTTTAATGATGGTGGTTGTAGTAGTAATGATGATGGTAGTGATAACAGTTTAATGATGATGGTGGTAGTAGTAGTAGTAATGATGATGGTATTGATAACAGTTTAATGATGATGGTAGTAGTAGTAGTAATGATGATGGTAGTGATAACAGTTTAATGATGATGGTGGTGGTAGCAGTAGTAATGATGATGGTGGTGGTAACAGTTTAATGATGATGGTGGTAGCAGTAATGAGGATGTTAGTTATAACAGTTTAATGATGGTGGTGGTAGTAGTAGTAATGATGATGGTAGTGATAACAGTTTAATGATGGTGGTGGTAGTAGTAGTAGTAATGATGGTGGTAGTGATAACAGTTTAATGATGGTAGTGGTAGTAGTAATGATGATGGTGGTAGTAGTAGTAATGATGATGGTGGTGATAACAGTTTAATGATGGTGGTGGTAGTAGTAGTAATGATGATGGTAGTGATAACAGTTTAATGATTGTGGTAGTAGTAGTAGTAATGATGATGGTAGTGATAACAGTTTAATGATGGTGGTAGTAGTAGTAGTAATGATGATGGTAGTGATAACAGTTTTAAAATGATGGCGGTAGTAGTAGTAATGATGATGGTAGTGATAACAGTTTAATGATGATGGTAGTAGTAGTAATGATGATGGTAGTGATAACAGTTTAATGATGTTAGTGGTAGTAGTAGTAATGATGATGGTAGTGATAACAGTTTAATGATGGTGGTGGTAGTAGTAATGATGATGATGGTAGTGATAACAGTTTAATGATGGTGGTAGTAGTAGTAATGATGATGGTAGTGATAACAGTTTAATGATGGTGGTGGTAGTAGTAATGATGATGGTGGTAGCAGTAGTAATGATGATGGTAGTGATAACAGTTTAATGATGGTAGTGGTAGTAGTAATGATGATGGTGGTGGTAGCAGTAGTAATGATGATGGTAGTGATAACAGTTTAATGATGGTGGTGGTAGTAGTAATGATGATGGTGGTAGCAGTAGTAATGATGATGGTAGTGATAACAGTTTAATGATGGTGGTGGTAGTAGTAGTAATGATGATGGTAGTGATAACAGTTTAATGATGGTAGTGGTAGTAGTAATGATGATGGTAGTGATAACAGTTTAATGATGGTGGTTGTAGTAGTAATGATGATGGTAGTGATAACAGTTTAATGATGATGGTGGTAGTAGTAGTAGTAATGATGATGGTATTGATAACAGTTTAATGATGATGGTAGTAGTAGTAGTAATGATGATGGTAGTGATAACAGTTTAATGATGATGGTGGTGGTAGCAGAAGTAATGATGATGGTGGTGGTAACAGTTTAATGATGATGGTGCAGTAGTAATGATGGTGGTGGTAGTGAACAGTTTAATGATGATGGTGGTAGTGTAGTAGTAATGATGATGGTAGTGTGATAACGGTTTAATGATGGTAGTGGTAGTAGTAGTAATGATGATGGTAGTGATAACAGCTTTAATGATGGTGGTGGTAGTAGTAGTAATGATGATGGTAGTGATAACAGTTTAATGATGGTGGTGGTAGTAGTAGTAGTAATGATGGTGGTAGTGATAACAGTTTAATGATGGTAGTGGTAGTAGTAATGATGATGGTGGTAGTAGTAGTAATGATGATGGTGGTGATAACAGTTTAATGATGGTGGTGGTAGTAGTAGTAATGATGATGGTAGTGATAACAGTTTAATGATTGTGGTGGTAGTAGTAGTAATGATGATGGTAGTGATAACAGTTTAATGATGGTGGTGGTAGTAGTAATGATGATGGTAGTGATAACAGTTTAATGATGGTGGTAGTAGTAGTAATGATGATGGAGTGCTAACAGTTTAATGATGGTGGTAGTAGTAGTAGTAATGATGATGGTAGTGATAACAGTTTTAAAATGATGGCGGTAGTAGTAGTAATGATGATGGTAGTGATAACAGTTTAATGATGATGGTAGTAGTAGTAATGATGATGGTAGTGATAACAGTTTAATGATGTTAGTGGTAGTAGTAGTAATGATGATGGTAGTGATAACAGCTTTAATGATGGTGGTGGTAGTAGTAATGATGATGATGGTAGTGATAACAGTTTAATGATGGTGGTAGTAGTAGTAATGATGATGGGAGTGATAACAGTTTAATGATGGTGGTGGTGGTAGTAATGATGATGGTAGTGATAACAGTTTAATGATGGTGGTGGTAGCAGTAGTAATGATGATGGTAGTGATAACAGTTTAATGATGGTGGTGGTAGTAGTAGTAATGATGATGGTAGTAGTAGTAGTAATGATGATGGTAGTGATAACAGTTTAATGATGGTGGTAGTGGTAGTAATGATGATGGTAGTGATAACAGTTTAATGATGGTGGTGGTAGCAGTAGTAATGATGATGGTAGTGATAACAGTTTAATGATGGTGGTGGTAGTAGTAGTAATGATGATGGTAGTAGTAGTAGTAATGATGATGGTAGTGATAACAGTTTAATGATGGTAGTGGTAGTAGTAATGATGATGGTAGTGATAACAGTTTAATGATGGTGGTAGTAGTAGTAGTAATGATGATGGTAGTGATAACAGTTTTAAAATGATGGCGGTAGTAGTAGTAATGATGATGGTAGTGATAACAGTTTAATGATGATGGTAGTAGTAGTAATGATGATGGTAGTGATAACAGTTTAATGATGTTAGTGGTAGTAGTAGTAATGATGATGGTAGTGATAACAGTTTAATGATGGTGGTGGTAGTAGTAATGATGATGATGGTAGTGATAACAGTTTAATGATGATGGCGGTAGTAGCAGTAATGGCGATGGTAGTGATAACAGTTTAATGATGGTAGTGGTAGTAGTAGTAATGATGATGGTAGTAGTAGTAGTAATGATGATGGTAGTGATAACAGTTTAATGATGGTAGTGGTAGTAGTAGTAATGATGATGATGGTAGTGATAACAGTTTAATGATGATGGTAGTAGTAGTAGTAATGATGATGGTAGTGATAACAGTTTAATGATGGTAGTGGTAGTAGTAATGATGATGGTGGTGGTAACAGTTTAATGATGGTGGTGGTAGTAGTAATGATGATGGTGGTAGCAGTAGTAATGATGATGGTAGTGATAACAGTTTAATGATGGTAGTGGTAGTAGTAATGATGATGGTGGTGGTAGCAGTAGTAATGATGATGGTAGTGATAACAGTTTAATGATGGTGGTGGTAGTAGTAATGATGATGGTGGTAGTAGTAGTAGTAATGATGATGGTAGTGATAACAGTTTAATGATGGTAGTGGTAGTAGTAATGATGATGGTGGTGGTAGCAGTAGTAATGATGATGGTAGTGATAACAGTTTAATGATGGTGGTGGTAGTAGTAATGATGATGGTGGTAGCAGTAGTAATGATGATGGTAGTGATAACAGTTTAATGATGGTGGTGGTAGTAGTAGTAATGATGATGGTAGTGATAACAGTTTAATGATGGTAGTGGTAGTAGTAATGATGATGGTAGTGATAACAGTTTAATGATGGTGGTTGTAGTAGTAATGATGATGGTAGTGATAACAGTTTAATGATGATGGTGGTAGTAGTAGTAGTAATGATGATGGTATTGATAACAGTTTAATGATGATGGTAGTAGTAGTAGTAATGATGATGGTAGTGATAACAGTTTAATGATGATGGTGGTGGTAGCAGTAGTAATGATGATGGTGGTGGTAACAGTTTAATGATGATGGTGGTAGCAGTAATGAGGATGTTAGTTATAACAGTTTAATGATGGTGGTGGTAGTAGTAGTAATGATGATGGTAGTGATAACAGTTTAATGATGGTGGTGGTAGTAGTAGTAGTAATGATGGTGGTAGTGATAACAGTTTAATGATGGTAGTGGTAGTAGTAATGATGATGGTGGTAGTAGTAGTAATGATGATGGTGGTGATAACAGTTTAATGATGGTGGTGGTAGTAGTAGTAATGATGATGGTAGTGATAACAGTTTAATGATTGTGGTGGTAGTAGTAGTAATGATGATGGTAGTGATAACAGTTTAATGATGGTGGTGGTAGTAGTAATGATGATGGGAGTGCTAACAGTTTAATGATGGTGGTAGTAGTAGTAGTAATGATGATGGTAGTGATAACAGTTTTAAAATGATGGCGGTAGTAGTAGTAATGATGATGGTAGTGATAACAGTTTAATGATGATGGTAGTAGTAGTAATGATGATGGTAGTGATAACAGTTTAATGATGTTAGTGGTAGTAGTAGTAATGATGATGGTAGTGATAACAGTTTAATGATGGTGGTGGTAGTAGTAATGATGATGATGGTAGTGATAACAGTTTAATGATGGTGGTAGTAGTAGTAATGATGATGGGAGTGATAACAGTTTAATGATGGTGGTGGTGGTAGTAATGATGATGGTAGTGATAACAGGTTAATGATGGTGGTGGTAGCAGTAGTAATGATGATGGTAGTGATAACAGTTTAATGATGGTGGTGGTAGTAGTAGTAATGATGATGGTAGTAGTAGTAGTAATGATGATGGTAGTGATAACAGTTTAATGATGGTGGTAGTGGTAGTAATGATGATGGTAGTGATAACAGTTTAATGATGGTGGTGGTAGCAGTAGTAATGATGATGGTAGTGATAACAGTTTAATGATGGTGGTGGTAGTAGTAGTAATGATGATGGTAGTAGTAGTAGTAATGATGATGGTAGTGATAACAGTTTAATGATGGTAGTGGTAGTAGTAATGATGATGGTAGTGATAACAGTTTAATGATGGTGGTGGTAGCAGTAGTAATGATGATGGTAGTGATAACAGTTTAATGATGGTGGTAGTAGTAGTAGTAATGATGATGGTAGTGATAACAGTTTTAAAATGATGGCGGTAGTAGTAGTAATGATGATGGTAGTGATAACAGTTTAATGATGATGGTAGTAGTAGTAATGATGATGGTAGTGATAACAGTTTAATGATGTTAGTGGTAGTAGTAGTAATGATGATGGTAGTGATAACAGTTTAATGATGGTGGTGGTAGTAGTAATGATGATGATGGTAGTGATAACAGTTTAATGATGATGGCGGTAGTAGCAGTAATGACGATGGTAGTGATAACAGTTTAATGATGGTAGTGGTAGTAGTAGTAATGATGATGGTAGTAGTAGTAGTAATGATGATGGTAGTGATAACAGTTTAATGATGGTAGTGGTAGTAGTAGTAATGATGATGATGGTAGTGATAACAGTTTAATGATGATGGTAGTAGTAGTAGTAATGATGATGGTAGTGATAACAGTTTAATGATGGTAGTGGTAGTAGTAATGATGATGGTGGTGGTAACAGTTTAATGATGGTGGTGGTAGTAGTAATGATGATGGTGGTAGCAGTAGTAATGATGATGGTAGTGATAACAGTTTAATGATGGTAGTGGTAGTAGTAATGATGATGGTGGTGGTAGCAGTAGTAATGATGATGGTAGTGATAACAGTTTAATGATGGTGGTGGTAGTAGTAATGATGATGGTGGTAGTAGTAGTAGTAATGATGATGGTAGTGATAACAGTTTAATGATGGTAGTGGTAGTAGTAATGATGATGGTGGTGGTAGCAGTAGTAATGATGATGGTAGTGATAACAGTTTAATGATGGTGGTGGTAGTAGTAATGATGATGGTGGTAGCAGTAGTAATGATGATGGTAGTGATAACAGTTTAATGATGGTGGTGGTAGTAGTAGTAATGATGATGGTAGTGATAACATTTTAATGATGGTAGTGGTAGTAGTAATGATGATGGTAGTGATAACAGTTTAATGATGGTGGTTGTAGTAGTAATGATGATGGTAGTGATAACAGTTTAATGATGATGGTGGTAGTAGTAGTAGTAATGATGATGGTATTGATAACAGTTTAATGATGATGGTAGTAGTAGTAGTAATGATGATGGTAGTGATAACAGTTTAATGATGATGGTGGTGGTAGCAGTAGTAATGATGATGGTGGTGGTAACAGTTTAATGATGATGGTGGTAGCAGTAATGATGATGGATGTTAGTTATAACAGTTTAATGATGGTGGTGGTAGTAGTAGTAATGATGATGGTAGTGATAACAGTTTAATGATGGTGGTGGTAGTAGTAGTAGTAATGATGGTGGTAGTGATAACAGTTTAATGATGGTAGTGGTAGTAGTAATGATGATGGTGGTAGTAGTAGTAATGATGATGGTGGTGATAACAGTTTAATGATGGTGGTGGTAGTAGTAGTAATGATGATGGTAGTGATAACAGTTTAATGATGGTGGTGGTAGTAGTAGTAGTAATGATGATGGTAGTGATAACAGTTTAATGATGGTGGTGGTAGTAGTAATGATGATGATGGTGCAGTGATAACAGTTTAATGATGGTGGTAGTAGTAGTAATGATGATGGTAGTGATAACAGTTTTAAAATGATGATGGTAGTAGTAGTAATGATGATGGTAGTGATAACAGTTTAATGATGATGGTAGTAGTAGTAATGATGATGGTAGTGATAACAGTTTAATGATGGTGGTGGTAGTAGTAATGATGATGATGGTAGTGATAACAGTTTAATGATGGTGGTAGTAGTAGTAATGATGATGGTAGTGATAACAGTTTAATGATGGTGGTGGTAGTAGTAGTAATGATGATGGTGTAGTAGTAGTAATGATGATGGTAGTGATAACAGTTTAATGATGGTGGTGGTAGTAGTAGTAATGATGATGATGGTAGTGATAACAGTTTAATGATGATGGTAGTAGTAGTAGTAATGATGATGGTAGTGATAACAGTTTAATGATGGTGGTGGTAGTAGTAATGATGATGGATGGTGGTAACAGTTTAATGATGATGGTGGTAGTAGTAATGATGATGGTGGTAGCAGTAGTAATGATGATGGTAGTGATAACAGTTTAATGATGGTAGTGGTGTAGTAGTAATGATGATGGTGGTGGTAGCAGTAGTAATGATGATGGTAGTGATAACAGTTTAATGATGGTGGTGGTAGTAGTAATGATGATGGTGGTAGTAGTAGTAGTAATGATGATGGTAGTGATAACAGTTTAATGATGGTAGTGGTAGTAGTAATGATGATGGTGGTGGTAGCAGTAGTAATGATGATGGTAGTGATAACAGTTTAATGATGGTGGTGGTAGTAGTAATGATGATGGTGGTAGCAGTAGTAATGATGATGGTAGTGATAACAGTTTAATGATGGTGGTGGTAGTAGTAGTAATGATGATGGTAGTGATAACAGTTTTAAAATGATGGCGGTAGTAGTAGTAATGATGATGGTAGTGATAACAGTTTAATGATGGTGGTAGTAGTAGTAATGATGATGGTAGTGATAACAGCTTTAATGATGGTGGTAGTAGTAATGATGATGATGGTAGTGATAACAGTTTAATGATGATGGTAGTAGTAGTAGTAATGATGATGGTAGTGATAACAGTTTAATGATGATGGTGGTGGTAGCAGTAGTAATGATGATGGTGGTGATAACAGTTTAATGATGGATGGTGGTAGCAGTAATGATGATGGATGATGGTAGTGATAACAGTTTAATGATGGATGGTGGTAGTAGTAGTAATGATGATGGTAGTGATAACAGTTTAATGATGGTAGTGGTAGTAAGTATGGTAGTGAGTAGTAATGATGATGGTAGTGTGATGGTGATAACAGTTTAATGATGGTAGTGATAAGTAATGATGATGATGGTGGTAGTAGTAGTAATGATGATGGTAGTGATAACAGTTTAATGATGATGGGTGTAGTAGTAGTAGTAGTAATGATGATGGTAGTGATAACAGTTTAATGATGATGGTAGTAGTAGTAGTAGTAATGATGATGGTGTGGATAACAGTTTAATGATGGTGGTAGTAGTAGTAGTAATGATGATGGTAGTGATAACAGCCTGATGATGGTAGGTAGTAATGATGATGGTAGTGATAATAACGGTTTAATGATGATGGTGGTAGTAGTAGTAATGATGATGGTAGTGATAACAGTTTAATGATGATGGTAGTAGTAGTAATGATGATGGTAGTGATAACAGTAATGATGGTGGTGGTAGTAGTAATGATGATGATGGTAGTGATAACAGTTTAATGATGTAGTAGTAGTAATGATGATGGTAGTGATAACAGTTTAATGATGGTAGTAGTAGTAGTAATGATGATGTGTAGTAGCAGTAGTAATGATGATGGTAGTGATAACAGTTTAATGATGGTAGTGGTAGTAGTAATGATGATGGTGGTGGTAGCAGTAGTAATGATGATGGTAGTGATAACAGTTTAATGATGGTGGTGGTAGTAGTAATGATGATGGTGGTAGCAGTAGTAATGATGATGGTAGTGATAACAGTTTAATGATGGTGGTGGTAGTAGTAGTAATGATGATGGTAGTGATAACATTTTAATGATGGTAGTGGTAGCAGTAATGATGATGGTAGTGATAACAGTTTAATGATGGTGGTTGTAGTAGTAATGATGATGGTAGTGATAACAGTTTAATGATGATGGTGGTAGTAGTAGTAGTAATGATGATGGTATTGATAACAGTTTAATGATGATGGTAGTAGTAGTAGTAATGATGATGGTAGTGATAACAGTTTAATGATGATGGTGGTGGTAGCAGTAGTAATGATGATGGTGGTGGTAACAGTTTAATGATGATGGTGGTAGCAGTAATGAGGATGTTAGTTATAACAGTTTAATGATGGTGGTGGTAGTAGTAGTAATGATGATGGTAGTGATAACAGTTTAATGATGGTGGTGGTAGTAGTAGTAGTAATGATGGTGGTAGTGATAACAGTTTAATGATGGTAGTGGTAGTAGTAATGATGATGGTGGTAGTAGTAGTAATGATGATGGTGGTGATAACAGTTTAATGATGGTGGTGGTAGTAGTAGTAATGATGATGGTAGTGATAACAGTTTAATGATTGTGGTAGTAGTAGTAGTAATGATGATGGTAGTGATAACAGTTTAATGATGGTGGTAGTAGTAGTAGTAATGATGATGGTAGTGATAACAGCTTTAAAATGATGGAGGTAGTAGTAGTAATGATGATGGTAGTGATAACAGTTTAATGATGATGGTAGTAGTAGTAATGATGATGGTAGTGATAACAGTTTAATGATGTTAGTGGTAGTAGTAGTAATGATGATGGTAGTGATAACAGTTTAATGATGGTGGTGGTAGTAGTAATGATGATGATGGTAGTGATAACAGTTTAATGATGGTGGTAGTAGTAGTAATGATGATGGTAGTGATAACAGTTTAATGATGGTGGTGGTAGTAGTAATGATGATGGTAGTAGTAGTAGTAATGATGATGGTAGTGATAACAGTTTAATGATGGTAGTGGTAGTAGTAGTAATGATGATGATGGTAGTGATAACAGTTTAATGATGATGGTAGTAGTAGTAGTAATGATGATGGTAGTGATAACAGTTTAATGATGGTAGTGGTAGTAGTAATGATGATGGTGGTGGTAACAGTTTAATGATGGTGGTGGTAGTAGTAATGATGATGGTGGTAGCAGTAGTAATGATGATGGTAGTGATAACAGTTTAATGATGGTAGTGGTAGTAGTAATGATGATGGTGGTGGTAGCAGTAGTAATGATGATGGTAGTGATAACAGTTTAATGATGGTGGTGGTAGTAGTAATGATGATGGTGGTAGTAGTAGTAGTAATGATGATGGTAGTGATAACAGTTTAATGATGGTAGTGGTAGTAGTAATGATGATGGTGGTGGTAGCAGTAGTAATGATGATGGTAGTGATAACAGTTTAATGATGGTGGTGGTAGTAGTAATGATGATGGTGGTAGCAGTAGTAATGATGATGGTAGTGATAACAGTTTAATGATGGTGGTGGTAGTAGTAGTAATGATGATGGTAGTGATAACAGTTTAATGATGGTAGTGGTAGTAGTAATGATGATGGTAGTGATAACAGTTTAATGATGGTGGTTGTAGTAGTAATGATGATGGTAGTGATAACAGTTTAATGATGATGGTGGTAGTAGTAGTAGTAATGATGATGGTATTGATAACAGTTTAATGATGATGGTAGTAGTAGTAGTAATGATGATGGTAGTGATAACAGTTTAATGATGATGGTGGTGGTAGCAGTAGTAATGATGATGGTGGTGGTAACAGTTTAATGATGATGGTGGTAGCAGTAATGAGGATGTTAGTTATAACAGTTTAATGATGGTGGTGGTAGTAGTAGTAATGATGATGGTAGTGATAACAGTTTAATGATGGTGGTGGTAGTAGTAGTAGTAATGATGGTGGTAGTGATAACAGTTTAATGATGGTAGTGGTAGTAGTAATGATGATGGTGGTAGTAGTAGTAATGATGATGGTGGTGATAACAGTTTAATGATGGTGGTGGTAGTAGTAGTAATGATGATGGTAGTGATAACAGTTTAATGATTGTGGTAGTAGTAGTAGTAATGATGATGGTAGTGATAACAGTTTAATGATGGTGGTAGTAGTAGTAGTAATGATGATGGTAGTGATAACAGTTTTAAAATGATGGCGGTAGTAGTAGTAATGATGATGGTAGTGATAACAGTTTAATGATGATGGTAGTAGTAGTAATGATGATGGTAGTGATAACAGTTTAATGATGTTAGTGGTAGTAGTAGTAGTAATGATGATGGTAGTGATAACAGTTTAATGATGGTGGTGGTAGTAGTAATGATGATGATGGTAGTGATAACAGTTTAATGATGGTGGTAGTAGTAGTAATGATGATGGTAGTGATAACAGTTTAATGATGGTGGTGGTAGTAGTAATGATGATGGTGGTAGCAGTAGTAATGATGATGGTAGTGATAACAGTTTAATGATGGTAGTGGTAGTAGTAATGATGATGGTGGTGGTAGCAGTAGTAATGATGATGGTAGTGATAACAGTTTAATGATGGTGGTGGTAGTAGTAATGATGATGGTGGTAGCAGTAGTAATGATGATGGTAGTGATAACAGTTTAATGATGGTGGTGGTAGTAGTAGTAATGATGATGGTAGTGATAACAGTTTAATGATGGTAGTGGTAGTAGTAATGATGATGGTAGTGATAACAGTTTAATGATGGTGGTTGTAGTAGTAATGATGATGGTAGTGATAACAGTTTAATGATGATGGTGGTAGTAGTAGTAACGATGATGGTATTGATAACAGTTTAATGATGATGGTAGTAGTAGTAGTAATGATGATGGTAGTGATAACAGTTTAATGATGATGGTGGTGGTAGCAGAAGTAATGATGATGGTGGTGGTAACAGTTTAATGATGATGGTGGTAGCAGTAATGAGGATGTTAGTTATAACAGTTTAATGATGGTGGTGGTAGTAGTAGTAATGATGATGGTAGTGATAACAGTTTAATGATGGTGGTGGTAGTAGTAGTAGTAATGATGGTGGTAGTGATAACAGTTTAATGATGGTAGTGGTAGTAGTAATGATGATGGTGGTAGTAGTAGTAATGATGATGGTGGTGATAACAGTTTAATGATGGTGGTGGTAGTAGTAGTAATGATGATGGTAGTGATAACAGTTTAATGATTGTGGTGGTAGTAGTAGTAATGATGATGGTAGTGATAACAGTTTAATGATGGTGGTGGTAGTAGTAATGATGATGGGAGTGCTAACAGTTTAATGATGGTGGTAGTAGTAGTAGTAATGATGATGGTAGTGATAACAGTTTTAAAATGATGGCGGTAGTAGTAGTAATGATGATGGTAGTGATAACAGTTTAATGATGATGGTAGTAGTAGTAATGATGATGGTAGTGATAACAGTTTAATGATGTTAGTGGTAGTAGTAGTAATGATGATGGTAGTGATAACAGTTTAATGATGGTGGTGGTAGTAGTAATGATGATGATGGTAGTGATAACAGTTTAATGATGGTGGTAGTAGTAGTAATGATGATGGGAGTGATAACAGTTTAATGATGGTGGTGGTGGTAGTAATGATGATGGTAGTGATAACAGTTTAATGATGGTGGTGGTAGCAGTAGTAATGATGATGGTAGTGATAACAGTTTAATGATGGTGGTGGTAGTAGTAGTAATGATGATGGTAGTAGTAGTAGTAATGATGATGGTAGTGATAACAGTTTAATGATGGTGGTAGTGGTAGTAATGATGATGGTAGTGATAACAGTTTAATGATGGTGGTGGTAGCAGTAGTAATGATGATGGTAGTGATAACAGTTTAATGATGGTGGTGGTAGTAGTAGTAATGATGATGGTAGTAGTAGTAGTAATGATGATGGTAGTGATAACAGTTTAATGATGGTAGTGGTAGTAGTAATGATGATGGTAGTGATAACAGTTTAATGATGGTGTTGGTAGCAGTAGTAATGATGATGGTAGTGATAACAGTTTAATGATGGTGGTAGTAGTAGTAGTAATGATGATGGTAGTGATAACAGTTTTAAAATGATGGCGGTAGTAGTAGTAATGATGATGGTAGTGATAACAGTTTAATGATGATGGTAGTAGTAGTAATGATGATGGTAGTGATAACAGTTTAATGATGTTAGTGGTAGTAGTAGTAATGATGATGGTAGTGATAACAGTTTAATGATGGTGGTGGTAGTAGTAATGATGATGATGGTAGTGATAACAGTTTAATGATGATGGCGGTAGTAGCAGTAATGACGATGGTAGTGATAACAGTTTAATGATGGTAGTGGTAGTAGTAGTAATGATGATGGTAGTAGTAGTAGTAATGATGATGGTAGTGATAACAGTTTAATGATGGTAGTGGTAGTAGTAGTAATGATGATGATGGTAGTGATAACAGTTTAATGATGATGGTAGTAGTAGTAGTAGTAATGATGATGGTAGTGATAACAGTTTAATGATGGTAGTGGTAGTAGTAATGATGATGGTGGTGGTAACAGTTTAATGATGGTGGTGGTAGTAGTAATGATGATGGTGGTAGCAGTAGTAATGATGATGGTAGTGATAACAGTTTAATGATGGTAGTGGTAGTAGTAATGATGATGGTGGTGGTAGCAGTAGTAATGATGATGGTAGTGATAACAGTTTAATGATGGTGGTGGTAGTAGTAATGATGATGGTGGTAGTAGTAGTAGTAATGATGATGGTAGTGATAACAGTTTAATGATGGTAGTGGTAGTAGTAATGATGATGGTGGTGGTAGCAGTAGTAATGATGATGGTAGTGATAACAGTTTAATGATGGTGGTGGTAGTAGTAATGATGATGGTGGTAGCAGTAGTAATGATGATGGTAGTGATAACAGTTTAATGATGGTGGTGGTAGTAGTAGTAATGATGATGGTAGTGATAACAGTTTAATGATGGTAGTGGAAGTAGTAATGATGATGGTAGTGATAACAGTTTAATGATGGTGGTTGTAGTAGTAATGATGATGGTAGTGATAACAGTTTAATGATGATGGTGGTAGTAGTAGTAGTAATGATGATGGTATTGATAACAGTTTAATGATGATGGTAGTAGTAGTAGTAATGATGATGGTAGTGATAACAGTTTAATGATGGTGGTAGTAGTAGTAGTAATGATGATGTTAGTGATAACAGTTTAATGATGATGGTGGTGGTAGCAGTAGTAATGATGATGGTGGTGGTAACAGTTTAATGATGATGGTGGTAGTAGTAGTAATGATGATGGTAGTGATAACAGTTTAATGATGATGGTGGTAGTAGTAGTAGTAATGATGATGGTATTGATAACAGTTTAATGATGATGGTAGTAGTAGTAGTAATGATGATGGTAGTGATAACAGTTTAATGATGGTGGTAGTAGTAGCAGTAATGAGGATGTTAGTTATAACAGTTTAATGATGGTGGTGGTAGTAGTAGTAATGATGATGGTAGTGATAACAGTTTAATGATGGTGGTGGTAGTAGTAATGATGATGGTGGTGGTAGCAGTAGTAATGATGATGGTAGTGATAACAGTTTAATGATGGTGGTGGTAGTAGTAATGATGATGGTGGTAGCAGTAGTAATGATGATGGTAGTGATAACAGTTTAATGATGGTGGTGGTAGTAGTAGTAATGATGATGGTAGTGATAACAGTTTAATGATGGTAGTGGTAGTAGTAATGATGATGGTAGTGATAACAGTTTAATGATGGTGGTTGTAGTAGTAATGATGATGGTAGTGATAACAGTTTAATGATGATGGTGGTAGTAGTAGTAGTAATGATGATGGTATTGATAACAGTTTAATGATGATGGTAGTAGTAGTAGTAATGATGATGGTAGTGATAACAGTTTAATGATGATGGTGGTGGTAGCAGTAGTAATGATGATGGTGGTGGTAACAGTTTAATGATGATGGTGGTAGCAGTAATGAGGATGTTAGTTATAACAGTTTAATGATGGTGGTGGTAGTAGTAGTAATGATGATGGTAGTGATAACAGTTTAATGATGGTGGTGGTAGTAGTAGTAGTAATGATGGTGGTAGTGATAACAGTTTAATGATGGTAGTGGTAGTAGTAATGATGATGGTGGTAGTAGTAGTAATGATGATGGTGGTGATAACAGTTTAATGATGGTGGTGGTAGTAGTAGTAATGATGATGGTAGTGATAACAGTTTAATGATTGTGGTAGTAGTAGTAGTAATGATGATGGTAGTGATAACAGTTTAATGATGGTGGTAGTAGTAGTAGTAATGATGATGGTAGTGATAACAGTTTTAAAATGATGGCGGTAGTAGTAGTAATGATGATGGTAGTGATAACAGTTTAATGATGATGGTAGTAGTAGTAATGATGATGGTAGTGATAACAGTTTAATGATGTTAGTGGTAGTAGTAGTAATGATGATGGTAGTGATAACAGTTTAATGATGGTGGTGGTAGTAGTAATGATGATGATGGTAGTGATAACAGTTTAATGATGGTGGTAGTAGTAGTAATGATGATGGTAGTGATAACAGTTTAATGATGGTGGTGGTAGTAGTAATGATGATGGTGGTAGCAGTAGTAATGATGATGGTAGTGATAACAGTTTAATGATGGTAGTGGTAGTAGTAATGATGATGGTGGTGGTAGCAGTAGTAATGATGATGGTAGTGATAACAGTTTAATGATGGTGGTGGTAGTAGTAATGATGATGGTGGTAGCAGTAGTAATGATGATGGTAGTGATAACAGTTTAATGATGGTGGTGGTAGTAGTAGTAATGATGATGGTAGTGATAACAGTTTAATGATGGTAGTGGTAGTAGTAATGATGATGGTAGTGATAACAGTTTAATGATGGTGGTTGTAGTAGTAATGATGATGGTAGTGATAACAGTTTAATGATGATGGTGGTAGTAGTAGTAGTAATGATGATGGTATTGATAACAGTTTAATGATGATGGTAGTAGTAGTAGTAATGATGATGGTAGTGATAACAGTTTAATGATGATGGTGGTGGTAGCAGAAGTAATGATGATGGTGGTGGTAACAGTTTAATGATGATGGTGGTAGCAGTAATGAGGATGTTAGTTATAACAGTTTAATGATGGTGGTGGTAGTAGTAGTAATGATGATGGTAGTGATAACAGTTTAATGATGGTGGTGGTAGTAGTAGTAGTAATGATGGTGGTAGTGATAACAGTTTAATGATGGTAGTGGTAGTAGTAATGATGATGGTGGTAGTAGTAGTAATGATGATGGTGGTGATAACAGTTTAATGATGGTGGTGGTAGTAGTAGTAATGATGATGGTAGTGATAACAGTTTAATGATTGTGGTGGTAGTAGTAGTAATGATGATGGTAGTGATAACAGTTTAATGATGGTGGTGGTAGTAGTAATGATGATGGGAGTGCTAACAGTTTAATGATGGTGGTAGTAGTAGTAGTAATGATGATGGTAGTGATAACAGTTTTAAAATGATGGCGGTAGTAGTAGTAATGATGATGGTAGTGATAACAGTTTAATGATGATGGTAGTAGTAGTAATGATGATGGTAGTGATAACAGTTTAATGATGTTAGTGGTAGTAGTAGTAATGATGATGGTAGTGATAACAGTTTAATGATGGTGGTGGTAGTAGTAATGATGATGATGGTAGTGATAACAGTTTAATGATGGTGGTAGTAGTAGTAATGATGATGGGAGTGATAACAGTTTAATGATGGTGGTGGTGGTAGTAATGATGATGGTAGTGATAACAGTTTAATGATGGTGGTGGTAGCAGTAGTAATGATGATGGTAGTGATAACAGTTTAATGATGGTGGTGGTAGTAGTAGTAATGATGATGGTAGTAGTAGTAGTAATGATGATGGTAGTGATAACAGTTTAATGATGGTGGTAGTGGTAGTAATGATGATGGTAGTGATAACAGTTTAATGATGGTGGTGGTAGCAGTAGTAATGATGATGGTAGTGATAACAGTTTAATGATGGTGGTGGTAGTAGTAGTAATGATGATGGTAGTAGTAGTAGTAATGATGATGGTAGTGATAACAGTTTAATGATGGTAGTGGTAGTAGTAATGATGATGGTAGTGATAACAGTTTAATGATGGTGTTGGTAGCAGTAGTAATGATGATGGTAGTGATAACAGTTTAATGATGGTGGTAGTAGTAGTAGTAATGATGATGGTAGTGATAACAGTTTTAAAATGATGGCGGTAGTAGTAGTAATGATGATGGTAGTGATAACAGTTTAATGATGATGGTAGTAGTAGTAATGATGATGGTAGTGATAACAGTTTAATGATGTTAGTGGTAGTAGTAGTAATGATGATGGTAGTGATAACAGTTTAATGATGGTGGTGGTAGTAGTAATGATGATGATGGTAGTGATAACAGTTTAATGATGATGGCGGTAGTAGCAGTAATGGCGATGGTAGTGATAACAGTTTAATGATGGTAGTGGTAGTAGTAGTAATGATGATGGTAGTAGTAGTAGTAATGATGATGGTAGTGATAACAGTTTAATGATGGTAGTGGTAGTAGTAGTAATGATGATGATGGTAGTGATAACAGTTTAATGATGATGGTAGTAGTAGTAGTAGTAATGATGATGGTAGTGATAACAGTTTAATGATGGTAGTGGTAGTAGTAATGATGATGGTGGTGGTAACAGTTTAATGATGGTGGTGGTAGTAGTAATGATGATGGTGGTAGCAGTAGTAATGATGATGGTAGTGATAACAGTTTAATGATGGTAGTGGTAGTAGTAATGATGATGGTGGTGGTAGCAGTAGTAATGATGATGGTAGTGATAACAGTTTAATGATGGTGGTGGTAGTAGTAATGATGATGGTGGTAGTAGTAGTAGTAATGATGATGGTAGTGATAACAGTTTAATGATGGTAGTGGTAGTAGTAATGATGATGGTGGTGGTAGCAGTAGTAATGATGATGGTAGTGATAACAGTTTAATGATGGTGGTGGTAGTAGTAATGATGATGGTGGTAGCAGTAGTAATGATGATGGTAGTGATAACAGTTTAATGATGGTGGTGGTAGTAGTAGTAATGATGATGGTAGTGATAACAGTTTAATGATGGTAGTGGAAGTAGTAATGATGATGGTAGTGATAACAGTTTAATGATGGTGGTTGTAGTAGTAATGATGATGGTAGTGATAACAGTTTAATGATGATGGTGGTAGTAGTAGTAGTAATGATGATGGTATTGATAACAGTTTAATGATGATGGTAGTAGTAGTAGTAATGATGATGGTAGTGATAACAGTTTAATGATGGTGGTAGTAGTAGTAGTAATGATGATGGTAGTGATAACAGTTTAATGATGATGGTGGTGGTAGCAGTAGTAATGATGATGGTGGTGGTAACAGTTTAATGATGATGGTGGTAGTAGTAGTAATGATGATGGTAGTGATAACAGTTTAATGATGATGGTGGTAGTAGTAGTAGTAATGATGATGGTATTGATAACAGTTTAATGATGATGGTAGTAGTAGTAGTAATGATGATGGTAGTGATAACAGTTTAATGATGGTGGTAGTAGTAGCAGTAATGAGGATGTTAGTTATAACAGTTTAATGATGGTGGTGGTAGTAGTAGTAATGATGATGGTAGTGATAACAGTTTAATGATGGTGGTGGTAGTAGTAGTAGTAATGATGGTAGTGGTAGTAGTAGTAGTAATGATGATGGTAGTTATAACAGTTTAATGATGGTGGTGGTAGTAGTAGTAGTAATGATGGTAGTGGTGGTAGTAGTAGTAATGATGGTGGTAGTGATAACAGTTTAATGATGGTGGTGGTAGTAGTAATGATGATGGTGGTGATAACAGTTTAATGATGGTGGTGGTGGTAGCAGTAGTAATGATGATGGTGGTAGTAGTAGTAATGATGATGGTGGTAGTAGTAGTAATGATGATGGTGGTAGTAGTAGTAATGATGGTGGTAGTGATAACAGTTTAATGATGGTGGTAGTAGTAGTAATGATGATGGTGGTGATAACAGTTTAATGATGGTAGTAGTAGTAATGATGATGGTAGTGATAACAGTTTAATGATGATGGTAGTGGTAGTAGTAATGATGATGGTAGTTATAACAGTTTAATGATGATGGTGGTGATAACAGTTTAATGATGGTAGTAGTAGTAATGATGATGGTGGTAGTAGTAGTAATGATGATGGTAGTTATAACAGTTTAATGATGGTAGTAGTAGTAGTAGTAATGATGATGGTAGTTATAACAGTTTAATGATGGTGGTGGTAGTAGTAGTAATGATGATGGTAGTTATAACAGTTGAATGATGGTGGTGGTAGTGATAACAGTTTATTGATGGTGGTAGTAGTAGTAGTAATGATGATGGTAGTGATAACAGTTTAATGATGGTGGTAGTAGTAGTAGTAATTATGATGGTAGTTATAACAGTTTAATGATGGTGGTGGTAGTAGTAGTAATGATGATGGTAGTTATAACAGTTGAATGATGGTGGTGGTAGTAGTAGTAATGATGATGGTGGTGATAACAGTTTAATGATGGTGGTGGTAGTAGTAATGATGATGGTGGTAGTAGTAGTAATGATGATGGTGGTAGTAGTAGTAATGATGATGGTAGTAGTAGTAGTAATGATGATGGTGGTGATAACAGTTTAATGATGGTGGTGGTAGTAGTAATGATGATGGTGGTAGCAGTAGTAATGATGATGGTAGTGATAACAGTTTAATGATGATGGTAGTAGTAGTAATGATGATGATGGTGGTGATAACAGTTTAATGATGGTGGTGGTAGTAGTAGTAATGACGATGGTAGTGATAACAGTTTAATGATGATGGTGGTAGTAGTAATGATGATGGTAGTGATAACAGTTTAATGATGGTAGTGGTAGTAGTAATGATGATGGTGGTGATAACAGTTTAATGATGGTGGTGGTAGTAGTAGTAGTAATGATGATGGTAGTGATAACAGTTTAATGATGGTGGTGGTAGTAGTAGTAATGATGATGGTAGTAGTAGTAATGACGATGGTAGTGATAACAGTTTAATGATGGTGGTGGTAGTAGTAGTAATGATGGTAGTGGTAGTAGTAGTAATGATGATGATGGTAGTAGTAGTAGTAATGATGATGGTAGTGATAACAGTTTAATGATGGTGGTGGTAGTAGTAGTAATGATGGTGGTGGTAGTAGTAGTAATGATGGTGGTGGTAGTAGTAGTAATGATGATGGTGGTAGTGATAACAGTTTAATGATGGTGGTGGTAGTAGTAGTAATGATGATGGTAGTGATAACAGTTTAATGATGGTGGTGGTAGTAGTAGTAGTAGTAGTAATGCTGGTGGTTTATAACTGATGTAATGGTGAGGATGACAGTTAGTGAGTTATAAGTTATTTATAGTTTTATTTCCATATTCCGCCTTTTATATTTATTATATTTCTACTTCTGACTGTTTCCAGTTTTATTTCTTTTTTTAAATTATTATTATTTACTACCATTTTTTTTATTATTCTTTATTCTTTGTAATTTTATTACAATGTATATTGTATCATATATATTGTATACATTGTTGCTTTGGCAATACTGACACAATGTTTTTCATGCCAATGAAGCAGCTTGAACATTTTTATTCGAAAGAGGGCGAGAGACATAGAGATAGAGAGATAGAGAGAAAGGAAGGGAGAGTGAGAGAGAGAGAGAGAGAGAGAGAGAGAGAGAGAGAGAGAGAGACAGAGACTGAGACAGAGAGGCATATATATATAGAGAGAGAGACAGAGAGGGAGAGAGACAGAGAGAGAGAGAGAGAGAAAGAGAGCCAGAGGGAGAGAGACAGAGAGAGACAGAGAAGGAGAGAGACAGAAGGAGAGGGAGAGAGAGAGACAGAGAGAGAGAGACAGAGAGAGACAGCGAGATAGAGAGACAGAGAGGCAGAGACAGAGAGGCAGAGACAGAGAGGGAGAGACGGAGCGACAGAGAGGGAGAGAAAAAGAGAGTGTTAGGGAGAGAACATAGGGAAACAGTGTAGATACATAGAGAAAGATCACCTTGAGAAAGGCTGAAGAGGAGGAGAGATGAGCAATGTGAGATCTGGAAGGGACTGGATCTACTTCATCTCCTATCTACATCTACAGAGCAGGGCTGTGTGTGTGTGTGTGTGTGTGTGTGTGTGTGTGTGTGTGTGTGTGTGTGTGTGTGTGTGTGTGTGTGTGTGTGTGTGTGTGTGTGTGTGTGTGTGTGTGTGTGTGTGTGTGTGTGTGTGTGTGTGTGTGTGTGTGTGTGCGTCCGTGTGTCCGTGAGTAATGTACCACATCATATATGTCATCTTACAGAGCAGGGCTGTTGCTGTGTGTATAGCTGCTGAGAGCCAATATAAACTACTGTCTAGTGTCAAAACAATAACACTCTCATCTCATCCCAAACACTACTCTCTATTCCCAGCTGGCATCAGGGACTGTGTTCCATTCTAACACATTATCCATTCCGTTACAGCCTCAAATCTACTTCCACAGCTTAGAGACTTGCTGGCACGGGAGAGAGAAAAGCCTCATTCCATTCCAAAACATTGTCTCCTACCCGTCCACCCCAAAATCTATATCTACAGCTTAGAGACTTGCTGGCATGAGAGAGAGAGGGAAAGGCCACATTCCATTCCAAAACATTGTCTCCTACCCTTCCACCCCCAAATCTACATCCACAGCTTAGAGACTTGCTGGCATGAGAGAGAGAGAAAGGCCACATTCCATTCCAAAACGTTGTCTCCTACCCTTCCACCCCCAAATCTACATTTGTAGAACAGGGACAAAAAAGAGCCTCATTTCAAATCACTGTCCCTTCTGTTCTCACTGAAAGCAATACAGAGCAACAGGCAACTACTCGTAGTAATAAAGCGTAGGATAGCATCTTCAAAGGCATTTTGGTGAGGGTCAGTAGGTTAGTGCAGCAGGCGTTATGGTATCTCAGCCCACAACTCTGCATAATGATGTGAGCTGAGTGCTCCTCTACCCTCCATCCTCCTACTATTTACACACACACACACACACACACACACACACACACACACACACACACACACACACACACACACACACGCACACACACACACACACACATACACACACACACATGCACACACACACACACACACACAGTCACAGTCACATGCACACACACACAAACAGACACACACACACACACACAGTCACACACACACACACACACACACACAGAGACATATTTCTTGATGAACACGATTTCTTCCCCCTCATTTAATCTAACTTTCACTCTTCCATCTCTGTCTTTCCATCGTCCTCTTTTTCTCTCCCCCTCTGTCTCACGCACCCGTTTCTCTGTCAATGATCTCTCGCTTCAATTTTCCATCTCTCTCTCTCCCGCTCTCTCTCCCTCTCTCTGTCTCACTCAGCCCTCTCCATCTCTCTCCCCTCTCCATCTCTCTCCCCTCTGATCCCCTCCTCTTTCTCCCTCTCTCTGTCTCACTCAGCCCTCTCAATCTCTCTCCCCTCTCCATCTCTCTCCCCTCTGATCCCCTCCTCTTTCTCCCTCTCTCTGTCTCACTCAGCCCTCTCAATCTCTCTCCCCTCTCCATCTCTCTCCCCTCTGATCCCCTCCTTTTTCTCCCTCTCTCTGTCTCACTCAGCCCTCTCCATCTCTCTCCCCTCTCCATCTCTCTCCCCTCTGATCCCTCCTCTTTCTCCCTCTCTCTGTCTCACTCCAGCCCTCTCCATCTCTCTCCCTCTCCATCTCTCTCCCCTCTGATCCCCTCCTTTTTCTCCCTCTCTCTGTCTCACTCAGCCCTCTCCATCTCTCTCCCCTCTCCATCTCTCTCCCCTCTGATCCCCTCCTCTTTCTCCCTCTCTCTGTCTCACTCAGCCCTCTCCATCTCTCTCCCCTCTCTATCTCTCTCCCTCTGATCCCCTCCTCTTTCTCCCTCTCTCTGTCTCACTCAGCCCTCTCCATCTCTCTCCCCTCTCCATCTCTCTCCCCTCTGATCCCCTCCTCTTTCTCCCTCTCTCTGTCTCACTCAGCCCTCTCCATCTCTCTCCCTCTCCATCTCTCTCCCTCTGATCCCCTCCTCTTTCTCCCTCTCTCTGTCTCACTCAGCCCTCTCCATCTCTCTCCCTCTCCATCTCTCTCCCCTCTGATCCCCTCCTTTTTCTCCCTCTCTCTGTCTCACTCAGCCCTCTCCATCTCTCTCCCCTCTCCATCTCTCTCCCCTCTGATCCCCTCCTCTTTCTCCCTCTCTCTGTCTCACTCAGCCCTCTCCATCTCTCTCCCCTCTCCATCTCTCTCCCCTCTGATCCCCTCCTCTTTCTCCCTCTCTCTGTCTCACTCAGCCCTCTCCATCTCTCTCCCCTCTCCATCTCTCTCCCCTCTGATCCCCTCCTTTTTCTCCCTCTCTCTGTCTCACTCAGCCCTCTCCATCTCTCTCCCCTCTCCATCTCTCTCCCCTCTCTATCTCTCTCCCTCTGATCCCCTCCTCTTTCTCCCTCTCTCTTTTTTATTCATTTCTTTCTTCACGTGTCTCTGATTACTGCCACAGAAAGCTTTTAAAGATGAGTGTGTGTGTGTGTCTGTGTGCTGCGGTGCGCGTGTGTTTTTCTGTGTGAGAACAGATAGTGGTCACCTTAAAAAGGCTAGGCCATTGTATCTGTCAATACTCTAGAGTGGAGCTGTCAGTTCTAGTGTACATCCTCACAATTATATGGCTTTAAGTGCTGCTATACCATCCGCGGTGACAGGTGTGGGAATGGGTGTGTGTGTGTGTGTGCGTGTGCGTATCCATGCGTGTGTGCTTATTAATAGCCCCGGTATGTGGAATTGCTATCGATCAGGAAATGATAGCTGGGAATCTTGACTGTCGTTCTAACATTCTAAGTAGAACATAAGACATTTCTCCAGTCCATCAGCCATTCAACACATAGGGTGTAAAGAAGCTGAATTTCATTCTTCCTTGCATTCCTAATAGTTTCAGAGAACTCCATACAATTCCTTCTAGCATTCAAAAGTTAAAAATGCCACCATATTCCCTGTAATAGTGCACTACTTTTGACCAGGGCCCATAGTGCACTATACACATTGGAGAACCCTTTTGGGTTCTGTGGAAAGAGTTGTAAATAGATTCAGTAAAGAGCCATGGACACGCTTGGGGGAAAGATGCCGTGGGGGAAGATCCCGAATCTCCTCATTGTCCACCCAGCAAAATTTGCCTACATTTAGCCTATTGTTTTTTCACACTATGTTGAGGTAAATATTGAAGTATAATACTTGTATGGATGTTGACACCAATAGATGTTCATGTCATCGTCACCAATCAACTGCATTACAGTTAAAAACGACTTTGACTACCACCACCGGTTTCTTTAAGCTAGCTATACTACCAGCTTATATGAACGGGAGTTAGCATTTGCAGTAACTTCTTCTAAACCTGAAAAGGGACTATTTCTAAATATATCCAAATCGGACTTTAGTAACCACATTGTGGGCCTGTTACAATACATCACAATTTAATAGATAGATATATCATTTTTTTCTAAGAGTGTGAGTGATTCCTCACGAAACCCAGACAAAACATGACCATGGTTTTGGGGATTTACGTGAAATGTAATCCATAGAGTAGTCCTTTGGAGGAAGGACTGTTGACATATATTAGACATTATTTTGTATCTAAAAGCATAATTAAGAAATTATTTATCAAAGTTGGCATATTTATCACTTTTTGGCCTTACCCAGGCCTCTTTTAAGACTCCATAATGTTTCATCTGTAGGTGCCACAACGCTAAAATTTGAATATGAATATTCACAAATATAAACATGAATATTGAAAATATAAGAATTTAGATTTGGATAATTGTTCTATATAATACACTCTACTGGGATATAACAATTTCAGAGTGGGATCTCTGCTACTTTCAGAGTTATGATCCAATGGTAAGCATTACCAAAAGAGTGAATGTGAAAATGGATTCAAAATGGTCGCTCAACCTAACCTTAAATTCAGACCAAAAAGCACATTTTTGTTTTCATGAATTTTTTACAATAGCCTATATCCAATTTTGACTTTGTGGTTGTGGTAACTACTGACAACCATGATACAAGTTAAAGGAGCGCTGTAATTGGTTACGTTGCTTACAAAATGTCAGTTTCTCTGTATAAAATGGGCCCTAACTTTAAGACTAGCAGAGATCCAACCCAGGAACCCATAGCGTATATTATGTTCAACAATGTGCAAATGTTTTATAATATATTCATAAATGACAAAAATCTGAATACTACTCATACAGAAACAGTTGACAGGGAATGACACTTGTAATTTACACTTTGGCTGAAACGGTTATCAGTTTACAGTATCTTCTGATACTACAGTACGTGTGTCTGTTTGTGTGTTTGTGTGTTTGTGTGTGTGTGTGTGTGTGTGTGTTTAACCTGTGTTTGACAATAGAGAAACAATATAATCAGATAACCTTGTGAAAGAGGCTTTTGCTAAAACCATTTGGTTTTCTCACAGTTTGTGTAGGTGTGTGTTTGGGGGGAGAAGAGTATGACTTTATGCTGTATAAATGTAAAATATTCTACCCACACACACAGGATGTGAATAAATTCTAATTAGGACAAGGCTTATGCTCCAGACATGCTCAGTTAGCTGCTTTAGGGGTACTTTTCTGGGCAGAGGAAATGTGTAGCAAATGTCAGGTTTAGCATTTTATACATTCATTAAGAAAAAGAGTTTCAGATTAATTTCTGTAGGTGTTCTTTCTGACTATCAACAGTTCCAGAAGTTTGAGTTCTAAATTCGGCCGTGAGTTCTATCTCCCATGGCCTGGTTATTAGTATGTAAATGTTGTACATTCTATATTCCAGGATATGGCTGCCAGCTGCTCTTACGGTTGTTGGTTTTGTTTATGATTATGCTACCTGAGGATACTCCCCTGATCTTAAACCATATGTGAGTTTTGTCAAATTCAGTCAGTCAGTCAGTCGGTCTGTCTGTCTTTCTGCCAGTGTAGGTGATGCTTTTCCCTATATCACAGTTTTGCCATCTGTGTGTGCACGTGCAGGCGTGTGTGTGTGTGTGTATGTGAGGACAGACACTGGGAGATGAGAAGCAAGTACAGGGAGTGAATGTTTAATAAATAACAGATATGAAACAAAACACGGACAGCGTCTGGACAAGGGAAACATAACGACATTAAGGCTGACACAGAGATCAAACTGAGGAATAGCCAGATATAGAGGAGGCAATCAATAAAGTGATGGAGTCCAGGTGAGTCCAATGAAGCGCTGATGCGTGTAACGATAGTGACAGGTGTGCGTAATGATGGGCAGCCTGGTGCCCTCGAGCGCCAGAGATGGGGAGTGGGGGCAGGTGTGACTGTACCTCCCCTCTAGGGGCGCAACCTGGCATCCCACCTGTGCGAGCCGGACGGGCCATCCGAGGCATGGGAACCCGACGAGCCGGCTGAGGCGTGGGAACCCGACGAGCCGGCTGAGGCGTGGGAACCCGACGAGCCGGCTGAGGCGTGGGAACCCGACGAGCCGGCTGAGGCGTGACGTGGGATGGGAGCCTGCCGAGCCAACCGAGGCAAGAAAACGTCTCGAGCCAGCTAAGGCATGGAAGTCTGCCGAGCCAGCTGAGGCACCTGCGGTTCCTTCGGCAGCGGCACCCGGACCAGACGTCACCAACCAAAACGAAAAATGAAGAAAGTCCCTAATGCTTCCAATATTGCTGTCAGCATTCTGTGAGGACAGACGTTAGGAGATGAGAAGCACGTACAGGGAGTGAATATTTAATAAATAACAGACATGAAACAAAACATGGACAGCGTCTGGACAAGAGAAACATAACGACATTAATGCTGAGGAATAGACAGATATAGAGGAGGCAATCAATAAAGTGATGGAGTCCAGATGAGTCTAATGAAGCGCTGATGCGCGTAATGATGGTGACAGGTGTGTGTAATGATGGGCCGCCTGTAGCCCTCGAACGCCAGAGAGGGGGAGCGGGAACAGGTGTGACAGTGTGTAGACAGTTCCCACTCTTGTTTCTCTCTGTGTCTGTCACTCCCCAGTCAAGCAGCCAGGCTGAGAAAGAGCTGTCTTCACCAATAAACACAATGTTTTAGATACAACGACCAGACACACACACACCACGCACACACAGACACACAATCACACACATACACACCACGCACACACACACGTGAGCGCAGACCCTGAGCAGCCCCACAGAGTGGCAGCCTGGTGTGTGTGTGTGAACTGTCTACACCTATAGACCCCAAGTTTGAGGTACAACAACCACAGACACACACACCAGGAAGCCAGTCTATGGGGCTTGTCAGAGTCTACAGATGTAGGATCTTAATTTGATCACTTTCGTTGGCGATCATTTTCCTGCGCTGCATGAAATGCAGATGAGCTTCCTGATTAACATAAATTCACTGAAAACCCGCACTAATACAAGGTTATACTGACAGTATTCCACTTTTCATGTAGTCTCATTTTGACCAGCTCATAGCCTAACCACCAATCAAGAAACATTTTGGACTAAAAGTTCAAAACCTGTTGCTGCAGGATTATTTTGCTATGACAATACATGTCAAATGAAGATCCTACATCTGTAGCTGTTCTCTGTTCCTCACTTCTCTCTATCGTTTTTTCTCTGTTGGTGTATGCTGGGAATTGTATGTGCGAGTGGTGTCTGAAGTTAGATCGCCTGTGTTTCCTTTTTTGTTTCCTTTTCTTGGTGGTTCTCCTTTTTCATTGCGTTTTTGTTGTTTTTGTGGTAGAATTCGGTATATTGTATTTCTTGTTGGAATTGCCCTGGTTTTGGTGCAGATAGTGACCAACATGGGGACGCCGTCTCTGTCACTTTGGCACGGCTTCCGGTGTGTTATTGAAGCTATTGACACTGTGGAGTAGTTTCTGGTCGCCGTAGGAGAGAAGGTAGGCTATGAAAATGTTGCTTATGCGTCACGGATGAATAAAGCGGTGGTGGTTTTTCTTAAAGAAGAGCGTCTTGTTGATTGGATGGTGGAGCACGGCGTACTTCTTAAAGGTATGTTCATTCAAGGTACGCCGCTTTTTTCTCCTTCAACAAGGGTTACGATTTCGAACGCAACGCCGTTTATTCCGATTTGGGAATAACTCATTGGGTCAGAAGTTTACACACACTCAATTAGTATTTGGTAGCATTGCCTTTCATTTGTTTAACTTGGGTCAAACGTTTCGGGTAGCCTTCCACAAGCTTCCCACAATAAGTTGGGTGAATTTTGGCCCTTTCCTCCTGGCAGAGCTGGTGTAACTGAGTCAGGTTTGTAGGCCTCCTTGCTCGCACACTGCCCACAAATGTTCTATAGGATTGAGGTCAGGGCTTTGTAATGGCCACTCCAATACCTGGACTTTGTTGTCCTTAAGCCTTTTTACCACAACTTTGAAAGCATGCTTGGGGTCATTGTCCATTTGGAAGACCCATTTGCGACCAAGATTTAACTTCCTGACTGATGTCTGGAGATGTTGCTTCAATATATCCACATAATTTTCCTGCCTCATGATGCCATCTATTTTGTGAAGTGCACCAGTCCCTCCTGCAGCAAAGCACCCATACAACATTGTGCTGCCAACCTCGTTCTTCACGGTTGGGATGGTGTTCTTCGGCTTGTAAGCGTCCCCCTTTTTCCTCCAAACATAACAATGGTCATTATGGCCAAACAGTTCTATTTTTGTTTCATCAGACCAGAGGACATTTCTCCAAAAAGTATGATCTTTGTCCCCATGTGCAGTTACAAACCGTAGTCTGGCTTTTTTATGGCGGTTTTGGAGCAGTGGCTTCTTCCTTGCTGAGCGGCCTTTCAGGTTATGTAGACATAGGACTCGTTTTACTGTGGATATAGATACTTTTGTACCTGTTTCCTCCAGTATCTTCACAGGGTCCTTTGCTGTTCTGGAATTGATTTACACTTTTCGCAGCAAAGTACCTTCATCTCTAGAAGACAGAACGTGTCTCCTTCCTGAGCGGTATGACGGCTGCGTGGTCACATGGTGTTTATACTTGCATACTATTGTTTGTACAGATGAGCCTGGTACCTTCAGGCGTTTGGAAATTGCTCCCAAGGATGAATCAGACTTGTGGAGGTCTCAGAAAAAAATGCTGAGGTCTTGGCTGATTTCTTTTGATTTTCTCATGATGTCAAGCAAAGAGGCACTGACTTTGAAGGTAGGCCTTGAAATACATCCACAGGTATACCTCCAATTCACTCAAATTTTGTCAATTAGCCTTTCAAAAGCTTCTAAAGCCATGACATCATTTTCTGGAATTTTCCGAGCTGTTTAAAGGCACAGTCAACTAAATTTCTGACCCACTAGAATTTTGATACAGTGAATTATAAGTGAAATAATCTGTCTGTAAACAATTGATGGAAAAATGACTTGTGTCATGCACAAAGTAGATGTCCTAACCGACTTGCCAAAAGTGGTTGAAAAACGAGTTTTAATGACTCCAACCTAAGTGTATGTAAACGTCCGACTTCAACTGTATATATATATATATATATAAATATATATCTTTTCCCCCCTCTCTTTCTCTTTGCCCTCTTTCTCTCTTTCTTTCTCTCTCTCTCTCTCTCTCTCTCTCTCTCTCTCTCTCTCTCTCTCTCTCTCTCTCTCTCTCTCTCTCTCTCTCTCTCTCTTTTTTTCCCTCTCTCTCTCTCTCTCTCTCTCTCTCTCTCTCTCTCTCTCTCTCTCTCTCTCTCTCTCTCTTTTTCCCTCTCTCTCTCTTTCTCTCTTTTTCCCTCTCTCTCTCTTTCTTTCCCCCCTCTCTTTCTCTTTGCTCTCTGTCTCTCTCTTTCTGTATCTCGCCCCCCTTTCTTTCTCGATATCTTTCTCTGTCTCTCTCCCTCTCAGTCCTCACATGGGCTCCATCACCGTTCAGTCACAGATATTGGGTTTTAACTAAACAGATTTTGTTTTTGTTTATGTTTATGTTTACTTGTGAGCGAGAGAGGGGAGGGAGGGAGAATGAGATTCCCATGAAAAGGCGGTGACATGTGCGTGTCCGCGTGTGTGTGTACAGTATGCGTGTGTGTGGGGGTGGGTGTGTGTGTGATTGTGTGTGTGTGTGTCATTACCCTCAGGGTAAATATCTTCAAACTCATGTCCCGGTCTGGAGACAGCTGTCAGTCAATTACTTTAATCATCCTGTCACTCACTTTCCAGCCAGGTCACCGGTGATACAAGTATGTGTTTGACGTCCATCCATGACGTCGGGAGATGACGTGGAAACCGGCCACTAGGGGAAACAGTGAGCGCTGATGGGTGTAAGCATCTTCCTTTGATTCCAAAGGTTACAATTTCAAATCCAGCGATAGAAAGTTGAGTTTTAGATTTTGTTTTTTAAGCCTATCGCAAACCTTAACCCTTACCTTAACCATTCAGAGTTAATGCCTAACCTTAAGATTTTGGAGTTAATTCCTTAACTTAACCTTAAACACTTAGAAATGTGACGTTTGCAACAACATCTTGATCTTGAAGTTTGAGAAACGTGGATAAACGTCTAATTCTGAAGTGATTTGATTTGAAGTTTGAGAAACGTGGATAAACGTCTAATTCTGAAGTGAGAAGGTGAGAGCTAGTTGCAGATACATACTTTCTCCTAGAGTCTCTTTCTATGAAAACTACACCAACACACACACACACACACACACACACACACACACACACACACACACACACACACACACACACACACACACACACACACACACACACACACACACACACACACACACACAAGAGTGGGTATTCCAGACACGGTCGCCAGATGTATGGTGTTCCCTCCGACACATTGGTTTGGCTAGCTTTCAGGTTAAGCGCGCATTGTGTCAAGAAGCAGTGCGGCTTGGCGAGGAGAAAGACGCATGGCTCTCAACTTTCGTATCTGTCGAGTCCGTACGGGAGTTGCAGCGATGGGACAAGACTGCAATTGGATATGATGAAATTGGGGAGAAAAAGGGGGCAAAAAAATGATATATACCCTATCGTTCAAAAGTTTGGGGTCACTTAGAAATGTCCTTGTTTTTGAAAGAAAAGCAAATATTTTCGTCCAATAAAAATAACATCAAATTCATCAGAAATACAGTGAAGACATTGTTCATGTTGTAAATGACTATTGTAGCTGGAAAATTTTCAGTTTCTTAGAACAAGAATAGACTGACGAGTTTCAGAAGAAAGTGCTTTGTTCTGGCCATTGTGAGCCTGTAAGGAACCCACATATGCTGATGCTCCAGATACTCAACTAGTCTAAAGAAGGCCCGTTTTATTGCTTATTTAATCAGAACAGTTTTCAGCTGTGCTAACATAATTGCAAACGGGTTTTCTAATGATCAATTAGCCTTTTAACATGATAAACTTGGATTAGCTAACACAACGTGCCATTGGAACACAGGAGTGATGGTTGCTGATAATGGGCCTCTGTACGCCTATATAGATATTCCATAAACAAATCTACCATTTCCAGCTACAATAGTCATTTACAACATAAAAAATATTTTTGCCATGTATGAATGTGTTATTCAACTCGTTTCTATGGGTTTTAGTAGCAAAGGCCAACATTTATATTTGATCAAAGAATTTTGTTATATTATTTTTTTTTACCAAAAGGGATCCTAAAATTGGAAAGCTTCAAGTTCCTCATCACTGACAAACTGAAATGGTCCACCCACACAGACAGTGTGGGGGGACCTCAGGAGGCTGAAGAAATTTGGCTTGACACCTAAAAGACTCACAAACTTTTACAGATGCACAACTGAGAGCATCCTGTCGGGCGTTGTCACCGCCTGGTACGGCAACTGCACCGCCCGCAACCACAGAGCTCTCCAGAGGGTGGTGCGGTCTGCTCAACACATCACCGGGGGCAAACTACCTGCCCTCCAGGACACCTATAGCACCCGATGTCACAGGAAGGCCAAAAAGATCATCAAGGACAACAACCACCCAAGCCACTGTCTGTTCACCCCACTGTCATCCAAAAGGTGAGGTCAGTACAGGTGCATCAAAGCTGGGACAGAGAGACTGAAAAACAGCTTCTATCTCAAGGCCATCAGACTGTTAAATAGCCATCACTAGAACATTCGAGGCTGCTGCCCTATATACATAGACTTGAAATCACTGGCCACTTTAATAATGGAACACTAGTCACTTTAATAATGTTACATATTTTGCATTCCTCATCTCATATGTATATACTGTTTTATATCCTATTCTACTGTATCTTAGTCTATGCCGCTCTTACATTGCTCATCCAAATATTTATATATTCTTAATTCCATTCCTTCACTTTAGATTTGTGTGTATTGTTGTGAAATTGTTAGATATTACTTGTTAGATATTACTGCACTGTTGGAGCTAGAAACACAAGCATTTCGCCACACCCGCAATAACATCTGCTAAACATGTGTATGTGACAAATAACATTTGATTGAAATTCTAAATCAAATAGCTAAATAATCCATAGTATGACCATTTCAAAAACAATTCCATATGTCAGGTTAACACCCCCCACCAATGTCTTAGACTCTAAAGAATGAATGCGCACAAACACATACACATACACACTTCAACAACAAACTATAAAGAGAAACAAGAGTAATTTATTTTCTCTACCTTCTCAGGACATAGAATAGAGAGGATGCTGGGAGATTGATCATTGTCGCACCAATATGCCCCTGTCTGAAATTACATTCTGCCTACTCTCTCCCCAGACAGTGAAAATGTGGATTGCCTTTTTTGGTTTTAGTCTGAAATCACATCCTATTCTTTTCACCATATACAGTGCATTCAGAAAGTATTCAGACCCCTTGAAAATGTTGTTATGTTACAACCTTATTCTAAAATAAATAATATATATTTCTTTTCATCATCAATCTACACACAGTACCCCATAATGACGAAGCAAAATGGGTTCAAGTCCGGGCTTTGGCTGGGCCACTCAAGGACATTCAGAGGCCTGATTGGTGGATTGCTGCAGATATGGTTGTCCTTCTGGAAGGTTCTCCCATCTCCACAGAGAAACTCTGGAGCTCTGTCAGAGTGACCATCGGGTTCTTGGTCACCTCCCTGACTAAGGCCCTTCTCCCCCGATTGTTCAGTTTGGCCGGGCAGCCAGCTCTAGGAAGAGTCTTGGTGGTTCCAAACTTCTTCATTTTAAAATTGATGTGTTCTTGGGGACCTTCAATACTGCAGAAATGTTTTGGTATCCCTCCCCAGATCTGTGCCTCGACACAATCCTGTCTCTACGGACAATTCCTTCCACCTCTTGGCTATATAAGGTCAACTGTGTGACCTTATATAGACAGGTGTGTGCTTTTCCAAATCATGTCCAATATAATTTACCACAGGTGGACTCCAATCAAGTTAAAGGATGATCAATGGAAACAGGATGCACCTGAGCTCAATTTTGAGTCTCATAGCAAAGGGTCTGAACTAATATATATTTTTTATGCAAACATTTCTAAAAACCTTATTATGGGGTATTGTGTGTGTAGATTAATGAGGAATTGTTTTTATTTAATCCATATTAGATTAATCTTGAATTGTGACAAAATGTGGACAAAGGGAAGGAGTCTGAATACTTTCCCAATGCACTGTAGTGCTGCAGAGTCAGAGGCCTACACTACATACACTAGGGCTGCAGAGTCAGAGACCTACACTACATACACTATGGCTGCAGAGTCAGAGACCTACACTACATACTCTAGGGCTGCAGACTCAGAGACCTACACTACATACTCTAGGGCTGCAGAGTCAGTGACCTACACTACATACACTAGGGCTGCAGACTCAGAGGACTACACTACATACTCTAGGGCTGCAGACTCAGAGGCCTACACTACATACTCTAGGGCTGCAGACTCAGAGGCCTACACTACATACACTAGGGCTGCAGAGTCAGAGGCCTACACTACATACACAAGGGCTGCAGAGTCAGTGTCCTTCACTACATACACAAGAGCTGCAGAGTCAGAGGCCTACACTACATACACAAGAGCTGCAGAGTCAGAGGCCTACACTACATACACAAGGGCTGCAGAGTCAGAGGCCTACACTACATACACAAGGGCTGCAGAGTCAGTGTCCTTCACTACATACACAAGAGCTGCAGAGTCAGAGGCCTACACTACATACACAAGGGCTGCAGAGTCAGAGACATCAAAGACCAGTCATGTATCTTTCTTTCCTAATGTCACACAAATACTCCCTTAAACTAGAGAGATTAAAACCGGGATTAAAGTTGATAAGAACCAATACTCACTCTTCGCTCCTTATTTGGAGCGCAGCTTTCTATCCTGTTGAGTCCCAGATTGTCTAGGTCGTCATCCAGCCTTCTATTTTGTTGAATCCCAGGTTGTCTAGGTCGTCATCCAGCCTTCTATGCTGTTGAGTCCCAGGCTGTCTAGGTCGTCATCCAGCCTTCTATCCTGTTGGGTCCCAGGCTGTCTAGGTCGTCATCCAGCCTTCCATCCTGTTGAGTCCCAGGCTGTCTAGGTCGTCATCCAGCCTTCCATCCTGTTGAGTCCCAGATTGTCTTGGTCGTCATCCAGCCTTCTATCCTGTTGAGTCCCAGGCTGTCTAGGTCGTCATCCAGCCTTCCATCCTGTTGGGTCCCAGGCTGTCTAGGTCGTCATCCAGCCTTCCATCCTGTTGAGTCCCAGGTTGTCTTGGTCGTTATCCAGCCTTCTATTCTGTTGAGTCCCAGGTTGTCTAGGTCGTCACCCAGCCTTCCATCCACTTGAATCCCAGGCTGTCTAGGTTGTCACCCAGCCTTCTTCTTGTGAGTGGTTGGGGCTAGCTACTTGATACATACGAATCAATAATCACAACAGCTATTCTGTGTATCATTTAAAGGGATACTTTGTGATTTTGGCAATGGGGCCCTTTATCTACTTCCCCAGAGCCAGATTAACTCATGGATATAATGTGTATGTCTCTGTATCCAGTGTGAAGGAATTTAGAGGTAGTTTCGCAAGCCAATGCTAACTAGCGTTAGCACAATTATTCGAAGTCTATGGGTATCTGCTAGCTAGTTTTGTTAAAACCCCACATTGAGATCTAAAAAAGCATCCACTAGTTCATCTGACTCTGGAGAAATAGATCAAGGGCCTCAGTATGTAACAATAGTTACAGTAGATAAGATGTGTTCTGAGGAGGTTACAGTAGATAAGATGTGTTCAGAGGAAGTTACAGTAGATAAGATGTGGTAAGAGGAAGTTACAGTAGATAAGATGTGTTCAGAGGAAGTTACAGTAGATAAGATGTGTTCAGAGGAAGTTACAGTAGATAAGATGTGTTCAGAGGAAGTTGCAGTAGATAAGATGTGTTCAGAGGAAGTTACAGTAGATAAGATGTGTTCAGAGGAAGTTGCAGTAGATAAGATGTGTTCAGAGTGGCACCAGCTCATCATCATTCCCCGTGGAGCCCAATGCAACGTCCCAAATGGCAAACCTATTCCCTGTACAGTGCACAACATTTGACCTGAGCCTACAGGCTGTCAAGCTGACTCCCGCTCCCCCACTCTGGAGCTCGAGGGCTGCCAGGCTTCATTACGCACACCTGTCACCATCATGACTTTGTTGATTGCTCCCTCTATATGTTCCTCAGGTGGTTTCCCCGTGTGTCAGCATTAAAGTTGTTTTATTTCCCCTGTCCAGACGCTGTCCGTGTTCTGTTTCATGTCCGTTGTTTACTAAATGTTCACTCCCTGTACTTGCTTCTCGTCTCCCAAGTGTCTGTCCTTAGGAACCCTCAGGATAGGAACCCTCAGCAGCCTTCTGTGGTGTGTGTGTGCGTGTGCGTGTGCCTGTGTGTGTGTGTGCGTGTGCCTGTGTGAGTGTGTGTGAGCCTGTATTTGCGTGCTTGCCTACATGCTCGCTTCTTTGCTTTAATCTCACGTACACCTTCAAAGTCTCCTACACGTTTCATTATATGTGTCTCTAGCTAGTATACGGTGGTTTGAAGATGCCTAGCCTTTGATCCTATTCATAATCAGTTTGCATCTTTGAAATTATATTTATTTAACAAAACTCGCCTTAGAGACGCTACCAATCTAGAATTATAATCATATGTCAATTAAAGAGGGTTATTTAACAAAAAACTATCCTTGGAGACGCAACGTAACATTTTAATGAACCTACATTAAAGATGTATCTGCTATATGAGACACAGGATGAACTCACACGTAATAAACCGAGTAGCAATAATGACATTTGCCCAACAGTAATAGACAGCATTCATTAGGACCAATGATGAGAGAGAATACCAATGTGTTTGTCTTTTCCAAATTGGCTTGGAATACTAATGGACTCGCTCTATTGGTTTTCTTTCAAAACATCTGAGGAATCATCATCCTCCTATCATTCTATCTTTCTTTTTTAAAATTATTTTCAGCCATCTCTCATTCTCTTTTCTCTTGTCGCTATTAGAGAGCAGGAATAATATTGTCAACACAACCTTTCCACAACCTAATGAAAACTTTGCTATGATAATGCCCCAATTTTCTCCCAATGTTGTGGAAAGTCTGAGATATTAATTATTATTTTATTATATACTGAACAAAAATATAAACGCAACATGTTTCATGAGCTGAAATAAAAGATCCCAGAATTTTTTGTTCAGACGCACAAAAAAAACGTAGTTCTCTCAAATTGTGTGCACAAATTTGTTTACATCCCTGTTAGTGAACATTTCTCCTTGGCCAAGAAAATCCATCCACCGGTGTGGCATATCAAGGAGATGATTAAACAGCATGATCATTACATAAGTGGACCTTGTGCTGGGGACAATAAACGGCCACTCTAAAATGTGCAGTTTTGTCACGCAACACAATGCCACAGATGTCTCAAGTTTTGAGGAAGCGTGCAATTGGCATGCTGACTGCAGGTATGTCGACAAGAGCTGTTGCCAGAGAATTAATGTTAATTTCTCTACCATAAGCCACCTCCAACGTTGTTTTAGAGAATTTGGCAGTACGTCCAACTGTCTCATAACAGCAGGCCTTGTGTAATCACGCAAGCCCAAGACCTCCACATCCGGCATCTTCACCTGCGGGATTGTCTGAGATCAGCCACCCGGACAGCTGATGAAACAGACGAGTATTTCTGTCTGTAATAAAGTCCTTTTTGTGGGGAAACTCATTCTGATTGACTGGTACTGGCTCTCCAGTGGGTGGGCCTGTCTGTGTCTCTCTCTCTCTGTCTCTATACTTCTTTCCATCTCTATTTCTCTCTCCCTTTCTCTTTCTCTCTCTCTCATTCTCTCTCTCTCTCTCTCTCTCTCTCTCTCTCTCTCTCTCTCTCTCTCTCTCTCTCTCTCTCTCTCTCTCTCTCCATATCTCTGTCTGTCTCTCTCTCTTCCTTTCTCTCTCTCTCTCTTCCTCTTCACATCTCTTTCTCTCTCTTTCTCTCTTCCTCTTTACATCTCTCTCTCTCTCTCTCTCTCTCTCTCTCTCTCTCTCTCTCTCTCTCTCTCTCTCTCTCTCTCTCATCCTCTTTACACCTCTCTCTCTCTCTCTCTCTCTCTCTCTCTCTCTCTCTCTCTCTCTCTCTTTCTCTCTCTCTTCCTCTTCACATCTCTCTCTCTCTTCCTCTTCACATCTCTCTCTCTCTCTCTCCTCTCTCTCTCTTCCTTTCTCTCTCACTCTCTCTCTCTTCCTCTTCACATCTCTTTCTCTCTCTTGCTCTCTTCCTCTTTACATCTCTCACTTCCTCTTTACATCTCTCTCTCTCTCTCTCTCTCTCTCTCTCTCTCTTCCTCTTCACATCTCTCTCTACATATCTCTGTCTCTCTTCCTCTCTGTGTCCTCCAGCATGTCATCGTAGGCAGACAGAGTGAGGTACGGGACAGAACATTCCCTTTACAGTTTTTCTCGATTGTTTACACACATTTTCTGAAAGCATGCCTCATATTCTCAGAACTCTACACACAAATCAAAAAACACACACACAATGGGCAAAACCCCTCAATTCTCCAGCAAAATGAAACTTTACATTCAAAACAATGTTATTTCTTATCAAAATGGTATTTTGTTTTCAAATGACACACACAAACCATCATATGAATAGACATTTATAAGAAACAGTTGAACACTGATGTGCTCAATGTAAAACACTATGATGAATGGAAAACACTTCTTCTCCATTCATCATAATGACTTAGGCCTTTTTTTGGTTCAGTGTTGCCATTACTACAGACAGTACATACATAAGTGTGTTGTAAAATATTTGAGAATATTGTTTTTATACTCAGAACACACAAATACACGGTAACAAATATATTTTATTTTTCCCACAAAAACAATGTACACAGTGTACATCCCATTCCCAACCAACACAAAGATGCACATAGTGCTCTACATACAAAACAGAATAATTTAATGTATACAGTTACAGTAAAAAAAAACTAAAAAAAAAAACTATGCTGCATCCTCTCTTCTGTTGTGGTCTGGCCACAGCACCTCATCCACATCACAAGCAATGTTTTCCCTGGACAAGCAGCGGGGGAAATATCGCCTAGCATGGCGATTCCAGCCATGAAAAGCATCAGCTGCTATATCTCCACATGCGTCTTCCATAGCTTGGAGAAGAGGTATACGCGTTTGTGGATTTCGGTCATACACTTTCCATCTCCAGGCAGAAAAAAATTCCTCAATAGGATTGAGGAATGGAGGGAGATAAACAACTAAAAAGCGTGGGTGGGCAGTGAACCAGTTACGAACCAGAGCAGCCCTGTGGAAACTTACGTTGTCCCAAATGACAACGTACCTGAGCTGCTCTGGGCCATCTACCTGATCTGGTGGAATGAGTGTGTTGTGTAGGGTGTCCAGGAATGTGATCAGATGGGCGGTGTTGTAGGGGCCAAGGGTAGCATGGTGATGGATGACGCCGTGGTGGGTAATTGCTGCACACATTGTGATGTTCCTCCGCGCTGGCCAGGGACTTGAACAATGGCACGCTGGCCGATGATATTCCTTCCCCTCTTTCGTCTTTTTGTGAGGTTGAATCCAACCTCATCAATGAAGATGAACTGGTGCTCCACTGCAGCCACCTCTAGCTCAAGGACTCTCTGAAACACACATGACAATATCAGAAATAGACATGGAGTGGTCACTATTGTGAAGCACAATCATTATGATTACAATACTGAAATATGTATAATTTATACAGTGTTGAGAGTATGCATCAATTGTGGGTTTGTATAGGACTCACTTGCACATAGTTATATCGCAATTCTTTGACTCTTTCTGAATTGCGTTCAAATGGCACCCTGTAGACCTGCTTCATCCTGAGATTATTTCTGCGCAAGACACAGTCCAGTGTTGATAAGCTTACCCTATCAATATTTTGAAATATCTCATTGTTTTCTATTATTTTTCTTTGTATTTGCCGTAATGTTATGGCGTTATTTTCTAGGACCATGTTCATGATTTCAGTTTCCTGTTCAGGAGACAGAACACGTTCCGACCACCTTGTGTTGGTAATCTTTCAGTTCTGCCAAACAAATAGTAAAATACTGTAAATACAAAGTAGGAATACATTTCCCAAATACTTGAAACATACTTTATTTTTACAGTCCTACAGAACAGTCCACAGGCAATACTGTACTACTGTACTCATTGAGTACTGTATTGATATGCAGTACTGCAATTTTCTAGTGAGAGTAGATTTCTTACCTATTCTCATTTCGGAAAGTCCGGATGATGGATGCTACAGTGTACCTGCTCAAATTTGGCTGTACTCTTTGCCCAGCCTCCCTCATTGTTAGACCATGGTTGACCACATGATCAACCAAAGTGGCTCGGATCTCATCAGAGATTACGGTCCTTGGCCTGCCTCGTCCTCGTCCTTGTCCTCCCCGTCCTACTCCTCTTACTCTCACTCCTCTGGCTCTGCCTCTGTTTCCAATGTTGGCATCCATTGCTCCAAAACAGAAGAGCTCACCTGTTGCCCTTTTATGCTAAAGCTCTGATTGCTAATTGTAAAACTGTGTGACGGGTGTTTGCCCATGTGATGAGTCAGTGTGCATATTTGAATGGCAGTGTGTTCATTGTGAAAACAAGAGATTTTCTGCATGAAAATTGTGCCAAATGCAAAGAATTGTGTGTAGTGTTTTGAAAAAAGTGTGTTTTAGAACTGCAATTTGAGTGTAAAGCAGGAATTGTGCTTGTAGTTTAGCAGAATTGGTTCAGGGGGTTTGTGCATGAGTTACATGTTGTGGTCATTGTGTCTCAAGTACCAGTATTTGTGTGTAAACAATTGAGAAAAACTGTAATACCACAACCTGCCAAGACATGTGTGTCTTTGGTGTGTGTGTGTGTGCATACGTGTGTGTGTTTTAATTTGTTGTTGGTGTCAGTAGTCAGTAGATGTCAGGAAGGCATCACTGGACTTCCTAATCACTGCTGGACACAAATATGTGCACACATGCACACAAACACACAAACACAGAGTGATTCATTAGGTTTCATGCCACATCATAAAAAGACAAACACAGAAATCACCCAAGCAATTACATTTCATATTCTAATTTATAAATCTGCACTCATATACAGTGCATTCGGGAGTATTCAGACCCCTTAATTTATTCTACATTTTTACGCTACATCCTTAATCTAGAATGGATTAAATGTTTTTTTTCCTCATCAATCTACACACAATACCCCATAAGGAGAAAGTGAAAACAGATTTGCTGATTTATTCATTTTGATATGAGACTCGAAATTGATTTCAGGTCCATCCTGTTTCCATTGATCATCCTTGAGATGTTTCGACAACTTGATTGGAGTCTACTTGTGGTAAATTCAATTGATTGGAAGTGCATGTCAGAACAAAAACCAAGCCATGAGGTTGAAGGAATTGCCTGTAGAGCTCCGAGACAAGATTGTGAGAAATCGGGGGAGAAGGGGCTTGGTCAGTGTGGTGACCAAGAAGCCGATGGTCACTCTGTCAGAGCTCTAGAGTTCCTCTGTGGAGTGGCCAGACGGAAGCCACTCCTCAGTAAAAGGCACATGAGAGCTTTATTTAATCAATTTTAGAATAAGGTAATGTCACAAAGTGTGGAAAAAGTGGGGTCTGATTACTTTTCAAATGCACTGTAGGTTCATATAGAAACATCCGGTTACAAAAAAACATATCCTCTCCTCATACTTTGCCTCCATCCATCACTCCATCTTTCCCGCATGCTTTCCATCTTTCCAGCTCTCTCTCTCCTCCCTACCCAACCTCTGGGAATCTTGGAAGACGTTGTTGAACTTTCCCCAGACCATCTGTCAATCAAAGGGCACAAACATCCTGACATTCTAGAAGGCTAAGGTTGCAGTGATGAAGTCAGCCAGCCCATCTTTAGCCCTGCAGCCGTTCTTAACCCATATAAGGTCAAAGGTCATACAGGCATACATACTGGTTTAAACTGGTTGTCATTACTCCAACCAGATACCAACCAGTTGTAAATTGGTCATAACAATGTTGTAACAACATGACAATCAGCTTTGGTCCAATCTGGAGGTCCAGTCTGAAGATTCCAGTTGCAGGTCCAGTTGTAGATCCAGTCTGAAGATTCCAGTTGTAGGTCCAGTCTGAAGATTCCAGTTGTAGGTCCAGTCTGAAGATTCCAGTTGTAGGTCCAGTCTGAAGGTCCAGTTGTAGATCCAGTCTGAAGGTCCAGCTGAGGGTCCAGCTGAAGGTCCAGTCTGAACTGCAGAGAGAGGAAAAAGGGGGGGGAGAGAGAGAGAGAGAGAGAGAGAGACTCCCACATCACCATCTCCACTCTGCTGCCCCGCAAAGACTTTCATCCCCGTACCATTCAGAAAGTCAACGCTGACATCACCAGGGGGTGTGGCCTACTCCCAAATGTGCACGTTGCTCACCACCCAACAATCACCCCAGAGCACCTGCACGACCACTCCCACCTGAGGAAGCAGACAGTAGGGATGTTTGCCAAGTCTCTAAAGGACGTGGCACTTGGTAGACAAACACCCTATGTTGCACTGGACAGAGGACCACCCAGAGACCCCTACCAGACCACTGCACCACCAAGGAGCCCCAGACCCCCTCAACGCCCCACCAGACCCAGCGCACCCCACAGGCCCCACTCCACCACCAGAGCATCACCACTTCCATCGATTTAACCAGATTGGACCGGGCCCAGCCTACTACCCCGCACCAGACCACCACCTCTACCAGACCAGAGAGAAAGCCCCCCGGCCCAGACCTGGCCCCCCTCCACTCCACAGGGCCCAACAGCAGGACCAGCGCAGCTACGCGGAGGTCGTCAGAGGACAGGAGAACCCTGTAGGATTGAGTGAGATTAAACAGCTCCTCCAATACATCTGCACTAAACTGCACTAAACACACACGGACATACACACACACACACACACACACACACAGGCACACACACAGACACAGACACACACACCTATTGTACTAAAATGTCCAATTAATAGGAATATTTATATATAAATGTTAGTGGTTACCCTGTTTATCTCACTCTTAACAACCTATTAGTTAGCTATTAGTTAGTAGTTACTGTATTTCTGACTGCTATTCTTCCTTTTTGAAACATGAAATCACTATCAGTTAGCATGTGGAACATCCAGGGCCTAAACTCATCAACCTTTGGACTGAAGAGTTTAGCACTGGAGTTCAACACAAATCTGAAAGATGTTGACGTCATCATTTTGCAGGAGACATGGTGTAAGGCTGACATTGTCACTCACTGTCCCACAGGCTACAGAGAGGTAATTGTGCCGTCACAGAAACACAGCTCTGTCAATAGAGGCAGAGACTCTGGAGGACTGATCATTTGGTACAAATCCCAACTACAAAATCTAATTGATCCCTCAAAATTGGTAAATATCACATTTGGTTAAAACTAAAAAGAACTTGTACTGACAGAAAAAGATGTGTTCCTTTGCGCAATATATATCCCCTCAGAATCCCCATATTACTCAGAGGAGATGTTCCCACCCTCGAGGAAGAGACGTGCCATTTCCAGGCCCAGCGAAATGTGCTCATCTGTGGGGACACAAATGCGCCGCACAGGAACACTACCTGATCTAACGACCACACGTGGGGACAGCTTTATTACAGGCCATACTGTTTCTAACTGTCTTCATCTCCCCATAGAAACAACAGTGACGGCACCGTCCAACAAAAACGGAAGGGATCTGTTGCAGCTCTGTAGAAGCCTGGGTCTGTACTTTGTCAATGGTAGGTTACGGGAGACTCTTTGGGAGATTCACCTATTGCTCACCTCTTGGCCACAGTACAGTAGACTATATGATTACAGACATCGACCCTTTCTCTCTCAGCTCATTCACTGTCAAGCCACTAACACCTCTGTCTGATCACAGCCAAATTACGTTGTTCCTCAAAAGAACAGACATGGAAACAACCACACATTCACAGCCCAGTAAGCTGTACAACATCAGAAATTCATACAGATGGGCCCAAAACAGCACAGAAGAATACCAGAAAGCAACCTGTAATCAAAATATCCAAACACTCTTAGATAACTTTCTGGATACCACATTCACTCACAGTAAAGAAGGCATCAATCTAGCAGTTAAACACATAAACTATATATTCAGGCAAACGGCAAAAGAAGCACAATTGAAATTGATAAAAAACAAAAAAGACCACAGATGACAAGTGGTTTGATGCAGATTGCAAAATTATAAGGAAAAGACTTAGAACACTATCAAACCAAAAGCACAGAGACCCAAATAATGGTGAATTACGCCTTCATTACTGTGAAACTTTAAAACTCTATAAATGTACACTCAGAACCAAAAAGCACAGTACAACAGCAAGCAGCTGACACTAATTGAGGAGTCCATAAACACAAACAACTTCTGGCAAAATTGGAAAAAACTAAAAAAATCGAAACGAGGAATTAGCGATACAAAATGGTGACATATGGACAACCCACTTTAAAACACTCTACAACACCGTTCAAATTGACAAAAACGCAGAACAACGCCAAATTCATGAGAAGTTAAATAGATTAGAAAAAGCTATAAAGGACAATCAAAATCCATTGGACTCCCAATTACTGACCAGGAGCTCTATAAGAAACTTCAGGCCCTCAAATATAGAAAATCATGCGGACCTGATGGCATCCTAAATGAGATGCTCAAACTCACTGGTGCAAAATTTCAATCGGCTATATTAAAACTGTTTAATTTGATCCTGAGTGTAGGTTATTTCCTGACATCTGGAATCAAGGACTCATAACCCCAATCTTTAAGAACGGAGACAAATTTGACCCTAACAATTACAGAGGCATTTGTGTGAACAGTAACCTGGGGATGGTTTTCTGTAGTATTATAAATGTAAGAGTTCTAAACTTCCTTAATAAGCACAATGTCTTGAGTAAAAGGCAAATTGGATTTATACCAAAACATCATACGATCGATCATATTTACACCCTACACACCCTGATAGATAAACATGTCCACCAAAAATAATACCAAAATATATGCTTGCTTTATCGACTTCCCAAAAGCATTTGATTCTATTTGGCATACAGGACTGTTCTACAAAGTTATTGAAAGTGGTGTAGGGGTAAAATATATGACATAATTAAATCAATGTATACTGGCAATACGTGCGCCATTAAAATTGGCAAGAAAAGAACAGAATTCTTTACCCAGGGGCGGGGCCTTCGCCAGGTTGCAATCTGAGCCCTGCACTCTTCAATATTTACATCAACGAATTGGCCACTATTCTAGAAGAATCCTCTGCCCCTGGTGTTAGTCTCCACAATTCAGAGGTTAAATGCCTGCTCTTCGCAGATGACCTGTGTCTGCTGTCACCCACAGCACATGGCCTACAGCAGAGCCTGGACCTGCTAGAGCAGTACTGCCAGACCTGGGCCCTGGCAGTAAACCCCAAAAAGACTAAAATAATGATTTTTCAGAGAAGATCCAGATCTCAGGAATTAGACCAAAGTTCTCAATTGGTACAAAATATATAGAGTACTGCACACACTACAACTACTTAGGTTTAAAAATAAGCTCAACTGGACACCTTAATGAGGCAGTGAATGAACTGAGAGAGAAAGCACGCAGGGCATTCTACGCCATTAAAAACAAATTCAAATTGAAATACCTATTAAAATTTGGCTAAAACTTATTGAATGTGTCATTGAACCAATTGCACTTTATGGCAGCGAGGTGTGGGGTCCACTTGCAAAACAAGATTTCACCCAATGGGACAAACACCCCATTGAAACCCTGCATGCAGAGTTCTGTAAGATTCTCCTACATGTCCAGAGGAAAACTACAAACAATGCATTCAGGGCAGAATTAGGCCAATATCCACTAATAATAAAAACTCAAAAAAGAGCAATTAAGTTTTGGAAACATCTAAAATACAGTGACCCCCTCTCATATCATTACCAAGCCCTGCAATGCCAAGAGCTGAGCAAAGAAAAGAGTCCCTCATCCAGCTGGTCCTGGGGCTGAGTTCACAAACCTGTTCTACTAACACACTGAAGCCTCAGGACCAGAACATACAATCAATCAGAATAAAACAAATTACATCACAATCAAAACAAAACTACATTGCTCATTGGGAAACACAAGCACAAGCACAAAGCAAAATGCAGTGCTATCTGGCTCCTAAATCGACAGTACACCGTGGCAAACTATTTGACCACGGTTACTGATCAAAACCTTAGAAAAACCTTGACAAAGTACAGGCTCAGTGAGCACAGCCTTGCCATTGAGAAGGGTAGACACAGGAAAACCTGGCTGCCTGTAGAGGAAAGGCTGTGCAACCACTGCACCACAGCAGAACCTGAGACAGAGCTGCATTTCCTGACAAAATGTCAAAAATATAAAACAATTAGAGAGTGTCATTTCCCCAAATTTGAAACCCATATTCAAGGTTTCAAAGACCTCTCTGATGAGAATAGGCTACCCATCCTGTTGGGGGAGGAAACAGAAAGCTGTGGGCTGGCAGCGCACTACATCACTGCCTGCCATAAGATGAGGGACAGTGTCTGACAGACCAATCAACCTGCACATGTCTTCTACTGTATGCTTATTGTTGTTGTTCAATGTGGTTATTGTTGTTACTGTTGTCCTGTTGACAATTTTGATTATTAATTATGTTCATATTATAAATATAAAATGTAAGCTTTGGCAATATGTACATTGTTACGTCATGCCAATAAAGCAAATTGAATTGAATTGAATTGAATTGAGAGAGAGAGAGAGAGAGAGAGAGAGAGAGAAAGAGAGAGAGAGAGAGATGGAAAGAGGAATATAGACAGAGAGAGAGAGAGAGAGAGAGAGAGAGAGAGAGAGAGAGAGAGAGAGACGAAAGAAAGAAAGAAAGAAAGAAAGAAAGAAAGAAAGACATTGATGATATTGTAGTACTACAGGAAACATGGTGCAGAGGTGATGTTTCCACTGGCTGTCCACTAGGTTATAGGGAGATAATCATACCATCCACTAAATTAAAAGGAGTCAGACAGGGCAGAGACTCGTGGGGAATGCTGATATTGTGTAAATCTGAACTAATTAATTCAATCAAATTGATCAAAACAGGAGAATTCTTTATCTGGTTAAAAATCAACGAGGCTATCTTAACAGATAAAAACGTCTTCCTCTGTGCCACATACATTCCCCCGTCAGAGTCACCCTACTTCAATGAAGTGGATACCCCAATTACAGAAGAAGAATTATTGGAAAAACTATGCACTCTCCAACCCAAAAAGGCCTGTGGTGCTGATGGTATTTTAAATGAAATGATCAAATATGCAGACCACAAATTCAAATTGGCTATACTCGAACTCTTCAACATTATCCTCAATGCAGGTATTTTCCCCGATATTTGGAACCAGGGATTGATCACACCAATCTATAAAAATGGAGACAAATTTGACCCAAATAATTACAGAGGAATCTGCGTTAACAGCAGCTTGGGGAAAATTCTCTGCAGTATTATAAATAGCAGACTACATCATTTCCTTGACGAACACAACATCCTGAACAGAAGCCAGATTGGATTTCTAAAAAATTATTATACAACAGACCACATTTACACCCTTCACACTCTAATTGACAAACAAGTAAACCAAAACAAAGGAAAAATCTACTCGTGTTTAGTAGATTTCAAGAAAGCATTTGATTCAATTTGGCATTAAGGTCTTTTTGAAAAACTAATAGAAAGTGGTATTGGAGGGAAAACATATGATGTTATTAAATCAATGTACACTAAAAACAAATGTGCGGTTAAAATTGGCAACAGCAAACAGACTTCTTCTCTCAGGTACGTGGAGTGAAACAGGGCTGCCCAATAAGTCCAACAGTATTTAACATCTACATTAATGAATTGGAAAAAACATTAGAAGAATCGTCAGCACCTGGAATCACCCTACACAACACGGAAATCAAGTGTCTGCTGTACGCAGATGACCTGGTGCTGCTGTCTCCCACTAAAGAGAGGTTACAGCAGCACCTAGATTGTCTTCACAGATTCTGTCATAATGATATTCCAAAAAAGGTCCAGAAATCAGGATGACAAATATAAATTCTTTTTAGACACAGTTCTATTAGAACACACCAAAAAGTACACATATCTAGGACTAAATATCAGCAACACAGGTAGCTTTCACATGGCTGTGAATGAGCTGAGAGACAAAGCAAGAAGAGCATTCTATGCCATTAAAAGGAACATTAAAATCGAAATTACAATTACAATCTGGCTCAGAATGTTCCAATCAGTTATAGAACCAATTGCTCTATATGGCAGCGAAGTATGGGGCCCAATCTCTAACAATGAATTTACCAAATGGGACAAACATCCAATTGAAATACTGCATGAGATTTGCAAGACTGTATTGCAAGTGCAAAGAAAAACTCCAAATAACGCATGTAGAGCCAATTGTGCCAATACCCCCTCCTCATTCGAATAGAAAAAATAGTCAAATTTTACAACCATCTAAAAACAAGTGAAAAATATATCACCTATTGGAAAGACACCACAAAAAAATCAAAGTAAACTTCAATGCTATTTGGCTCTAAACAGACAGTACATGGTGGCAGACTATCTGACCACTGTGACTGATAGAAAACTGAGGAAAACACTGACTAGGTACAGACTCAGTGAGCACAGTCTGGCTATAGAGACCGGTCGTCACAGACAAACCTGGCTGCCCAAAGAGGACAGGCTGTGCTCACTCTGCTCCAGGGGAGAGGTAAAGACAGAGCTGTATTTCCTATTACACTGTAAAAAATACTCAGACCTAAGAGAATATTTCTTTCCCCAAATTATAAATCGAAACTATAATAGATGAAGAAAGAATCTAATATTTATTGGGTGAACAGCGAAATATGTGTCCTCCTGCCACAACCTGAGGGACAGCCAGCTAAAAGTGTAATGTAATATATTATTATTTTTTTTTTTTTATATATATATGTATACTTTGACAATGTAAGTAATAATGAACTTGCCATGTCAATAAAGTCAATTGAATTGAATTGAGAGAGAGAGAGAGAGAGAGAGAGAGAGAGAGAGAGAGAGAGAGAGAGAGAGAGAGAGAGAGAGAGAGAGAGTGAGAGGAGGTGTTTGGGGAGTTGGAGGTTGGCACTCTCCTTCTTTGTCCTCCCTCTATCGCTATTTTTAAATCTGTTGTTTCACCCACTCTCTCTCTGTTTCTCTCTCTCCCTGTCTCTCTCTCTTTTTTCTCTCTCTTTTTCTCTCTCTCTCTCTCTCTTTTTTTCTCTCTCCTTTTCTCTCTCTCTCTCTCTCTCTCTCTCTCTCTCTCTCTCTCTCTCTCTCTCTCTCTCTCTCTCTCTCTGCCCCTCTATCTCCCAATCTCTCTCCCTCTCTGCAGTGAGGTCCACAGGGGATAATAGAACAGTTGTGAACACTCTCTGTTAAGAGTAAAGACAGACAGAGAGATGAGAGAAATGGTTAGAGGGATCAGAGGAATCCATTTACCACCCGTCGGTTGTGTCCCTATTCCCTATGAAGTGCTCTACTTTTGATCAGGACCCATAGGAATGGAGAGCAGGATGAGAGAGAGCTAAATGGAGAGAGAGAGAGAGAGAGAGAGAGAGAGAGAGAGAGAGAGAGACAGACAGAGAGACAGACAGAGAGAGAGACAGAGAGAGAGAGAGAGAGAGAGAGAGAGAGAGAGAGATGGCAACAGGTGATAAATACGTCCTTTTTAAGTCAAGTAACATTAGTATTGTGACAGAATAATAGGAAAGAGAAACCTCACCAAATACTGTTTCAACCTTTGACCTTGACTGAATTTTCTCTCGCCATTTCCATATATTATATTCAGTGTATTCTTAAATGTTTTAATCTGTTCCCATTTGCAGATTTTTCCAAGGCTATGGATGTGCATCTGCATGTCCGTGTCCGTGTCTGTGTGTCCGTGTTTGTGTGTGTGTGTGCATGCATGTGTGTGTGGCCCCATAAGGAAACAGTTTCTTTATTGGGTGAGGCTTATTGAGGACAGAAGGGCAAATCCAAACCCATTCCCAAAAATGGACTCAGGGAAGCATTTATTAGCAGTGTTTCTGGATCAACTGAGGTCACATTGACTGGCTGGAGAGATCTAAAAGGAGAGAAGAAGAAAGAGCGAAGAAGAAGAGCGGGGGACGTAAGAGAGAGATAGAGGGTGTCGAGGAAATGATCACTAAGGACTACAAGTCAAAGTGAAATGAACAGATATTTATTGATATCGGCCGGAGAGGTTACAACAAACTCAATACTCAGAGTACAAGTCCGTCAGAAGCTCTGAAGTGGTGCTTCCTTTTCAGTACTCTTTATACATTACACAATACTCACACATTGTTTCTAGGCTTGGGCCAAAGTAACGTGATCCTTTCTTTCTGTTCTTCTTCTATCAGTCCCTTCCCTGAGAGCAAAGTCACAGAACATCCTAACACAATAACAAGGAGTAAAGTCACAGAACATCCTAACACAATAACAAGGGGCAAAGTCACAGAACATCCTAACACAAATAACAAGGGGCAAAGTCACAGAACAGCCTAACACAATAACAAGGAGCAAAGTCACAGAACATCCTAACACAAATAACAAGGGGCAAAGTCACAGAACAGCCTAGCACAATAACAAGGAGCAAAGTCACAGAACATCCTAACACTAACAAGGAGCAAAGTCACAGAACATCCTAACACAATAACAAGGGGCAAAGTCACAGAAGATCCTAACACAATAACAAGGGGCAAGGTCACAGAACATCCTAACACAATAACAAGGAGCAACACGCTACATGTAGTCACGCATTCTCAGAGACACAGAGGACACGTAACATTTGAGAAAGAGAGGGATGAGTAAGAGAGAGATAGAGGGGATGCAGAGAGAAAGAGGGATGAGTAAGAGAGAGAGATAGTTTTTTTTGTTATTATTTGAGTCCTGTAAGGCCAGTGTCAAAGACTAGTTTCAAAGACTATAGAGAGAGGTGGAGAAAGAGAACGAGAGAGAGAGATTTGAATCCCAAATAGTACCCTTTTCTCCGTATAGTCCACTATTTGACCACAGCCCACGGGGAAGTGAATAGGTTGGCATTTGGAAAGCATACACAAATGTATTTACCTCGGCAGAGAAGAAACAGGAAAACGATTACAGATATGAAGATTATGAATGAAAAGGTTAATTTGATTTAGAACAGCTGTAATCATTTCCAGCCTTCAAGTCCACATAACCAATCGGGAGTTCCATCAGCCAGGGGCCGTATGTATCAAGCGTCTCAGAGTAAGGGTGCTGATCTAGGATAAGGTGCTTCCTGTCTAGGTAATATTATTCATTAAAAGGCTAAACTGATCCTAAATCAGCACTACTTGTCTGAGACACTTGAATGTCTATCTAGAAAAATAGATTCATTCATCTCCAGCAACTTTATGGTTAAAATAAATAAAGATTAAGGGCTCTATTTAATCTGAAGAATAACAGATTGCCATTAGAAAAATATAAAGGTCATTTGCGATTGATCCAACATATGCAGAGTTTACTGTGAATGAAGTCTCAACTAACACGGGAACACTGGACTTCCGCGATACGGATTTAATTGAGCCCTAAGTTTAGAATAGAGCCCTAAGTTTAGAATAGAGCCATACGTCTTGAATGGAGCCCTAAGTCTTAAGAAGAGCCCTAAGTCTTAAGTAGAGCAGTAAGTCTTGAGTAGAGCCCTAAGTCATAAGTAGAGCTCTAAGTCTTGAATAGAGCCCTAAGTCTTCAATAGAGCCCTACGTCTTGAATAGAGCCCTAGGTCTTGAATAGAGCCCTACGTCTTGAATAGAGCCCTATGTCTTGAATAGAGCCCTAAGTCTTGAATAGAGCTCCATGTCTTGAGTAGAGCACTAAGTCTTGAATAGAGACCCAAGTCTTAAGTAGAGTCCTAAGTCTTAAGTAAAGCACTAAGTCTTGAATAGAGCCCTAAGTCTTCAGTAGAGCCCTAAGTCTTGAACAGAGCCCTAAGTCTTAAGTAGAGCCCTATGTCTTAAATAGAGCCCTAAGTCTTGAGTAGAGCCCTACGTCTTGAATAGAGCCCTACGTCTTGAATAGAGCCCTACGTCTTGAATAGAGCCCTACGTCTTGAATAGAGCCCTAAGTCTTGAATAGAGCCCTATGTCTTGAATAGAGCCTTGCGTCTTGAATACAGCCCATGTCTTGAATAGAGCCCTAAGTCTTGAAAAGAGCCCAAGTCTACCTAGTCCTGAGTTTTACCTGACAATGTGAATTGACCTTCTATTAAATAACATGTTCGTCATTTAGCAGAGGCTCTTATCCAGATCCACTTACTTTTATTTATTTAACCTTTATTTAACTAGGCAAGTCAGTGAAGAACAACTTCTTAGTTACAATGATGGCCAATTGTTTGCCGCCCTATGGGACTCCCAATCAGGACCAGTTGTGATACAGTCTGGATTCGAACCAGGGTGTCTGTAGTGACACCTCTAGCACCGAGATGCAGAGAACGCTGCGCCACTTGGGAGCACACTTACAATTAATGCATTCATCATAAAATAGTTGGGTGAGGCAACAACACATCACAATCGTATCAAGTACATTTTCTCTCCACAAAGTATTTATTTATTCATAGTCAGTGGCAGTGGGAAAGGAGAAGTACTAAAGAAGAAGAAGAAGAAGAGAAGAAGAAGAAGAAGAAGTAGGAGAAGAAGAGAAGAGAAGAAGAAGAGAAGAGAAGAAAAAGAAGAGAAGAAGAGAAGAGAAGAAGAGAAGAAGAGAAGAGAAGAGAAGGAGAAGAAGAATAAGAAGAAGAGAAGAAGAAGAGGAAGAAATAGAAGAAGAAGAGAAGAGAAGAAGAATAGAAGAGAAGAAAAAGAAGAGAAGAAGAGACGAGAAGAAGAGAAGAAGAGAAGAGGAAGAAGAAGAAGAAGAAGAAGAAGAAGAAGAAGAAGAAGAAGAAGAAGAAGAAGAAGAAGAAGAAGAAGAAGAAGAAGAAGAAGAAGAAGAAGAAGAAGAAGAAGAAGAAGAAGAAGAAGAAGAAGAAGAAGAAGAAGAAGAAGAAGAGAAGAAGAGAAGCCTCAAACCACAAAATTACATCTACAAGCCTTGAGTATAGAGTAACAAAGGTATATGCAGAGCCCTGTGTTTAACCTGAGTAACTCCAGATCAGCTCTATGTTATCTATGACTAAAAAATTAAGATTAAATAAAAATTAAGAAATAAAACATACTATTACTAGTATTAGTATTACATACTAAACATATATGTACAGTACCAGTCTAAAGTTAGGACACACCTACTCATTCAAGGGTTTTTCTTTATTTTTAGTTTTACAAGTGAAGACATCAAAGCTATGAAATAACGCATGGAATCATGTAGTAACCAAAAAAGTGTTTGAGCCTTCAAAGTAGCCACCCTTTGCCTTGATGACAGCTTTGCACACTCTTGGCATTCTGTCATCGAGCTTCATGAGGTAGTCACCTGGAAGGCATTTCAATTAACAGGTGTGCCTTGTTAAAAGTTAATTTGTGGAATTTCTTTCCTGGTTTTGATGTCTTCGCTATTATTCTACAATGTAGAAGATAGTAAAAATAAAGAAAAACCCTGGAATGAGAAGTGTCTAGGTCTAATATCATGTATTATTATTCTGTATCCGTATTTCCTATTCAAGTGCTGTTCTCAGTGTTCTTTTTGGAATCATAATGTAGGTCAAGGTAGTCGTGACGACAGAACAATCCAATTATATGAACATTCGGTCAACTTTTAGTTTTCTGTCTCTATTTCAATAGAACTGCTAAGATGATTTACTTCCTGTTGGAATCAGCATTGAAGGTCATGGTTGTCATGATGACAATAAAAGAGTGTAAAACACTCTTGGAGAGGTTACGTTTATATTTGTGTGTGTCCTTAACTTCATTTCTATTTTATATATCTGCTAAGACGGAAATCTTGCACAGAAAAAGAAAATAATACAAAATTTAGTCGCCTGTTAGACATAACAGTCCTTATTTTTCAAATCCCAAAGTGATTTTCACTATGACGCAAATCGGTGTGTGTGTGTGTGTGTATGTGTGTGTGTCCGTGCATGCGCTCGTGTGTGTGTGATGTTCTGTAAATAGCTCAGCTGTTAAATGGTTGATATGAGACGTGACACAAACATGACACTAATCTTCCCCTTTTGCTCTCTCCTCCCTCCCTCTCCATCATTCTCTCTGTCTCAGGAGCTGTAAGCAGCACAAAAAAAATCCCTTCATTGTCATGTTCTGTGACACACACACACAAACACACACATGAACGCACGCTCACACACAAGTACACACACACAAACACAAGCACACGCACACATACACACACAAATACACACAATGGAAGAAGACCATTTTTAAGTATGTGATGACATGTTGTGTGACAATTCTCTTTGGGGTTAGACACGCCATCTACCCTTTGTGTGTGTGTGTGTGTGTGTGTATGTGTGTGTGTGTGTGTGTGTGCGTCTGTGTGTGTGTGTGTGTGTGTGTGCGTGTGTGTGTGTGTGTGTGTGTGTGTGTGTGTGCGTGAGCGTGTGTGCGTGTGCGTGTGTGTGTGACACCGTTGCTTGCTATTTTGATGTTGAATACTGCACTGTTGGGTGGGGCTTGCAAGTTAAGCATTTCACTGTACTTCTACATGCGACAAACACACACACACACACACACACACACACACACACACACATCATTCCTCCCCATGGAGTCTCACAACAGGACAGCCGGCTGAAGAAAAGGAGATTCTTTTTGCAATGTGACTCTGATAACAGCATGCTGACTAAACGAGAGGAAGAGAGGAAAAGATAGAGAGAGAGAGAGAGAGAGGGGGAGGGGGGGAAGTGAGACAGAGACAGGGGTGAGCGAGAGAGAAAGAGAGAAAGAGAGAAAGAGAGAAAGAGAGAAAGAAAGGAGATAGTTATTTTTTTTATAGCTGCGGAGCAACATGAGAGGGGTGACTAGGAACTCATTAACCATGTTTAAATGAGCTCAAACAGAGTACAGCAAACAACTCCCCTGTGTGTGTGTGTGTGTGTGTGTGCATGCGTCTGTGTTTGTGTGTGTGTGTGTAGTGCATGCGTCTGTGTTTGTGTGTGTGTGTGTGTAGTGCATGCGTCTGCGTTTGTGTGTTCGTGAGCAAACAACTCCCTTGGTTCAGCAGACTAGAGGCCTGAAGTAAATCATTAAATACAGTCCAGAACACTGAACACAACGACCTGGCAGCCATCCTACAGTACAGTAACCAGTAGAATGGGTGGTGCAGCGGTCTAATGTCTCTCAGTGCTAGAAGCATCACGACAAACCCTGGTTCGATTCCAGGCTGTATCACAACAGGCCGTGATTTGAGTCCCATTGGCCGGGGGTAGGCCGTCAATGTAAATATGAAATTGATCTAAACTGACTTAAAGGTTAAATAAATAAAAAAAGTTTTAAAAAATGGCTGTATCCCTCTCCTGAACACACATCCACAACGACCTAGTTAACATGCTAAATATACTGTGCCGTCAGAAAGCATTCAGACCCCTTGACTTTTTCCACATTTTGTTACGTTACAGCCTTATTATATAATGGATTAAATAGTTTTCCCCCTCATCAATCTACACACAATACCCTATAATGACAAAGGAAATACAGGTTTACATATAAAAACTGAAATATCACATTTACATAAGTATTCAGACCCTTTACTCAGGACTGTATTGAAGCACCTTTGGCAGCGATTACAGCCTCAAGTCTTCTTGGGTATGACGCTACAAGCTTGGCACACCTGTATTTGGGGAGTTTCTCCCATTCTTCTCTGCAGATCCTCTCAAGCTCTGTCAGGTTGGATGTGGAGAGTTGTTGCACAGCTATTTTCAGGTCTCTTGAGAGATGTTTGATCGGGTTTGTGTCTGGACTCCTTGAGTGGTTGGGCCACACAAGGACATTCAGAGACTTGTCCCGAAGCCACTCCTGCATTGTCTTGGCTGTGTGCTTAGGGTCATTGGCCTGTTGGAAGGTGAACCCTCACCACAGTCTGAGGTCCTGAGTGCTCTGGAGCAAGTTTTCATCAAGGATGTCTCTGTACTTTGCTCTGCTCATCTTTGCCTCGATCCTGAATAGTCTCCCAGTCCCTACTGCTGAAAAACATCCCCACAGCATGATGCTGCCTCCCCCATGCTTCACCGTAGGGATGGTAACAGGTTTCCTCCAGATGTGACACTTGGCATTCAGGCCTAAGAGCTCAATCTTGGTTTCATCAGACCAGACAATCTTGTTTCTCATGGTTTGAGAGTCTTTAGGTGCCTTTTGGCAAACTCCAAGCTGGCTCTCATGTGCCTTTTACTGAGGACTGGCTTCCATCTGGCCAATCTGCTGCAGAGATTATGGTCCTTCTGGAAAGTTCTCACTTCTCCACAGAGGACCTCCAGAGCTCTGTCAGAGTGACCATCGGGTTCTTGGTCACCTCCCTGACCAAGGCCTTTCTCCACCGATTGCTCAGGGTGGCCAGCTCTAGGAAGAGTCTTGATGGTTCCAAAATTAATACATATACGAATGATGGAGGCCACTGTGTTCTTAAGGACCTTCAATGCTGCAGACATTTTTTTCTACCCTTCCCCAGATCTGTGGCTAGACACAATCCTGTCTCGGAGCTCTACGGACAATTCCTTCGACCTCGTGGCTTGGTTTTTGTTCTGACATGGACTGTCAACTGTGGGACCTTATATAGACATGGTGTGTGCCTTTCCAAATCATGTCAAATCAGTTGAATTTACCACAGGTGGACTCCAATCAAGTTGTAGAAACAACTGATCAATGCAAAGCATAGCAAAGCATAGCAAAGCAAAGCATAGCATAGCAAAGCAAAGCAAAGCAAAGCATAGCAAAGCAAAGCATAGCAAAGCATAGCAAAGCAAAGCAAAGCATAGCAAAGCAAAGCATAGCAAAGCAAAGCAAAGCATAGCAAAGCAAAGCAAAGCAAAGCATAGCAAAGCATAGCAAAGCAAAGCAAAGCATAGCATAGCATAGAATAGCAAAGCAAAGCATAGCAAAGCAAAGCAAAGCATAGCATAGCAAAGCAAAGCAAAGCAAAGCATAGCATAGCAAAGCAAAGCAAAGCAAAGCAAAGCATAGCATAGCAAAGCATAGCATAGCAAAGCATAGCATAGCAAAGCAAAGCATAGCAAAGCAAAGCAAAGCAAAGCAAAGCATAGCATAGCATAGCATAGCAAAGCAAAGCATAGCATAGCATAGCAAAGCATAGCATAGCATAGCATAGCAAAGCAAAGCAAAGCAAAGCATAGCAAAGCAAAGCATAGCATAGCAAAACATAGCAAAGCAAAGGGTCTGAAAACTTTCCGAAGGCACTTTATATGCTCTCTCCCTCTCAATTCAAGGGCTTTACTGGGAAACATGTTTACATTGCTAAAGCAAGTGAAATACATAATCAAAAGTGAAATATACAATACAAATTGACATTAAACAATACACTCACAAAAGTTCCAAAGGACTAGACATTTAAAACGTCATATGATGTGCAAATAGTTAAAGTACAATAGAGAAAATAAATAAACATAAAATGGGTTGTTATTACAATGGTGTTTGTTCTTCACTGGTTGACCTTCTCTTGTGGCAACAGGTCACAAATCTTTGTGATCTGCTGTGATGGCACACTGTGGTATTTCACCCAGTAGATATGGGAGTTTATCAAAATTGGGTTTGTTTTAAAATTCTTTGTGGGTCTGTGTAATCTCAAATCAAATCAAATTTTATTGGTCACATACACATGGTTAGCAGATGTTAACTTCTTAGGGAGCGGCAGGTGAGGTGACGGTTTTGGAGAGTCTGGCGTGCCCAAAGCAAAATGCCTGCCACTCAGGGTCAGAAAATAGGATATGCACATAATTAGTACTATTGGATAGGAAACACTCTGAAGTTTCTAAAAGTGTTAACATAATGTCTGTGAGTATAACAGAACTTATTTAGCAGGTAAAAACCTGAGAAAAAAACATCCGGAAATCAGTTTCTGGTGACCTTTGGCTCTGTTAGACACACTCCCTATTGAATCCATTTGTTACCAGGACTGAGACTGCAGTACCTATGGCTTCCACTAGATGTCAGCAGTCTATATACAAAGACTCAGAGAGATTGGAGTAAACACAACGAATAGGTACAGGAAATGGCATGGGGACCTGAAATGTCAACAAGTTTTCTCGGCGCGAGTCTATTGGCGCGCTTACTTTATTTTACTTATATAAGGTATAGGTGACCATCCGAGTGAAATATTATCGCTAATATTCATAAAAGGATAGCTAAGGATGCATTTTAACTGATATTTGATTTGTTTAGGAAAAGTTTATAGGTATATTTGAACGCGTTCTCTTCACGTTTCAATGGGCGATTCGACGTTGGATTTTCTGAACATAACGCACCAACCAAACGGAGATTTATGGATATAATAAATGACTTTTTCTAACAAACGAACCATAGGATGTCTTCATTGGACACTTGGGAAGCCCTCAGCAGAAGTTCTTCAAAAGGTAAGGGATTTTTTTTCGCTGTGAAATGTGTTTTTAGTGAACCGCGATGGTTTATGAATTCATGCTAATGCAGAAATATTGGAGGTGCTACCCTCAAACAATTAAATGTTGTGCTTTCGCCGTAAAGCCTTTTTGAAATCTGACAACGCTGTGATATTTCCAAGAAGCAGAGCTTTTGATGACTATGCAACACTTGTATATTGATGAATATTTAATAATTCAACGACCATGCAGTAGTATCTAACAAGTAATCTAACAATTTCGCAACAACTACCTTATACACACAAGTGTAAAGGAATGAATACGAGTATGTACATATAAATATATGGATGAGCTACGGCCGAATGGCATAGGCAAGATGCAGTAGATGGTATAGAGTACAGTATATACATATGAGATGAGTAATGTAGGGTATGTAAACATTATATAAAGTGGCATTGTATAAGTGACTAGTGATACATTTGTTACATCCAAATATTAATTCATAAAGTGGCTAGAGATTGAGTCTGTATGTTGGCAACAGCCACTCAATGTTAGTGATGGCTGTTTAACAGTCTGATGGCCTTGAGATAGAAGCTGTTTTTCAGTCTCTCGGTCCCAGCTTTGATGCACCTGTACTGACCTCGCCTTCTTGATTATAACGGGGTGAACAGGCAGTGGCTCGGGTGGTTGTTGTCCTTGATTATCTTTTTGGCCTTCCTGTGACATCTGGTGGTGTAGGTGTCCTGAAGGGCAGGTAGTTTGCCCCCGGTGATGCATTGTGCAGACCTCACTACCCTCTGGAGAGCCTTACAGTTGTGGGCGGAGCAGTTGCCGTACCAGGCGGTGATACAGCCCGACAGGATGCTCTCGATTGTGCATCTGTAAAGGTTTGTGAGTGTTTTTGGTGACAAGCCACATTTCTTCAGCCTCCTGAGGTTGTAGAGGCGCTGTTGCACCTTCTTCACCACGCTGTCTGTGTGGGTGGACCATTTCAATTTGTCTGTGATGTGTACGCTGAGGAACTTTCCACCTTCTCCACTACTGTCCCTTCGATGTGGATAGGGGGGTGCTCCCTCTGCTGTCCACGATCATCTCCTTTGTTTTGTTGACGTTGAGTGTGAGGTTATTTTCCTGACACCACACTCCGAGGGCCCTCACCTCCTCCCTGTAGGCCGTCTCGTCGTTGTTGGTAATCAAGCCTACCATTGTTGTGTTGTCTGCAAACTTGATGATTGAGTTGGAGGCGTGCATGGCCACAAAGCCATGGGTGAACAAAGAGTACAGGAGAGGGCTGAGAACGCACCCTTGTGGGGCCCCAGTGTTGAGGATCAGCGGGGTGGAGATGTTGTTTCCTACCCTCACCACCTGGGGGCGGCCCATCAGAAAGTCCAGGACCCAGTTGCACAGGGCGGGGTCGAGACCCAGGGTCTCGAGCTTAATGACAAATTTGGAAGGTACTATGGTGTTAAATGCTGAGCTGTAAATCGGTGAACAGCATTCTTACATACGTATTCCTCTTGTCCAGATAGGTTAGGGCAGTGTGCAGTGTGATTTCGTCGTCTGTGGACCTATTTGGGCGGTAAGCAAATTGGAGTGGGTCTAGGGTGTCAGGTAGGGTGTAGGTGATATGATCCTTGACTAGTCTCTCAAAGCACTTCATGATGATGGAAGTGAGTGCTACGTGGCGATAGTCGTCTAGCTCAGTTACCTTAGCTTTCTTGGGAACAAGAATAATGGTGGCCCTCTTGAAGCATGTGGGAACAGCAGACTGGGATAGGGATTGATTGAATATGTTCGTAAACACACCAGCCAGCTGGTCTGCGCATGCTCTGAGGACGCGGCTAGGGATGCCATCTGGGCCGGCAGCCCTGCGAGGGTTAACACGTTTAAATGTTTTACTCACGTTGGCTGTGGTGAAGGAGAGACCGCAGGTTTTGGTAGTGGGCCGTGTCAGTGACACTGTATTGTCCTCAAAGCGAGGAAAGAAGTTGTTTAGTGTGCTGGGGCTGGTTTTCTTTTTGTAGTCTGTGATTGACTGTAGACCCTGCCACATACGTATCGTGTCTGAGCCGTAGAATTGCGACTCTACTTTGTCTCTATACTGACGCTTAGCTTGTTTGATTGCCTTGCGGAGGGAATAGCTACACTGTTTGTAGTCGGGCATATTTCCGGTCGCCTTGCCATGTTGAAAAGCAGTGGTTCGCGCTTTCAGTTTTGCGCGAATGCTGCCATCAATCCACGGTTTCTGGTTGGGGAAGGTTTTAATATTCACCGTGGGTACCACATCACCGATGCACTTGCTAATAAACTCGCTCACCGAATCAGCGTATACATCAATGTTATTGTCCGATGCTATCCGTAACATATCCCAGTCCACGTGATGGAAACAATCTTGAAGCGTGGAATCAGATTGGTCGGACCAGCGTTGAACAGACCTGAGCACGGGTGTTTCCTGTTTTAGTTTCTGTCTATAGGCTGGGAGCAACAAAATGGAGTCGAGCCATGTTTCCATGAAACAAAGAATGTTACAATCTCTGATGTCTCTCTGGAAGGCAACCCTTGCTTAAATTTCATCTACCTTGTTGTCAAGAGATTGGACATTGGCGAGAAGTACAGTCGTGGACAAAGGTTTTGAGAATGACACAAACATAAATTTTCACAAAGTCTGCTGCTTCAGTGTCTTTAGATGTTTTTTTCAGATGTTACTATGGAATACTGAAGTATAATTACAAGCATTTCATAAGTGTCAAAGGCTTTTATTGACAATTACATGAAGTTGATGCAAAGAGTCAATATTTGCAGTGTTGACCCTTCTTTTTCAAGACCTCCGCAACATGCCCTGGCATGCTGTCAATTATCTTCTGGGCCACATCCTGACTGATGGCAGCCCATTCTTGCATAATCAATGCTTGGAGTTTGTCCGAATTTGTGGGTTTTTGTTTGTCCACCCGCCACTTGAGTATTGACCACAAGTTCTTAATGGGATTAAGGTCTGGGGATTTTCCTGGCCATGGACCCAAAATATCAATGTTTTGTTCCCCGAGTTCCCCTTATGGCAAGGAGCTCCATCATTCTGGAAAAGGCATCGTTCGTCACCAAACTGTTCCTGGATGGTTGGGAGAAGTTGCTCTCGGAGGAGTGTTGGTACCATTCTTTATTCATGGCTGCGTCCTTAGTTAAAATTGTGAGTGAGCCCACTCCCTTGGCTGAAAAGCAACCCCACACATGAATGGTCTCAGGATGCTTTACTGTTGGCATGACACAGGACTGATGGTAGCGTTCACCTTGTCTTCTCCGGACAAGCTTTTTTCCGGATGCCCCAAACAATCGGAAAGGGGATTCATCAGAGAAAATGACTTTACCCCAGTCCTCAGCAGTCCAATCCCTGTACCTTTTGCAGAATATCAGTCTGTCCCTGATGTTTTTCCTGGAGAGATGTGGCTTCTTTGCTGCCCTTCTTGACACCAGCCCATCCTCCAAAAGTCTTCACCTCACTGTGCGTGCAGATGCACTCACACCTGCCTGCTGCGATTCCTGAGCAAGCTCTGGTGGTGCCCCGAACCTGCAGCTGAATCAACTTAGGGAGACGGTCCTGGCGCTTGCTGGACTTTCATGGGCGCCCTGAAGCCTTCTTCACCACAATTTAACCGCTCTCTTTGAAGTTCTTGATGATCCGATAAATGGTTGATTTAGGTGCAATCTTACTGGCATCAATATCCTTGCCAGTGAAGCCTTTTTTGTGCAAAGCAATGATGACGGCATGTGTTTCCTTGCAGGTTTGACAGAGGAAGAACAATGATTCCAAGCATCACTCTCCTTTTGAAGCTTCCAGACTGTTATTTGAACTCTTTCAGTATGACAGAGTGATCTCCAGCCTTGTCCTCGTCAACACTCACACCTGTGTTAACGAGAGAATCACTGACATGATGTCAGCTGGTCCTTTTGTGGCAGGGCTGAAATGCAATGGAAATGTTTTTTGGGGATTCAGTTCATTTGCATGGCAAAGAGTGACTTTGCAATTATTGAAATTCATCTGATCACTCTTCCTGACATTCTGGAGTATATGCAAATTGCCATCATACAAACTGAGGCAGCAGACTTTGTGAAAATTAATATTTGTGTCATTTTTAAAACTTTTGGCCACAACTGTATTCTCGGGAGCAATGGGTGATGTGCCCGTCTACGCAGCCTGACCAGAAGACCGCTCCGTCTGCCCCATCTGCGGCGCCGTTGTTTTGGTCGCCTACTGGGATCCGATCCATTATCCAGGGTGGTGGTCCAAACAGAGGATCCGCTTCGGGAAAGTCGTATTCCTGGTCATAATGTTGGTAAGTTGACGTTGCTCTTATATCCAATAGTTCCTCCCGGCTGTATGTAATAAGACTTAAGATTTCCTGGGGTAACAGTGTAATAATACGTAAAAAAACTAAATACTGCATAGTTTCCTTAGATTGCGAAGCGAGGAGTCCATCTCTGTCGGCGCCAAACACATTCATTCACATTCATTAATCTGAGGGAAATACAGTATGTGTCTCTAATATGGTCATACATTTGGCAGGAGGTTCGGAAGTGCAGCTCGGTTTCGACCTCATTTTGTGGGCAGCGTGCACATAGCCTGTCTTCCGTTGAGAGCCAGGTCTGCCTACGGCTGCCTTTGTTAATAGCAAGGCCATGCTCACTGAGTCTGTACATAGTCCAAGCATTCCTTAAGTTTGGGTCAGTCATCGTGTTCGGGTATTCTGCCACTGTGTACTCTCTGTTTAGGGCCAAATAGCATTCTAGTTTGCTCAATTTCTTTTATTCTTTCCAATGTGTCAAGTAATTATCTTTTTGTTTTCTCATGATTTGGTTGGGTCTTATTGTGTTGCTGTCCTGGGGCGCTGTGGGGTCTGTTTGTGAACAGAGCCCCAGGACTAGCTTGCTTAGGGGACTCCTCTCCAGGTTCATCTCTCTGTAGGTGATGGCTTTGTTATGGAAGGTTCTCTCTCTCCCTCTCTCCCTCAGCTCGTTCACAGCTTTGTGGAAGTTGCCTGTGGCGCTGATGTTTAGGCTGAGGTATGTATAGTTTTGTGTGCTCTAGGGCAACGGAGTCTAGATGGAATTTGTATTGGTGGTCCTGGCAACTGGACCTTTTTTTGGAATACCGTTAATTTTGTCTTACTGAGATTCACTGTCTATCTCTCTCTCCCTCACCTTCACACTCCTCTCTCTCCCCTATCTCTCTCTCCCTCTTCTTTCTCTCTCTTTCACTATGGGAGTTTCCTGATGCAGCAGCACTCTAGTGAGATTCAATTTTATTTCTACACTTTTATGTAGTGAACACACATCTTCCTCTTCCTTCTATCTCTCCGAATGTCTCTCCCTGCCTCCCAGGGTTGAGGAGCTAGGTTACTTTCTAAATGTAGGCTATATCGTTGCATTAAAAAACAATGTCTGTCAGATTTCCAGTAATTCCAATTAATTTAATTACCCTTGATATTCAAGAATAGGACTTGGAAATATGGAAATATAGATTAGCCTAATTGTTTCACCTGAGCATAACCCAAAAACGAAGGACTTATTAGCCTACTCTGTTGTCTATGATTTGGATGTAATGGAGTACTGATTGAGCTCATTGCTTCGAGTTGAGTTTAGGCTACATTTGTGAACAGCCATCCACAACAACCACAATCTCTAAGGCACAAATTGTCACGCCCTGATCTGTTTCACCTGTCCTTGTGCTTGTCTCTACCCCCTCCAGGTGTCGCCCATCTTTCCCATTATCCCCTGTGTATTTATACCTGTGTTCTCTGTCTGTCTGTTGCCAGTTCGTCTTGTATGTTTTTCAGGTCAACCAGCGTGTTTTCCTGTACTCCTGGTTGCTATTCCTCCCGGTCTTGACCCTCGCCTGTCCTGTCTCTGAGCTCGCCTGCCTGACCACTCTGCCTGCCCCCGACCCTGAGCCTGCCTGCCGACCTGTACCTCTGCCTCCCTCTGGATTACCGACCTCTGCGTGCCTTGACCTGTCTACTGCCTGCCTCTGATGGAACATTAAACATTGTTACTTCGACAGTCCGCATCTGGGTCTTACCTTGATCTCTGATACAAATAGCTGAATAAGAGAGCAGAAGTGTGATTCACATCATTGAGCTATATAGATATTAATAATACAGGTGGAGAGGGAGAGACACCACTGCTTTGTCCTTAATCTCCTGTAGGATACACCCCTGCTGTTGACCTTAACCTCCTGTAGGATACACCATTGCTGTTGTCCTTAATCTCCTGTAGGATACACCACTGCTGTTGACCTTAATCTCCTGTAGGATACACCACTGCTGTTGTCCTTAATCTCCTGAAGGATACACCACTGCTGTTGTCCTTAATCTCCTGTAGGATACACCACTGCTGTTGTCCATAATCTCCTGTAGGATACACCACTGCTGTTGACCTTAATCTCCTGTAGGATACACCACTGCTGTTGACCTTAATCTCCTGTAGGATACACCACTGCTGTTGTCCTTAATCTCCTGTAGGATACACCACTGCTGTTGTCCTTAATCTCCTGTAGGATACACCACTGCTGTTGTCCATAATCTCCTGTAGGATACACCACTGCTGTTGTCCATAATCTCCTGTAGGATACACCACTGCTGTTGTCTCCACTCTCTCTCCCTCTCCACCCTCTCTCTCCACCCTGTCTCTCCCTCTCCACCCTCTCTCCACCCTGTCTCTCCCTCTCCACCCTCTCTCCACCCTGTCTCTCCCGCTCCACCCTCTCTCCACCCTGTCTCTCCCTCTCTACCCTCTGTCCACCCTGTCTCTCCCTCTCCACCCTCTCTCCACCCTGTCTCTCCCTCTCCACCCTCTCTCTATTGAGAACCCATTACATTCCGTATTCCATTGGAATGTCATATACTATTGAGAACCCATTTAATTCCGTATTCCTTTGGAATGTCATATACTATTGAGAACCCATTACATTCCGTATTCCATTGGAATGTCATATACTATTGAGAACCCATTACATTCCGTTTTCCATTGGAATGTCTTATACTATCAAAGTGATAACTAACAAGAAAACAACATGTTTACATATTGAAAAGTAAAGAAATCCAGTTTTTCAAGGTGTTCCTGTACAGTAAGGAAAATGAACAGTCAGACTTTATAGAGAGATGTCTCCCATTGAGTTCACTAGGTACATACACCACAGGTAGTCTGAGACTCCACACACCCTGCCAATTTAGCAGTAAAAACACTTTTCTCTTTAGCTCTTAAAGAATGTCATTTTTTCATTTAACAAGGCACTCAGAGAGCACCGGTCCCTGCCCTCTTCTGTAATGCTCTGCTTTTCACTATAATTACAAATAAATAAAAAGTAGAAATCCTTGCCTTTAGAAAACTATATTCAAAAGAAATGTGAATCACTGCCGTGCTTCTGAAGCACAATCTTTCATCAGACGTATTCATTTATTTGTGTAGCTAAATTCAGTTTTATATTGTATGTGTGGGCGAGGAAAGGGATTGAATAAACACATTGGAATCAATTAAATGTCAATTATATAATATTCTACGACTAGCAACATATGTGTGAACATGCAATGGAAATCCTAAAGAAACGTTTTCTACTATTCACTTTATGACGCTTGGCAACAAGGGTGCATACAATATGTGTTCCTACTTCCGGCTCATTTACAAACAAGCAAAATATTGTTGAATATCAATACAATTTGTCAAAACTATTGATAGTTATAGACTATTGATCTTTCTCTAATTGAGGTCAATGGCACGGCATCATAAACTTTACCAAGTACATTTGAACCAAAAACCTGGCTGCCTCTACTGGAAGCTGAAACTTGGCCGCAAGTGGATCTTCCAACAAGACAATAACCCCAAAGCACACATCAAAATCAACAGAGAAATGTTACATTGTCAAAAAAAATCGACATTTTGCAATGGCCATCTCAGTTTTCTGACTTTAAACTCCCCCCGTTGAAAAGCTGTGGTTAGAATTGAAGAGGACAGTCCATAAGAGCAGATCAAGGATCTGGAAAGATTCTGTCTGGAGGAATTGGTCTAAGATTATAAACCATTTTAGAAAAAGGCTCTGTGTCGTTATCGTTGCAAGGCGACATGGAATCACTGGCCACTTTAATAACGGAACACTAAATCAAATCAAATGTTATTGGTCACATACACATGGTAAGCAGATGTTAATGCGAGTGTAGCAAAATGCTTGTGCTTCTAGTTCCGACCATGCAGTAGTATCTAACGAGTAATCTAACAAATTCACAACAACTACCTTATACACAACAAGAGTAAAGAAATTAATACGAGTATGTACATATAAATATATGGATGAGCGATGGCTGACCGGCGTAGGGAAGATGCAGTAGATGGTATGGAGTACAGTATATACATATGAGATGAGTAATGTAGGGTATGTAAACATTATATAGACGGCATCGTTTAAAGTGGCTAGTGATAGATTTATTTCATCCAATTATAATTATTAAAGTGGCTAGAGATTTGAGTCGATGGCCGAACGGCATAGGCAAGATTCAGTAGATGGTTTAGAGTACAGTGTATACATTTGATATGAGTAATGTCGGATATGTAAACATTATATACAAAATTGTTTAAAGTGGCTAGTGATACATTTGTTACATACAATTCCGATTTCATCCAATTATAATTATTAAAGTGGCTAGAGATTTAAGTCAGTATGTTGGCAGCAGCCACTCAATGTTAGTGATGGCTGTTTAACAGTCTGATGGCCTTGAGATAGAAGCTGTTTTTCAGTCTCTCTGTCCCAGCTTTGATGCACCTGTACTGACTTCGCCTTCTGGATGATAGCGGGGTGAACAGGCAGTGGCTCGGGTGGTTGTTGTCCTTGATGATCTTTTTGGCCTTCCTGTGACATCGGGTGGTGTAGGTGTCCTGGAGGGCAGGTAGTTTACCCCCGGTGATGCGTTGTGCAGTCCTCACTACCCTCTGGAGAGCCTTACAGTTGTGGGCGGAGCAGTTGCCGTACCAGGCGGTGATACAGCCCGACAGGATGCTCTCGATTGTGCATCTGTAGAAGTTTGTGAGGGATTTGGTGACAAGCCGAATTTCTTCAGCCTCCTGAGGTTGAAGAGGTGCTGTTGCGCCTTCTTCACCACGCTGTCTGTGTGGGTGGACCATTTCAGTTTGTCCGTGATGTGTACGCCGAGGAACTTAAAACTTTCCACCTTCTCCACTACTGTCCCGTCGATGTGGATCTCTTTTGTTTTGTTGACATTGAGTGAGAGGTTATTTTCCTGACACCACACTCCGAGGGCCCTCACCTCCTCCCTGTAGGCCGTCTCGTCGTTGTTGGTAATCAAGCCTACCACTGTAGTGTCGTCAGCAAACTTGATGATTGAGTTGGATGCGTGCTTGGCCACGCAGTCATGGGTTAACAGGGAGTACAGGAGAGGGCTGAGCATGCACCCTTGTGGGGCCCCAGTGTTGAGGATCAGCGGGGTGGAGATGTTGTTTCCTACCCTCACCACCTGGGGCCGGCCCGTCAGGAAGTCCAGGACCCAGTTGCACAGGGCTGGGTCGAGAGACCTAGGGTCTCGAGCTTAATGACGAGCTTGGAGGGAACTATGGTGTTAAATGCTGAGCTGTAGTCGATGAACAGCATTCTTACATAGGTATTCCTCTTGTCCAGATGGGTTAGGGCAGTCACTTTAATAATGTTTACATACTGCTTTACTCATCTCATTTGTATATACTGTATCCTATTCTACTGTATTTAGTCAATGCCACTCCAATTTGTGTGTATGGTTGTGAATTGTTAGATATTACTGCACTGTTGGAGCTAGGAACACAAGCATTTCACTACACCTGCAATAACATCTGCTAAATATGTGTATGTGACCAATAACATTGGATTTGATTCGATTAAAAACAGGTGATCCAATCATTTTGACCACTATCTTGTTTAGATTTGTTATATTACTTGCTAAACAAATTGTCTTTTTTTTAAACAATTTGAGCATACAAAATGCTATATATATCCATTTTCAGAAATGTTGGTAAATTAGCTTTGATTGTTGAAAGAAAATATGAAAGAGATTCATGTGTCTTTTCACTCTATTTGTGGCATTGGGTTATTCAATGACATACACTACTGTTCAAAAGTTTGGGGTCACTTAGAAATGTCCGTGTTTTTGATAGAAAAGTATATTTTATGTCCATTAAAATAACATCAAATTGATCAGAAATACATTGTAGACATTGTTAATGTTGTAAATGACTATTGTAGCTGTAAACGGCAGAATCTTTATGGAATATCTATATAGGCATTCAGAGGCCCATTATCAGCAACCATCACTCCTGTGTTCCAATGGCACGTTGTGTTAGCTAATCCAAATTAATCATTGTAAAAGGCTAATTGATCATTAGAAAACCCTTTTGCAATTATGTTAGCACAGATGAAAACTGTTGTTCTGATTAAAGAAGCAATAAAACTGGCCTTCTTTAGACTAGTTGAGCATCTGGAGCATCAGCATGTGTGGGTTCAATTACAGGCTCAAAATGGCTAGAAACAAATAACTTATTCTGAAACTTGTCAGTCTATTCTTGTTCTGAGAAATGAAGACAGATGAGAAACAGATGCCTAACAAGTCCTCAACTGGCAGCTTCATTAAATAGTACCCGCAAAACACCAGTCTCAACGTCAACAGTGAAGAGGCAACTCCGGGATGCTGGCCTTCTAGGCAGAGTTCCTCTGTCCAGTGTCTGTGTTCTTTTGCCCATCTTAATCTTTTATTTTTATTGGCCAGTCTGAAATATGGCTTTTTCTTTGCAACTCTGCCAAGGACATTGAGAGACTTGTCCCAAAGCCACTCCTGCGTTGTCTTGGCTGTGTGCTTAGGGTCATTACTCTGTTGGAAGGTGAACCTTCACCACAGTCTGAGGTCCTGAGTGCTCTGGAGCAGGTTTTCATCAAGGATGTCTCTGTACTTTGCTCTGCTCATCTTTGCCTTGATCCTGAATAGTCTCCCAGTCCCTACTGCTGAAAAACATCCCCACAGCATGATGCTGCCACCCCCATGCTTCACCGTAGGGATGGTAACAGGTTTCCTCCAGATGTGACGCTTGGCATTCAGGCCACAGAGCTCAATCTTGGTTTCATCAGACCAGATAATCTTGTTTCTTATGGTCTGAGAGTCTTTAGGTGCCTTTTGGCAAACTCCAAGCGGGCACTCATGTGCCTTTTACTGAGGATTGGCTTCCGTCTGGCCAATCTGCTGCAGAGATTTGTGTCCTTCTGGAAGTTTCTCACTTCTCCACAGAGGAACTCCAGAGCTCTGTCAGAGTGACCATCGGGTTCTTGGTCACCTCCCTGACCAAGGCCCTTCTCCCCTGATTGATCAGTTTGGCCGGTCTTGGTGGTTCTTGGTGGTTCCAAACGTCTTCCATTTAAGAATGATGGAGGCCACTGTGTTCTTGGGGACCGTTAATGCTGCAGGCATTTTTTGATACCCTTCCCCAGATCTGTGCCTCGACACAATCCTGTCTCGGAGCTCTACGGACAATTCCTTCGACCTGCTCTGACATTCATTGTCAACTGTGGGATCTTATATAGACAGGTGTGTGCCTTTCCAAATCATGTCAAATCAATTCAATGTACAACAGGTGGACTCCAATCAAGTTGTAGAAACATCTCAAGGATAATCAATGGAAACAGGATGCACCTGAGCTCAATTTAAAGTCTCATAGTGTCGCGATCTCCGTGAGGGACAGACCAAGACCTTCTCTGGATGCTTCCAGTATACATTTTTATTTATCCACATAACTGGGCAAAAACAACAAAAATGGAAACGAAGATCGTGATGCTGAACATAACTGGGACTCTGGTGCGGGGAGCAGGAACGGGCCGTACTGGACTCATGACGCACACTGGGACTCTGGTGCGGGGAGCAGGAATGGGCCGTACTGGACTCATGACGTGCACTGGGACTCTGGCGCGGGGAGCAGGAACGGGCCGTACTGGGCTCATGACGTGCACAGGGATCCTGGAGCGTGGAACAGGGACAGGATGTGCTGGGTCCACGATGGGCACAGGGATCTTGGAGCGTGGAACAGGGACAGGACGTGCTGGGTCCACGACGGGCACAGGAATCCTGGAGCGTGGAACAGGGACAGGAAGTGCTGGACTCTCTAAGCGCACAGGGGGGCCTGGTGCGCGGAGCCGGAACAGGACGTGCTGGACTCTCTAAGCGCACAGGGGGCCTGGTGCGCGGAGCAGGGACTGTATGTACTGGGCTATCTAAGCTGGTGCGTGGAGCCGGTACTTCTCTCCCCTGGCTGTTCACTCACCCTTGCCTCATGGATGATGGGAGCTGGAATGTCACGCACTGGGCTGTGGATGCGAACCGGAGACCCCACACGCAGAACCGGTGCAGGATATCTCGGTCTCAGAAGGTGTACTGGAGACCTCGCTCGCAGAGCCGGCACCAGTCCTCCAGGTTGCACACTCACCCTAGCCCGACAGATGAGTGGCGCTGGAATTTCGCGCACCGGGCTGTGAACGCGCACTGGAGACACCATGCGCAAAATTGCATAGCACGGCGTCTTACCAGTGCGACACTCCCTCCGACGCTCCCTCAAGAGAGCACGAGGAGTTGGCTCAGGAGTCCATCCTGAACCGGCCAACCTCCTCATGTGCCCCCCCAAAAAAGTTTTTTGCGGCTGCCTTTCGGGCTTCCTAGCCAGGCGAGTCCCAACTTACTTTTCTTTCTCCGGGTTCCATACTCCATACAAATCCTCGCAACTGCTCCGCTCAGCCCCCGCAACTCTTTTTTCCCTGGGGTGACGATGCTCCGCCGTCTTCTCCCAAGGTCCCTTACCAGCCAAAATCTCATCCCATGTCCAGGACTCCTTTCCATCCAAAATCTCCTCCCAAGTCCAGAACTCCCGGGTCTCTCGCTGCTTGGTCCTTTCTTGGTGGGTTATTCTGTCGCGATCTCCGTGAGGGACAGACCAAGATGCTGCGATGCTGTTAGTATACATTTTTATTTATCCACGTAACTGGGCAAAAACAACAAAAATGAAAACGAAGATCGTGATGCTGAATAAAACTAAAAATACAACAAGCTATGCTCAAACAATAACCCACAAACCCCTAATGAAAACTACAAACATACATATGGTTCCCAATTAGAGGTAACGACACTCAGCTGCCTCTAATTGGGAAATATATAACCTAGAACAGAAAAAACCCTACACCAAAACAAAACTAAACACTCCAGCCTGTCTTCTCAGGCCTGGACGTGACACATAGCAAAGGGTCTGAATAACTTATGTGACGAAGATATTTCTTTATTTCAATTTTTTATAAATTAGCAAAAAATTCTAAAAACCTGCTTTTCGCTTTACCATTATGGGGTATTGTGATGTCATAACGGGGTATTGTGATGTCATAATGGGGTATTGTGATGTCATAATGGGGTATTGTGTGTAGATTGATTACATTTTTTTTATTGAATCCATTTTAGAATAAGTCTGTAACGTCCCCAAAAATGTGGAAAAGGTAAAAAAGTAGTCTGAATACTTTCCGAATGCACTGTATAGCATTTCAGCAAAAAAAATATTTTTATTCACATCTAAAATCTATTAATTCAAAATCTGTGAACGTTTTGGAAATAAACTCTATATTTGTATTATTTGTTTCATGCAGTCTTTTTTGCTCATATTTATTAAGGAATCCAATAATGCCGGACCCCACTGTACATCCCAGCAGGCAAACATCTAAACAACATCATTTCCTAGATGTAAAAGACAGCATATTACATTAACATAATAATGTACACACAGTGCCTTCAAAATGTGTTCATACACCTTGACTTATTCCTTGTTTTGTTGTGTTACTGAATAGATTGTTTCTCACCCATCGACACACGATACCCCATGATGACAAAGTTTTTGCAAATGTATTGAAAATGAAATACAGAAATATCTAATTTACATAAGTATTCACACCCCCTGAGTCAATACATGTTAGGATCACCTTTGGCAGCTATTACAGCTGTAAGTATTTCTGGGTAAGTCTCTAAAAGATTTCCACACCTGGAACGTACAATATTTGCACATGATTATAAAAAACAAATATTCAAGCTCTGTCAAGTTGGTTGTTGATCATTGCTAGACAGCCATTTTCAAGTCCTGCATAGATTTTCAAGCCGATGTAACGGAGCTTTTCTAAGCTAACATGGACTTATTTTAAGATGGTCATACCATAGATTTTTTAACTATTTGATTTGGAATTTTAGGACCCCCTGTATGTATGTATATATATATATATATATATATATCTTTTCAAAAGATTGATTTTGGCCTTTACTACTATAGCCCATAGAAACAAGTTGAATAACACATTCATAAATTGCAAAAAAAGATATTCAAAATATAAATAAAAGGTATAAGGTTTTGAAGTGTCTGCCCTATATCTAGGAGATGTAGGAAAGCTCAGGAAATATAAAAAAAAAATTGGGCACACATTTAACCCCTTTTCTCTGTCACGCTCGTCGTGTAAAGAACTGGACCAAGGTGCAACGCGAACTGAGTTTCACATCTTTTAATTTGTGAAACTATGAAACAACAAAAACACTGAACGGCAATCGGACATGGTGCAGCACGTGTAGCACATACACAAAAAACAATGACCAACACCGCAAGTGGGGAAAAGAACAAACATATATATGGTCCCCAATTAGAGGTAACGACACTCAGCTGCCTCTAATTGGGAACCATCAACAAACCAAACATAGAAAATAAAACATAGAACAAAAACCCCCCTGATCATGTCCTGACCAACACACCCTAGATGAGCCAGAAGGCTATCTGTGGCCAGGACGTGACATTTTCTTTGTTGGCACACAACTACCACCATACGTCCATTAATTTGTATGGGTTACTTTCAGACGAGTGTCGTGACACTTGCGGGGTAGAAAAACGGAGAACACCATCATGTTTGTGAAAGTCTCATCTTTCCATAGGGTGGTCATTAGTCCTTTTTTGTAGCTCCGCACATGCAAAACAATATATATCTCTAACTTAAACTGACGGATTTTGATGGGGATGTTTGTACTGGTACGTCAATAGACTCTTAAAGAACTATGTAACTGTTTTAAAGTACGCTGTAACTGTTTTAAAGTACTCTGTAACTGTTTTAAAGTCACCATTGGCCTAATGGTGAAATCCCTGAGCTGTTTCCTTCCTCTCTGGAAAAATAGTTAGGATGGACACCTGTATCTTTGTAGTGACTGGGTGTCATTGTGTGTGGTGTACAGAGATGAGTTAGTCATTTCAAAATCATGTTAAACAATACTATTAGTCCACGTAACTTATTATGTGAAGCAAAACTTATTTAGGCTTGCCATAATAAAGGGGTTGAATACTTAATGACTCAAGACAATTCCACTTTTCATATATATATATATATGTATATATATATATATATATATATATATATATTATTTTTACCTTTATTTAACTAGGCAAGTCAGTTAAGAACAAATTCTTATTTTCAATGACGGCCTAGGAACAGTGGGGTTAACTGCCTTGTTCAGGGCAGAACGACAGATTTTTACCTTGTCAGCTCAGGGATTCAATCTTGCAACCTTTTGGTTACTAGTCCAACACTCTTACATTAGACTAATGCCAATAAATTAACTGAGCTGTTTAGTTATACAGACGACCCTGTGTTCAATATCCGCAAGAGCATTAACTGGTTATACAAGGGATGACTTACATTAGACCGAGGTAGGCAATAGCCTTTAGCTCTGTGGGCAAAACAACCTGTGATCAAAAACCAGGGAGTCCCATTAACATCCGTTTGTGATCTTTAATGACAGAAAACATTAAAAGAACAGGTCAGAACGAGAAGAACATCTTGTATTTTTATTTCGGTCTCTCCCTCTCTTTCGCTCTCTCCATCTCTCTCCTGTTCTTTCTCTCTCTCTGTTTCCCTCTCTTTCTCTCTCTCTCTCTCTCTCTCTCTCCCTCTCTGTCGGCTGTCTCCCTCTCTTTCTCTGTCGCTGTCTCCCTCTCTTTCTCTCTCTCCCTCTATCTCCCTCTCTTTCTCTATCTCCCTCTCTCTCCGTCTCCCCCTCTCTTCCTCCTTCTCTCCCCAGCTCTTTCTCTGTCACTCTCTCTCTCTCTCTCTCTCTCTCTCTCTCTCTCTCTCTCTCTCTCTCTCCGTTTCCCTCTCTCTCGGTCTCCCTCTCTCTCTGTCTCCCTCTGTCTCTCTCTGCATCCCTTTCTTTCTCTCTCTCCGTCTCCCTCTCTGTCTCCCTCTCTTTCTCCCTCTCTTTCTCTCTCTCTGTCTCCCTCTCTCTCTGTCACCTTCTCAACCACCAACCATCATTATGCAGTATGTATATACATGGAAATAAATAAACTCTGAATTAGGTTTTATAATTGTTTAGGTTGTTTATCTTTGTTTACTTTTAATCTACCCTGGACCATCTGTGGACCAGCTGTGCCTGTCTTAGTCATCTGGACTGGAGCACAATTAGTTAGAGGTATAACCGTTATGTAATGCTTATATTTAGACTTGCTGGTCTCTAAACAAACATTGTAGAGACAGTCTGCTGGCTATGAACGGGGAACCAAAAACAATCATTCACAATCCCTTCTTGAATTCCACACATAAAATAACCTATTTCTCTCCCCAAGACGAACGCATGCACACACACACACACCCACACACACCCACACACACGCACACACACACACACCCACACACTCCCATCCACTCACACACAAACATTCCCACCACTCACACTCACACACACACACACACACACACACACACACACACACACACACACACACACACGCACACACGCACACAGACACACACACACACACAGGGGGTACACCTCAGGTGTAGTGACGTAGGGTAGAGTCAGATTGCTGCATTCACATTCTCTTTTTCCCAACCCGAGAAAGAAATGACACTTCTGTCCAATCATAGTTGCCTCGGTATTAAGGGGTCAGTCTGGGATTGGTTCATATATTTTTGGGGTTTTGGCAGAGGTGACCGCTTTGTTGTTGTTTGAACTTCAGATTGTCCCTTTAATGTATCATTTTGCTTTTTACATTAGACCCATGGATTAGTGTGGGCTTTTTTGGATAAAGTTAAATTGAACTCCTGACTCATGGCTTTTGGGCTTTTAAATTCAAAGATGTTGTGACGGGTAGCTGTAGTGAACTCTCTCACACACACCCAACCCTCCCTGTGGCAAATCTGATCACACCTCCATTTTGCTCTTCCCCTCCTATAGACAGAAACTTAAACAGGAATTCCTGTGGTAAGGACTGTTCAACGTTGGTCTGACCAGTCGGAATCTATGCTTCAAGATTGTTTTGATCACGCGGACTGGGACATTTTCTAGGTAGCCTCTGAAAATAGTATTGACATATACACTGACTCGGTGACAGAGTACATCAGGAAGTTGTTCTTATTGTGACAAATAGAACTTATTCAAAAAAAAAATAGTGGATAGACGGCAGGATTTGTGCAAAACTGAAAAGGGCGAACGATCACATTTAACCTCTTAGGGAGCAGCGGCGCCCTAGCGGGCCCCTCCCGACACTACCCGGTGAAATGTAAGGCGCCAAATTCAAAATCCAAAAGTTGAATTATTAAACATTCATCAAAATACAAGTTTTGCATAGTCATCAAAAGCTCTGATTCTTGGCAATATCACAGCGGTGTCAGATTTCAAAAAGGCTTTACGGTGAAAGCACAACATTTGATTGTTTGAGGATAGCACCCCACATATTTTCCACATTAGCATAAATTCATATCCAGCGCGGGTCACACAAAACCCATATCAGAGCTAAATTAAATCCCTTACCTTTCGAAGAACTTCTGCTGAGAGCTTCCCAAGTGTCCAATGAAGACATCCAAAGGTTCTTTTGTTAGAAAAAGTCATTTATTATATCCATAAATCTCCGTTTGGTTGGCGCGTTCAGAAAATCCAACGTCGAATCGCCCATTGAACCGTGAAGAGAACGCGTTCAAATATACCTATAAACTTTTCCTAAACAAATCAAAGACCATTTATAATGCATCCTTAGCTATGCTTTTATGAATATTAGCGATAATATTTCACTCGGATGGTAACCTAAACGTTATAAAAGGAAAATACAGTGGGGCGCACACACGGTCTCGCGCCCGTGAAATCTTGTTGACATCTGAGCTACCTCGACTATTTCCTGTTCCTATCCATTCTGCTCACTGCTAGAGCTTCCAAACTCTGTATAAAGACTGTTGACATCTAGTGGAAGCCATAGGTACTGCAATCTCGGAGCTGGATACCATTAAAATCAATAGGGAGAGCATCAAACAGAGCAAATGTCACAAAAAAAAATATCAGGACAGAAATTTCTCGGTTTTTTGCCTGCTATATCAGTTCTGTTATACTCACAGACATTATTTTAACACTTTTAGAAGTGAGTGTTTAGAGTGTTTCCTATCCAATAGTACTAATTATGTGCATATCCTATTTTCTGGGCCTGAGTGGCAGGCATTTTACTTTGGGCACGCCAGACTCTCCAAAACCGTCACCTCTGCTGCCGCTCCCTAAGAAGTTAACCAAGGCAAGGCAACTGAGAACATGGACGAGTACAAACAGACCAGCTATGCAATAAGGCAATCAAAGAGGCAACACTACAGTACAAGTACAAAGTGGAGTCGCAATTCAACGGCTCAGACAGGAGATGGGTCTGGGTCTGAAACCCGACCCTTGCAACTGGGTCCTAGACGTCCTGACGGGCCGTCCCCAGGTGGTGAAGGTAGGAAACGACACCTCCTCTACGCCAATCCTCATTACCTCCGGCTCAATCATCAAGTTTGCTGACGACACAAAAGTGGTAGGCCTGATTACCAACAACAAGACAGCCTACAGGGAGGAGGTGAGGGCCCTGGAGGAGTGGTGCTACAGGAAACGGCGGGGAGGGGGACATTGACTTGTAAATACAGAGGATTTGTTCATGTTAATACAAGTGGTTTCCCTGTTTTATGGCAAATAACATGTTAACCAATGAGGAAGAGCATGGAAGGATTGGGTGGTTTTCTAGTGACATGCACGCATACAGACGCACGTGTTTCGGAAGTCACGCTGCTTGCTTGGCGAGTACCGCCTGACACAAGCACAACTGACTGCCCAAAAAAGATTTAGACAATCCAATCGGGGACAGTTTAAGCTGTGGAGTGAGCTATGGTACGTTCTTAAAGTAACTGTCCAGTAAAAATCTATCTTTTAAAAGTAAAAATAATGTAATAAAAAAAAAAGTAAAATAAAGTAAAATAATGTAATAAAAAAAAGAAATATGAGCTGGCCAATCTTCCGTCTACTAACATGAATATTTAACAATATTTGGAAGGAAATTAAGAGAGAGAGAGAGAGAGAGAGAGAGAGAGAGAGAGAGAGAGAGAGAGAGAGATGAAACGAAATGAGTGAGTCCCACAACAGTTCAATAGAGCAACAGTTGGTCGGATTAATCTGATCACATAGACACAGACACATAGACACACACACATAGACACAGACACAGACACACAGAGAGAGAGAGAGAGAGAGAGAGAGAGAGAGAGAGAGAGAGAGAGAGAGAGAGAGAGAGAGAAAGAGAGAAAGAATGTGATAGAGAGTTACAGAGACAGAGTGAGAGAGAGAGAGAGAGAGAGAGAGAGAGAGAGAGAGAGAGAGAGAGAGAGAGAGAGAGAGAGAGAGAGAGAGAGAATGTGATAGAGAGTTACAGAGACAGAGTGATAGAGAGAGAGAGAGTAAGAGAGAGGGAGAGAAAGAGAGAAAGAATGTTATAGAGAGTTACAGAGACAGAGTAAGAGAGACAGAGAATGTGATAGAGTTACAGAGATACAGATGAAGAGACAGGGAGAGAGAGAGAGAGAAAAAGAGAGAGAGATAATCTCATGAAGGTAGGTTATATCTAAATTAAACATTGATGAAAAAAGAAAGGAACATTCTCCACCAGATTAATCTAGACACGAGGACACTACAATTACATTCCTGTTTGGAAGATTAAGGATGAGAGAGAAAGCTATGTCAACAGGGTAAGGATGAGAGAGGGCTATGTCAACAGGGTTAGGATGAGAGAGAGCTATGTCAACAGGGTAAGGATGAGAGAGGGCTATGTCAACAGGGTAAGGATGAGAGAGGGCTATGTCAACAGGGTAAGGATGAGAGAGAGCTATGTCAACAGGGTAAGGATGAGAGAGAGCTATGTCAACAGGGTAAGGATGAGAGAGAGCTATGTCAACAGGGTAAGGATGAGAGAGCGCTATGTCAACAGGGTAAGGATGAGAGAGGGCTATGTCAACAGGGTAAGGATGAGAGAGAGCTATGTCAACAGGGTTAGGATGAGAGAGGGCTATGTCAACAGGGTTAGGATGAGAGAGGGCTATGTCAACAGGGTTAGGATGAGAGAGGGCAATGTCAACAGGGTAAGGATGAGAGAGAGCTATGTCAACAGGGTAAGGATGAGAGAGGGCTATCTCAACAGGGTTAGGATGAGAGAGGGCTATGTCAACAGGGTTAGGACGAGAGAGGGCTATGTCAACAGGATTAAGATGAGAGAGAGCTATGTCAACAGGGTTAAGATGAGAGAGAGAGAGCTATGTCATCAGGGTTAGCATGAGAGAGAGCTATGTCAACAGGGTAAGGATGAGAGAGAGCTATGTCAACAGGGTTAGGATGAGAGAGGGCTATGTCAACAGGGTTAAGATGAGAGAGAGCTATGTCAGGGTTAGGATGAGAGAGAGAGATCTATGTCAACAGGGGTAGGATGAGAGCGAGAGCTATGTCATCAGGGTTAGCATGAGAGAGAGCTATGTCAACAGGGTAAGGATGAGAGAGGGCTATGTCAACAGGGTTAGGATGAGAGAGAGCTATGTCAACAGGGTAAGGATGAGAGAGAGATATGTCAACAGGGTAAGGATGAGAGAGGGCTATGTCAACAGGGTAAGGATGAGAGAGGGCTATGTCAACAGGGTAAGGATGAGAGAGGGCTATGTCAACAGGGTAAGGATGAGAGAGCGCTATGTCAACAGGGTAAGGATGAGAGAGGGCTATGTCAACAGGGTAAGGATGAGAGAGAGCTATGTCAACAGGGTTAGGATGAGAGAGGGAGATCTATGTCAACAGGGGTAGGATGAGAGCGAGAGCTATGTCATCAGGGTTAGGATGAGAGAGAGAACTATGTCAACAGGGTTAGGATGAGAGAGAGCTATGTCAACAGGGTTAGGATGAGAGATGGCTATGTCAACAGGATTAAGATGAGAGAGAGCTATGTCAACAGGGTTAAGATGAGAGAGAGAGCTATGTCATCAGGGTTAGCATGAGAGAGAGCTATGTCAACAGGGTAAGGATGAGAGAGGGCTATGTCAAGAGGGTTAGGATGAGAGAGAGCTATGTCAACAGGGTAAGGATGAGAGAGAGCTAAGTCAACAGGGTAAGGATGAGAGAGGGCTATGTCAACAGGGTAAGGATGAGAGAGGGCTATGTCAACAGGGTAAGGATGAGAGAGGGCTATGTCAACAGGGTAAGGATGAGAGAGCGCTATGTCAACAGGGTAAGGATGAGAGAGGGCTATGTCAACAGGGTAAGGATGAGAGAGAGCTATGTCAACAAGGTTAGGATGAGAGAGGGCTATGTCAACAGGGTTAGGATGAGAGAGGGCTATGTCAACAGGGTTAGGGATGAGAGAGGGCTATGTCAACAGGGTAAGGATGAGAGAGAGCTATGTCAACAGGGTAAGGATGAGAGAGGGCTATGTCAACAGGGTTAGGATGAGAGAGGGCTATGTCAACAGGGTTAGGATGAGAGAGAGCTATGTCAACAGGGTTAAGATGAGAGAGGGAGAGCTATGTCATCAGGGTTAGCATGAGAGAGAGCTATGTCAACAGGGTAAGGATGAGAGAGAGCTATGTCAACAGGGTTAGGATGAGAGAGGGCTATGTCAACAGGGTTAAGATGAGAGAGAGCTATGTCAACAGGGTTAGGATGAGAGAGAGAGATCTATGTCAACAGGGGTAGGATGAGAGCGAGAGCTATGTCATCAGGGTTAGGATGAGAGAGTGAACTATGTCAACAGGGTTAGGATGAGAGAGAGCTATGTCAACAGGGTTAGGATGAGAGAGGGCTATGTCAACAGGATTAAGATGAGAGAGAGCTATGTCAACAGGGTTAAGATGAGATAGAGAGAGCTATGTCATCAGGGTTAGCATGAGAGAGAGCTATGTCAACAGGGTAAGGATGAGAGAGGGCTCTGTCAACAGGGTTAGGATGAGAGAGAGCTATGTCAACAGGGTAAGGATGAGAGAGGGCTATGTCAACAGGGTAAGGATGAGAGAGGGCTATGTCAACAGGGTAAGGATGAGAGAGAGCTATGTCAACAGGGTAAGGATGAGAGAGAGCTATGTCAACAGGGTAAGGATGAGAGAGGGCTATGTCAACAGGGTAAGGATGAGAGAGGGCTATGTCAACAGGGTAAGGATGAGAGAGGGCTATGTCAACAGGGTAAGGATGAGAGAGGGCTATGTCAACAGGGTTAGGATGAGAGAGGGCTATGTCAACAGGGTTAAGATGAGAGAGAGCTATGTCAACAGGGTTAGGATGAGAGAGAGAGATCTATGTCAACAGGGGTAGGATGAGAGCGAGAGCTATGTCATCAGGGTTAGGATGAGAGAGTGAACTATGTCAACAGGGTTAGGATGAGAGAGAGCTATGTCAACAGGGTTAGGATGAGAGAGGGCTATGTCAACAGGATTAAGATGAGAGAGAGCTATGTCAACAGGGTTAAGATGAGAGAGAGAGAGCTATGTCATCAGGGTTAGCATGAGAGAGAGCTATGTCAACAGGGTAAGGATGAGAGAGGGCTATGTCAACAGGGTTAGGATGAGAGAGAGCTATGTCAACAGGGTAAGGATGAGAGAGGGCTATGTCAACAGGGTAAGGATGAGAGAGGGCTATGTCAACAGGGTAAGGATGAGAGAGCGCTATGTCAACAGGGTAAGGATGAGAGAGGGCTATGTCAACAGGGTAAGGATGAGAGAGAGCTATGTCAACAAGGTTAGGATGAGAGAGGGCTATGTCAACAGGGTTAGGATGAGAGAGGGCTATGTCAACAGGGTTAGGATGAGAGAGGGCTATGTCAACAGGGTAAGGATGAGAGAGAGCTATGTCAACAGGGTAAGGATGAGAGAGGGCTATGTCAACAGGGTTAGGATGAGAGAGGGCTATGTCAACAGGGTTAGGATGAGAGAGAGCTATGTCAACAGGGTTAAGATGAGAGAGGGAGAGCTATGTCATCAGGGTTAGCATGAGAGAGAGCTATGTCAACAGGGTAAGGATGAGAGAGAGCTATGTCAACAGGGTTAGGATGAGAGAGGGCTATGTCAACAGGGTTAAGATGAGAGAGAGCTATGTCAACAGGGTTAGGATGAGAGAGAGAGATCTATGTCAACAGGGGGTAGGATGAGAGCGAGAGCTATGTCATCAGGGTTAGGATGAGAGAGTGAACTATGTCAACAGGGTTAGGATGAGAGAGAGCTATGTCAACAGGGTTAGGATGAGAGAGGGCTATGTCAACAGGATTAAGATGAGAGAGAGCTATGTCAACAGGGTTAAGATGAGATAGAGAGAGCTATGTCATCAGGGTTAGCATGAGAGAGAGCTATGTCAACAGGGTAAGGATGAGAGAGGGCTCTGTCAACAGGGTTAGGATGAGAGAGAGCTATGTCAACAGGGTAAGGATGAGAGAGGGCTATGTCAACAGGGTAAGGATGAGAGAGGGCTATGTCAACAGGGTAAGGATGAGAGAGAGCTATGTCAACAGGGTAAGGATGAGAGAGAGCTATGTCAACAGGGTAAGGATGAGAGAGGGCTATGTCAACAGGGTAAGGATGAGAGAGGGCTATGTCAACAGGGTAAGGATGAGAGAGGGCTATGTCAACAGGGTAAGGATGAGAGAGGGCTATGTCAACAGGGTTAGGATGAGAGAGGGCTATGTCAACAGGGTTAAGATGAGAGAGAGCTATGTCAACAGGGTTAGGATGAGAGAGAGAGATCTATGTCAACAGGGGTAGGATGAGAGCGAGAGCTATGTCATCAGGGTTAGGATGAGAGAGTGAACTATGTCAACAGGGTTAGGATGAGAGAGAGCTATGTCAACAGGGTTAGGATGAGAGAGGGCTATGTCAACAGGATTAAGATGAGAGAGAGCTATGTCAACAGGGTTAAGATGAGAGAGAGAGAGCTATGTCATCAGGGTTAGCATGAGAGAGAGCTATGTCAACAGGGTAAGGATGAGAGAGGGCTATGTCAACAGGGTTAGGATGAGAGAGAGCTATGTCAACAGGGTAAGGATGAGAGAGGGCTATGTCAACAGGGTAAGGATGAGAGAGGGCTATGTCAACAGGGTAAGGATGAGAGAGGGCTATGTCAACAGGGTAAGGATGAGAGAGAGCTATGTCAACAGGGTAAGGATGAGAGAGAGCTATGTCAACAGGGTAAGGATGAGAGAGGGCTATGTCAACAGGGTAAGGATGAGAGAGGGCTATGTCAACAGGGTAAGGATGAGTGAGGGCTATGTCAACAGGGTAAGGATGAGAGAGGGCTATGTCAACAGGGTAAGGATGAGAGAGAGCTATGTCAACAGGGTAAGGATGAGAGAGAGCTATGTCAACAGGGTTAGGATGAGAGAGGGCTATGTCAACAGGGTTAGCATGAGAGAGGGCTATGTCAACAGGGTTAGCATGAGAGAGGGCTATGTCAACAGGGTTAAAAATAAAAAATATATATATTTATAAATATATATATATATGCCGTCAACTTTCTTCTCTATTTTACAGACAAAATAACATTTGGTGAGTTTCTTTTGTACCTTTAAATGTTATTATGCATTGACTTTTGACAACTTCTTTATTAATACACATTTTGTTGTTCTGAACACTGAACTATGAAAAACGGATTGCTCCATCATTCACTACCTAAATTGATAGCTTAATTAATTGATCACTAGCCAGAGGAACCTTTATCTGTGCCGACTTTCACCCTGTTCATTTCATTCAAATGATCTCTAAATCTCCATCTCGAACTCCTCAGCTTAACGTCTAATGACTTTGTCACAGTGCCAACTATCTTGAGACTGTAGATCAGTGTGTGTGTGTGTGCGTCAGGCCAGTGTGGCATCAAGCCTGACTGCCAATAACAACAACAAGCTTTATTGGAACAGTCTAATGATCAGGGTCAGAACACACTTGTACACAGAGCGACTTGTTTAGTGGAGAACAACACACTGCAGCTTCAGACTGGCTTAGAGGTTAACATCGGGACAGTGTGTGTCTATGTGTCTGTGTCTGTGTCTGTGTCTGTGTCTGTGCCTATGTGTCTGTGTGTCTATGTGTCTGTGTCTATGTCTATGTGTCTGTGTCTATGTGTCTATGTGTCTGTGTCTATGTCTATGTCTATGTGTCTGTGTCTATGTGTGTCTGTGTCTATGTGTGTGTGTCTATGTGTGTCTGTGTCTATGTGTCTGTGTCTATGTGTCTGTGTCTATGTGTGTGTGTCTATGTGTCTGTGTCTGTGTCTGTGTCTGTGCCTATGTGTCTATGTGTCTGTGTCTATGTGTCTATGTGTCTGTGTCTATGTCTATGTCTATGTGTCTGTGTCTATGTGTGTCTGTGTCTATGTGTGTGTGTCTATGTGTGTCTGTGTCTATGTGTCTGTGTCTATGTGTCTGTGTCTATGTGTCTGTGTCTATGTGTCTATGTGTCTGTGTCTATGTCTGTGTCTATGTGTGTCTGTGTCTATGTGTGTCTGTGTCTATGTGTGTGTGTCTATGTGTGTCTGTGTCTATGTGTGTGTGTCTATGTGTCTATGTCTATGTGTGTGTGTCTATGTGTGTCTGTGTCTATGTGTCTGTGTCTATGTGTCTGTGTCTATGTGTGTGTGTCTATGTGTCTATGTCTATGTGTCTGTGTCTATGTGTCTATGTGTCTGTGTCTATGTCTATGTCTATGTGTCTGTGTCTATGTGTGTCTGTGTCTATGTGTGTGTGTCTATGTGTGTCTGTGTCTATGTGTCTGTGTCTATGTGTCTGTGTCTATGTGTGTGTGTCTATGTGCCTGTGTCTATGTGTGTGTGTCTATGTCTGTGTGTCTGTGTCTATGTGTGTGTGTCTATGTGTCTGTGTATATGTGTCTGTGTCTATGTGTCTGTGTCTGTGTCTATGTGTCTGTGTCTATGTGTGTGTGTCTATGTGTCTGTGTATATGTGTCTGTGTCTATGTGTCTGTGTCTGTGTCTATGTGTCTGTGTCTATGTGTCTGTGTCTATGTGTCTGTGTCTATGTGTCTGTGTCTATTTGTCTGTGTCTATGTGTCTGTGTCTATGTGTGTGTGTCTATGTGTCTGTGTCTATGTGTGTGTGTCTATGTGTGTGTGTCTATGTGTCTGTGTCTATGTGTCTGTGTCTATGTGTCTGTGTTTATTTGTCTGTGTCTATGTGTCTGTGTCTGTGTCTATGTGTGTGTCTATGTGTCTGTGTCTATGTGTCTATGTGTCTATGTCTATGTGTCTGTGTCTATGTGTCTATGTGTCTGTGTCTATGTGTCTGTGTCTGTGTCAATTTGTCTGTGTCTATGTGTCTGTGTCTATGTGTCTGTGTCTATGTGATCAGATTAATCCGACCAACTGTTGCTCTATTGAACTGTTGTGGGACTCACTCATTTCGATTCATCTCTCTCTCTCTGTCTCTCTGTCTCTGTCTCTCTCTCTCTCTCTCTCTCTCTCTCTCTCTCTCTCTCTCTCTCTCTCTCTCTCTCTCTCTCACTCTCACTCTCACACTCACTCACTCAAATAAAATTGTATTTGTCACATACACATGGTTAGCAGATGTTAACACGAGTGTAGCGAAATGCTTGTGCTTCTAGTTCCGACCATGCAGTAATATCTAACATGTGTATGTACATAAATATATGGATGAGCGATGGCAAAACGGCGTAGGCAAGATGCAGTAGATGGTATATAGTACAGTATATACATGTGAGATGAGTAATGTAGGATATGTAAACATTATATAAATGGCATTGTTCATAGTGGCTAGAGATACATTTATTACATCCACATTTTAATTATTAAAGTGGCTAGATTTGAGTCGATGGCCGAACGGCATAGGCAAGATTCAGTAGATGGTATAGAGTACAGTATATACAATTCAATTCAAGGGGCTTTATTGGCATGGGAAACATATGTTTACATTGCCAAAGCAAATGAAATGGATAATCAACAAAAGTTAAATAATCAATCAAAATGAACAGTAAACATTAAACTCACAAATTTCAAAGGAACATTTCAAATGTCACATCAAATCAAATTGAATTGGTCACATACACATATTTAGCATGTGTAGCGAAATGCTTGTGTTCCTATTTCCAACAGTGCAGTAAAATCTAACAATACACAACAATACACACATCTCAAAGTAAAAGAATGGAATTAGGAAATTTATAAATATTAGATCGAGCATTGACTAAAATACAGTAGAATAGAATATATTATATACATATGACATGAGTAAATCAGAATGTAAAAAACAGTATTTAAACATTATTAAAGTGACTTGTGTTCCATTATTAAAGTGACTTGTGTTCCATTATTAAAGTGACTTGTGTTCCATTATTAAAGTGACTTGTGTTCCATTATTAAAGTGACTTGTGTTCCATTATTAAAGTGACTAGTGTTCCATTATTAAAGTGACTTGTGTTCCATTATTAAAGTGACTTGCGCTCCATTATTAAAGTGACTTGTGTTCCATTATTAAAGTGACTAGTGTTCCATTATTAAAGTGACTAGTGTTCCATTATTAAAGTGAATTGTGTTCCATTATTAAAGTGACTAGTGTTCCATTATTAAAGTGAATAGTGTTCTATTATTAAAGTCACTTGTGTTCCACTATTAAAGTGACTTGAGTTCCATTATTAAAGTGACTTGTGTTCCATTATTATAGTGACTTGTGTTCCATTATTAAAGTGACCAGTGTTCCATTATTAAAGTGAATTGTGTTCCATTATTAAGATGACTAGTGTTCCATTATTAAAGTGACTAGTGTTCCATTATTAAAGTGACTAGTGTTCCATTATTAAAGTGACTTGTGTTCCATTATTAAAGTGACTTGTGTTCCATTATTAAAGTGACTTGTGTCCAATTATTAAGATGACTAGTGTTCCATTATTAAAGTGACTTGTGTTCCATTATTAAAGTGACTTGTGTTCCATTATTAAAGTAACTAGTATTCCATTGTCAAAGTGACTTGTGTTCCATTATTAAAGTGACCAGTGTTCCATTATTAAAGTGACTTGTGTTCCATTATTAAAGTGGTTTGTGTTCCATTATTAAAGTGACTAGTGTTCCATTATTAAAGTGACTTGTGTTCCATTATTAAAGTGACTAGTGTTCCATTATAAAAGTGACTTGTGTTCCATTATTAAAGTGACTTGTATTCCATTATTAAAGTGACTTGTGTTCCATTATTAAAGTGACTTGTGTTCCATTATTAAAGTGACTTGTGTTCCATTATTAAAGTGACTAGTGTTCCATTATTAAAGTGACTTGTGTTCCATTATTAAAGTGACTTGTGTTCCATTATTAAAGTGACTTGTGTTCCATTATTAAAGTGACTAGTGTTCCATTATTAAAGTGAATTGTGTTCCATTATTAAAGTGACTAGTGTTCCATTATTAAAGTGACTAGTGTTCCATTATTAAAGTCACTTGTGTTCCATTATTAAAGTGACTTGTGTTCCATTATTAAAGTGACTTGTGTTCCATTATTAAAGTGACTTGTGTTCCATTATTATAGTGACTTGTGTTCCATTATTAAAGTGACCAGTGTTCCATTATTAAAGTGAATTGTGTTCCATTATTAAGATGACTAGTGTTCCATTATTAAAGTGACTAGTGTTCCATTATTAAAGTGACTAGTGTTCCATTATTAAAGTGACTTGTGTTCCATTATTAAAGTGACTTGTGTTCCATTATTAAAGTGACTTGTGTTCCATTATTAAAGTGACTTGTGTCCAATTATTAAGATGACTAGTGTTCCATTATTAAAGTGACTTGTGTTCCATTATTAAAGTGACTTGTGTTCCATTATTAAAGTAACTAGTGTTCCATTGTCAAAGTGACTTGTGTTCCATTATTAAAGTGTAATTAACCTTCTTCTCCACACCGTCTGTGTGGGTTGACCATTTCAGATCGTCATTGATGTGTATCCCGAGGAACTTGAAGCTTTCCACCTTCTCCCCTATGTCTATATACAGTGTTGTTACGATGTGCAAATAGTGAAAGTACAAAAGGGAAAATAAATAAACATAAATATGGGTTGTTTTTACAATGGTGTTTGTTCTTCACTGGTTGCCCTTTTCTTGTGGCAACAGGTTACAAATCTTGCTGCTGTGATGGCACACTGTGGTATTTCACCAAATAGATATGGGAGTTTATAAAAAATGTATTTGTTTTGGAATTCTTTATGTGTCTGTAATCTGAGGGAAATATGTGTCTCTATGGTCATACATTTGGCAGGAGGTTAGGAAGTGCACCTCAGTTTCCAACTCGTTTAATGGGCAGTGTGCACATAGCCTGTCTTCTCTTCAGAGCCAGGTCTGCCTACAGATGCCTTTTTCAATAGCAAGGCTATGCTCACTGAGTCTGTACCTAGTCAAAGCTTTCATTCATTTTGGGTCAGGTATTCTGCCACTGTGTACTCTCTGTTTAGGTCCAAGTAGAATTCTAGTTTGCTTAGTTTTTTTGTTAATTCTTTCCAATGTGTCAAGTAATTATCTTTTTGTTTTCTCATGATTTGGTTGGGTCTGATTGTATTGCTCTACTGGGCCTCTGTGGGGGCTGTTTGTGAACAGAGCCCCAGGACTAGCTTGCTTAGGGGACTCCTCTCCAGGGTCATCTCTCTGTAGGTGATGGCTTTGTTATGGAAGGTTTGGGAATCGCTTCCTTTTAGGTGGCTGTAGAATTTAACGGCTCTTTTCTGGATTTTCTTCGTCCTAATTCTGCTCTGCATGCATTATTTGGTGTTTTACGTTGTACAAGGAGGATATATTTTGCAGAATTCTGCATGCAGTCTCAATCTGGTGTTTGTCCCATTTTGTGAATTCTTGGTTGGTGAGCGGACCCTAGACCTCACAACCATAAAGGGCAATGGGTTCTATAACTATACACATCAGCTACTACAGCTACTGAAATGACGCCATGATGTGTGCCACAAGATGTGTGCGCCAAGGAACTTAAAACTTTCCACCTTCTCCACTACTGTCCCGTCGATGTGGATAGGGGAGTCCACGATCATCTCCTTTGTTTTGTTGAAGTTGAGTGAGAGGTTGTTTTCCTGACACCACACTCTGAGTGCCCTCACCTCCTCCCTATAGGCTGTCTCGTCGTTGTTGGTAATCAAGCCTACCTCTGTTGTTTTGTCTGCAAACTTCATGATCAAGTTGGAGGCGTGCATGGCCAGGCAGTCATGGGTGAACAGGGAGTACAGGAGGGGGCTGGGCACGAGTTTTAAGGATCAGCGAAGAGGAGATGTTGTTTCCTACCTTCACCACCTGGGGGTGGCCCGTCAGGAAGTCCAGGACCCAATCGCACAGGGTGGGGTTGAGACCCAGGACCTCAAGCTTAATGATGAGCTTGGAGGGTACTATGGTGTTAAAGGCTGGGCTGTAGTCAATGAACAGCATTCTTACATAGGTATTCCTCTTGTCCAGATGGGATAGGGCAGTGTGCAGTGTGTGTGATGGCGATTGCATTGTCTGTGGACCTTTTGGGGCGGAATGCAAATTGCAGTGGGTCTAGGATGTCAGGTAAGGTGGAGGTGATATGATCCTTGACTAGTCTCTCAAAGCACTTCATGATGACAGAAGTGACTGCTACGGGCCGATAGTCATTTAGTTCAGTTCCCTTTGCCTTCTTAGGTACAGGAACAATGGTGGCCATCTTAAAGGATGTGGGGACAGCAGACTGGGATGGGGAGACATTGAATATGTCCGTAAACACACCAGCCAGCTGGTCTGCGCATGCTCTGAGGACGTGGCTAGGGAGGCTGTCTGAGCCGGCAGCCTTGCGAGGGTTACCACGTTTAAATGTCTTACTCACGTCGGCCACAGAGAAGGAGAGCCCACAGTCCTTGGTAGCCAGCCACGTCGGTGGCACTGTATTATCCTCAAAGCGGGCAAAGAAGGTGTTTAGTTTGTCTGGAAGCAAGATGTTATGTCAACAGGGTGTCCATGGTGTCCATGGTGTCCATGATGTGGCTGGTTTTCTTTTTTGTAATCCGTGATTGTCTGTAGACCCAGCCACATATGTCTCGTGTCTGAGCCGTTGAATTGCGACACCACTTTGTCTCTGTATTGACGTTTTGCCAGTTTGATTGCCTTACGGAGGGAATAACTACACTGTTTGTACTCGGCCATATTCCCGGCCATATTCTTGGTTCGCGCTTTCAGTTTTGCGAAAATGCAGCCATATATCCACGGTTTCTGGTTAGGTAGGTGTCAATAGTCTGAGTGGGAACAACATCTCCTATGCACTTCCTTATAAACTCACTTACTGAATCAGCGTATAAATCTATATTATTATCTGAGGCTACGCGGAACATGTCCCAGTCCGTGTGATCAAAACAATCTTGAAGCTTGGATTCCGATTGGTCAGACCAGCGTTGAATGGTCCTTGTCACAGGTACATCCTGTTTGAAGTTCTGCCTATAAGAGTGAAGAAGCAAAATGGAGTCGTGGTCAGATTTGACAAACTGAGGGCAGGAGAGGGCCTTGTATGCATTGCAGAAGTTAGAGTAGCAGTGATCCAGTGATTTGCCAGCCTGGGTACTACAACCGATATGCTGATAGAATTGAGATAGCCTTGTTCTCAAACTTGCTTTGTTAAAATCCCCAGCTACATTAAATGCAGCCTCCGGATGTATGGTTTCCAGTTTGTATATAGTCCAGTGGAGTTCCTTGAGGGCCATTGTGGTGTCGGCTGGGGGGATATACACGCAGTGACAATAACCGACGAGAATTCTCTTGGGAGATAATACGGATGGCATTTGATTGTGAGGAATTCTAGGTCCGGTGAACAGAAGGACTTGAGTTCCTGTATGTTCTTACAATTACACCATGACTCATTAATCATTAAACATACACCCCTCTCTCTTCCCTGAGAGATGTTTATTCCTGTCAGCGTGACACACAAAGAATCCCGGTGGCTGTATCGACTCCGACAGCATGTCCCCAGAGAGCCGTGTTTACGTGAAACAGAGTATGTTACAATCCTGGATGTCTCTCTGGAAAACAACCCTAGCCCTTAACAAAGAGCTGCAGTTAGTTTCAGAACAGGTGGCAAGGAATAAGTTAGTCCTAAATATAAAAAAAACTAAAAGCATTGTATTTGGTACAAATCATTCACTACACCCTAAACCTTAACTAAATCTTGTACTGAATATTGTGGAAATTGAACAGGTTGAGGTGACTAAACTGCTTGGAGTAACCCTGGATTGTAAACTGTCATGGTCAAAACATGTTGATACAACAGTAGCTAAGACGGGGAGAAGTCTGTCCATAATAAAGAGCTACTCTGCTTTCTTAACAGCATTACCAACAAGGCCCGTCCTACAGGCCCTAGTTTTGTCGCACCTGGACTACTGCTCAGTTTTGTGGTCAGGTGCCATAAAGTTCTGAGCCAACTTCAATTGGCCCAGAACAGGGCAGCACGGCTGGCCCTTAGATGTACACATAGAGCTAACATTAATAATATGCATGTCAATCTCTCCTGGCTCAAAGTGGAGGAGAGATTGATTTCATCAGTACTTGTATTTGTGAGAGGTATTGACACGCTGAATGCACCGAGCTGTCTGTTTGAACTACTGGCACACAGCTCGGACACCCATGCACACAAGACATGCCACCAGAGGTCTCTTCACAGTCCCCAAGTCCAGATTATGGGAGGCACACAGTACTGCATAGAGCCATGACTACATGGAACTCTATTCCACATCAAGTAACTCATGCAGTAAAATTAGTTTTACAAAAAAGAGATAAAAACACACCTTATGGAACAGCGACACAAACACAGGCACAGGCAACACATGGATTTTGTGTTGTAGATACAGTGCATTCGGAAAGTATTCAGACCATTTTACTTTTTCCACATTTTGTTAAGTTACAGTCTTATTATAAAATTAAATAAATAGTTTTTTTACCTCATCAATCTACACACAATACCCGATAATGACAAAGCAAAAACAGGTTTTTATAAATGTTTGCAAATGTATGAAATACAAAAAAATGAAATATCACATTTACATAAGTATTCAGACACTTTACTCTGTACTTTGTTGAAACACCTTTGGCAGTGATTACAGCCTTGAGTCTAATTGAGCATGACACTACAAGCTTGGCACACCTGTATTTGGGGAGTCTCCCATTTTTCTGTGCAGATCCTCTCAAGTTCTGTCAGGTTGCACAGTTATTTTCAGGTCTCTCCAGAGATGTTCATATGGGCTCAAGTCCAGGCTCTGGCTGGGCCACTCAAGGACATTCAGAGATTTGTCTCAAAGCCACTCCTGCATTGTCTTGGCTGTGTGCTTAGGGTTGTTGTCCTGTTGGAAGGAGAACCTTCACCCCAGTCTGAGATCCTGAGCACTCTGGAGAAGGTTTTCATCAAGGATCTCTCTATACTTTTCTCCATTCATCTTTCCCTCGATCCTGACTAGTTCCTCAGTCCCTGCCGCTGAAAAACAGTTACTACATGATTTCAAATGAGTTATTTCATTGTTTTTATGACTTCACTATTATTTTACAATGTAGAAAATAGTAAAAATAAAGAAAATCCCTTGAATGAGTAGATGTGTCCAAACTTTTGACTGGTACTGTAAATATTCAGACTCTTTGCTATGAGCCTCGAAATTGAGCTCAGGTGCATCCTGTTTCCATTGATCATCCTTTAATGTTTCTACAACATTATGTTAGTCCACCTGTGGTAAATTCAATTGATTAGACATGATTTGGAAAGGAACACACCTGTCTATATAAGGTCCCACAGTTGACAGCGCATGTCAGAACAACAACCAATTGTCCGTAGAGCTCAGAGACAGGATTGTGTTGAGGCACAGATCTGGGGAAGGTTACCAAAACATTCCTGCAGCATTGAAAGTCCCCAAGAACACAATGGCCTCCATAATTCCTAAATGGAAGAAGTTTGGAACCACCAAGAGTTCCTCTGTAAGGATGGGAGAACCTTCCAGAAGGACAACCATCTCTGCAGCACTCCACCAATCAGGCCTTTATGGTAGAGTGGCCAGACAGAAGCCACTCTACCATAAAAGGCACATGAAAGCCCACTTGGAGTTTGCCAAAAGGCACCTAAAGACTCTCAGACCATGAGAAACATGATTCTCTGGTCTGATGAAACCAATATTAAACTCTTTGGCCTGAATGCCAAGTGTCATGTCTGAAGGAATCCTGGCACCATCCCTAAGGTGAAGCATGGTTATGGCAGCATCATGCTGTGGGGATGTTTTTCTGCGGCAGGGACTGGGACACTAGTCAGGATCGAGGCAAAGATGAGCGGAGCAAAGTCTCTGAATGTCCTTGAGAGACCTGAAAATAGCTGCGCGGCAACGCTCCCCATCCAGTCTGACAGAGCTTGTGAATGGGAGAAACTCCCCAAATACAGGTGTGTCAAGCTTATAGCGTCATGCCCAAGAAGACTCAAGGCTGTAATCACTGTCAACAAAGTACTGATTAAAGGGTCTGAATACTTCTTTAAATGTGATATTTCATCTGAATACTTCTTTAAATGTGATATTTCAGGTTTTACATTTTTATAAAATATTTTTTTTTAACTGTTTTTGGTTTGTCATTATGGGGTATTGTCTGTTGATTGATGAGGGGGGAAATTATTTAATCCGTTTTAGAATAATGCTGTAATGTAACAAAATGTGGAAAAGGTCAAAGGGTCTGAATACTTTCTGAATGCACTGTATGTTGAAGGGGGCCTTAAGCTGCATCCCTGTCTCACCCCACGGCCCTGTGGAAAGAAATGTGTGTGTTTTTTTGCCAATTTTAAACGCACATTTCTTGTTTGTGTACATAGATTTCAGAATGTCGCATGCCAAATTTAGTCAAAAGCTTTTTGGAAATCAACAAAGCATGAGAAGACAATGCCTTTGTTTTGGTTTGTTTGTTTGTCAGTTAGTGTGTGCAGGGTGAATACGTGGTCGGTCGTACGGTAATTTGGTAAAAAGCCTATTTGGCATTTGCTCAGTACATTGTTTTCACTGAGGAAATGTATGAGTCTGCTGTTAACGATAATGCAGAGGATTTTCCCAAGGTTAATATTGACTTTCTCTAACTGCCTCTCTGCTATAAATCCTGTTATAGATAAAACAGCTCTCTCTCTCTCTCTCTCCAGCTGTTATAAAACCTGTTGTCACAACCAGGACAATAAGTAACAGCATTAATCACAGATAGGGGGATGGAAAATCAGGCATCGCAGTGTTGCGGCGTCACTACAGCCTGGGATCGAATCCAGGCTGTGTCACAACCAGCCGTGACCGGGAGTCCCATAGGGTGGCGTACAATTGGCCCAGAGTCGTACGGGTTAGGAGAGGGTTTGGTTGGGGGGTTGCTTTACCTGTCTCATGGCGGCCCGGGAGCCTGCAGGCTGACTTCGGTCATCAGTTGGACGGTGTTTCCTGGTAAAGCAGGTCATGTTTCGGAAGACACATGACTCAACCTTCGCTTCTCCCGAGTCCTTTGCCCTTTGTGGAGTTGCAGCGATGAGACAAGATCGTAATCACGAAATTGGGGAGTCAAAGCAAGGTAAAAAAGACTATAAATTAAAAATAAAAATATATGAATATCAGTAAAGACATTTCTATTTTCTTGACACATTTGCTTTATTGGCACACTTGGGGCACTTGCCAATGTTAAACAGTACCAGTCAAAAGTTTGGACACACCAACTCAATCAATGTTTTTTCTTTATTTTTACTATTTACTACACTGTAGAATAATAGTGAAGACATCAAAACTATGAATTAACACATATGGAATCATGTAGTAACCAAAAAGGTGTCAAACAAATCTAAATATATTTTTTATTTGAGATTCTTCAAAGTACTCTTGGCACTCTCTCAACCAGCTTCATGAGGTAGTCACCTTCAATTAACAGGTGTGCCTTGTTGAAAGTTAATTTGTGGAATTTCTTTCCTTCTTGATGCGTTTGAGCCAATCAGTTGTGGGTCTTGTTGAATGTTGATGTGTGCAAAGCTGTCATCAAGGCAAAGGGTGTCTACTTTGAAGAATCTCAAATATAAAATATATTTTATATTTTACTTTTTTGGTTGCTACATGATTCCATATGTGTTATTTCATAGTTTGATTTCTTCACTATTATTCTACAATGTAGAAAATAGTAAAAGTAAAGAAAAACGTTTTATTGCCACAATTGTTAAACCACTGGCTCATTGCAGTTCATCATGTTGATCATGATGTTGAGCGGCTCAGATTTGATGTCCACTTTGATAAATGGCTATAAAGTTGTAATAGGGGCGGCAGGGTAGCCTAGTGGTTAGAGCGTTGGACTAGTAGCCGAAAGGTTGCAAGATCGAATCCCCGAGCTGACAAGGTAAAACTCTGTCGTTCTGCCCCTGAACAAGGCAATTAACCCACTGTTCCTAGGCTGTCATTGAAAATAAGAATTTGTTCTTAACTGACTTGCCAAGTTCAATAAAAATAAATAGAAGTCAAGTGCTTATACAACCGCATATCATTAGAACAGACATGTAGTAAAACACATTTGTGGTTTATTAGCCCTTGTTGCTGTATGTCATTTCCTAAAGCAGTAGCTACTGTTGCCTACGCAGTAGATCATTGTGTGTTTTAGTAAATCATTATATATTGTAGTACAATATTTTGCTGCAATTTATAGCGAGTGTTACAAAATTAGAGTAGAGAGCAGACAAACAGAGAGAAAGAGAAAGGGGGGGAAGGGTGGGTAGAGAGAGAGAGAGAGAGAGAGAGAGAGAGAGAGAGAGAGAGAGAGAGAGAGAGAGAGACTCAACGGCTGTTACGTATCTCATTTAGATAAGTATTCACACCACTTTTCTATGACACTCCCAATTGAGCTCAGGTGTGTCCAATTTCCTTTGATCATCCTTGATTGGAGTCCACCGGTGGCCAATTTAATTGTTTGGAAATGATTTAGAAAGAAACACACCTGTCTAGGAACAGTCCATAGGACTTCGAGATGGGATTATGATGAGGCGTATGTCCAGGGAAGGATATAAAACAATTTCTAGTATTGAAAGTTTCCAAGAGCACAGTGGTCTCCATCATTGAGAAGTTAAAAAAATATGGAACTACCCAGAATCTGCCTAGTGCTGGCTGTTCGACCAACACTGAGCAACTGGGCAAAAAGCACCTTGGTCAGGGATGTTGCCAAGAACCCAATGACCACTCTGACTGAACTACAGAGTTCCTTTACTGAGATGGGAGAACCAGATGGTAGGGTTGTTATGGTGACCGTATTACCGCTACACCGGCAGTCACAAGTCATGAAGGCAGTCAAATTCCACGTGACCATTTAGTCACTGTAATTAGGCTTCTCCAAGCTCTGATGCTGCTGATGGTCATTAGTAGCCTACCAAACTTGCTAACTGACTGGTACTCAGCACTCTATTGTTCCTCTAATCACTCTGACATCAATGCAAATGTATTCGAAAATCGAATTAAACACTTCATGAGAGCCCATGAGCTCATGTTGTGCAATAGTTCAATAAGCTGTGAAATTGGGCGAGAAAACAGAGTGATGGCCTCTAGTAAAAAGAGGATTCCATCAGCTTTCTATATGCTAGGCCTACTATATTTACTTCTCAACTTTCCTAATATTAACCACATTGTTTATATTTACAACAGGAGCATAGCCTACCTGGCTGGCATGAAAATAACCCAGGGGAAAAGTGTCCTCCATTCACTATTTAAGTGCAGAGATGACATGTCATTTTTCCCCCTGCTCCTGTTTCAATACAGCTGCATGATAATGGTCCATTCTAAATCAAAACAAATGTCACACACATTATTTAGTGAATGGAAAGACAAGATTAAATCAAGAATAGTCTGATGGGTGACAATTAACGTGACTTTTTCAAATCATACTCGCACACCTCATGTATTCTAGCCCATGGACCTATATGTTTTGATACGTTGATACGTTTTGAACTAAGGTGGCCAATTAACTTCTTAAAATTAAGCACATTAATTCGCTTTACAAGGGGTGTAGAGCTGAACTTGCAAGCAGCGCGTGAGATCATTTATACCATAAAAATGTACCTTTATAATAAGAGCATTACATACTAAATAGCATTTGCGGTCACTTTTGATAATGGTGTTTTCCGCTAATGGAACATTCGAGCTTATAGCCTACTACCATGTGCACATTGCAGCACTTATAATGTGAAGAAATAGCCTAATAGTTTATTAAACAATTTAAAGCTAAATGTTCTGATCTGTTGCGTCAGCCACATTGCATAAAAAAGTGTTTTTGATGGTAGTGGTTGTATTAATTTGGGATCTATCGCATCCCACAACTGTCCTAGACTATGTTCGGAATATTTATTTCTCGCACAGAACAGAACAGGTTGACCTTTGTGCTATGGGGGATAGTAGATTGACATAGACTAGTGCTTTTGCTGTTCGTAAGGCCTATTCATCTTGTTGGCTGACGAAAAGTAAATGTGGACAGTTCTTCCAATATCTTCAATATGCACCTCGGAATTTGATAAGGACACGCAGTAGCAAGCATACAGTCAAAGCAATGCTGGAATGGCTTCAGAACAAGAATGTGAAAGTCTTGAACCCCATTGAAAATCTGTGGAAAGACTTGAAGATTGCTGTTCACTGCCTCTCCCCATCTAACTTAACAGAGCTTGAGAAAATATGCAGGGAAGAATGGGATAAAGTCCCCAAATCCAGATGTGCAAAGCCAATACAGACATACCCAAGACGACTCAAATCTGTAATCGCCGCCAAAGGGGCTTCTACAAAGTATTGGCTCAGTGGTGTGAATACTTATGTAAAACGAGATATTTATGTATTTAATTTTTCAATAAATGTGCAAATATTTCGAAAAACATGTTTTCACTTTGTCATTATTGGGTATTGTGTGTAAACTGGCTAAGAAAACAATATATTTGAACCATTTTGAATAAAGGCTGTAACACAACAAAATGTGGAATACGTCAAGGGGTATGAACACTTTCTGAAGGCTCTGTACAGCATTTAGCCCCCGCCAATAAAAGAAAATCCTACACATGAAAGTACCCATAAGCAAAAAATTCTGATGAAAAAAACACAAATGTTAAAAATTGGTGGGATATGGCATTTTGGAAATAAACTCGTAATTTTATATATGGGACATGGTGAAAAGTACTGTACTAAAAAGGGAATAGAGTGCCATTTGAGATGCGTTTTTTGTCGATAGTGTCGCGTGACCTGTGTGTGAAGAGGTCAAAACTCTACTGGAACAGCTTGTAAAGCACTTAAGGTCACTGGTTCAACTCCCTTGTGCACGAGCATGCTAGTAGAGACATAAAAACGGTGTTCATCTGACTCTGGGGAAGTAGATAAAGAGGCTCATTGCCAAAATCCCAAAGAATCCCTTTAAGGTCACTGGTTCAACTCCCTTCAGTTACACATGCACTTATATCGATATCTAAGGCTTTGCTGATGGCTTATTGTAAATACATATGATAGATTTAGAAAAAAGCAGTGTTTTGTAAACATGTTGACACTGCAATGTGACCGTGTCTTAGCCTTGGTTTTGCATTTCAAGGTTTTCTTAATGATTACAAATCTGTCACACTTAGCTTGCAGTTTAGACACACACACACACACGCCTTGTGAAACACACACACTCTGAAACACACACACACACACAGTGTTTTGGGGTTGTTGATAACTGATTACACCCGTAATTTGCAGTTTACAGTCTCAGCATGCACAAGCTGTCATCAAATATTTGTGGCAGACTTGTCACACACTCAGTCACACATGTTGTGGCATAGCGGGACAAGCTGTCTCAAGCAATCCCATTAATCCACAGTCACAGAGCACTTCCTTCACACTCTTCCTGGACTATTTTAACACTCTCTCTCTCTCTCTCTCTCTCTCTCTCTCTCTCTCTCTCTCTCTCTCTCTCTCTCTTTCACTGTCTCAGTCTCTCTCACTCTCTGCCTCTCTCTCTCTATGTATGTCTGTCTCTCTCTCTACTGGTCTCAACTAAATGGCAGATTTATAAAATGGTGATCTCATTGTTTCCATTCGTTTGTGGGTCTCCAGAGGGAGATGTCTCCGGTCAAGCCACAGAGAGAGAGGGAGATGTCTCCGCTCAAGCCACAAAGTTAGGGGGAGAAGTCTCCCCTCAAGCCACAGAGAAAGAGAGTGAGATGTCTCCCCTCAAATAAAAGAGACAGAGGGAGATGTCTCCCCTCAAGCCACAGAGAGAGAGGGAGATGTCTCCCCTCAAGCCACAATGACAGATGGAGATGTTTCCCCTCAATCCCCTCAAGCCACAGAGAGAGGGAGATGTCTCCCCTCAAACAACAGAGACAGAGAGAGATGTTTCCCCTCAAACCACAGAGAGAGAGGAAGATGTCTCCTCTCAAACCACAGAGAGAGAGAGGGAGATGTCTCCCCCCAAGCCACAGAGAAAGAGAGTGAGATGTCTCCCCTCAAACCACAGAGAGAGAAAGATATGTCTCCCCTCAAGCCACAGAGAGAGAGGGAGATGTCTCCCCTCAAAACACAGAGAGAGAGGGAAATGTCTCCCCGCAAGCCACAGAGAGAGAGGGAGATGTCTCCCTTCAAGCCACAGAGAGAGGGAGATGTCTCCCATCAAACCGCAGAGAGAGAGGGAGATGTCTCCCCTCAAGCCACAGAGAGAGAGGGAGATGTCTACCCTCAAGCCACAGAGAGAGAGGGAGATGTCTCCCCTCAAACCACCGAGACAGAGGGAGATGTCGCCCCTCAAGCCAGAGAGAGAGAGGGAGAAGTCTCCCCACAAACCACCGAGACAGAGGGAGATGTCGCCCCTCAAGCCACAGAGAGAGAGGGAGATGTCTCCCCTCAAGCCACAGAGAGAGGGAGATGTCTCCCATCAAGCCACAGAAAGAGAGGGAGATGTCTCCCCTCAAGCCACAGAGAGAGAGGGAGATATCTCCCCTCAAACCACAGAGAGAGGAGATATCTCCACTCAAGCCACAGAGAGAGGGAGATCTCTCCCCTCAAGCCACAGGGAGAGAGGGAGAAGTCTCCCCTCAAGCCACAGAGAGAGGGAGATGTCTCCCCTCAAGCCACAGAGAGAGAGGGAGATGTCTCCCCTCAAGCCACAGAGAGAGAGGGAGATGTTTCCGCTCAAGCCACAGAGAGAGAGGGAGATATCTCCCCTCAAGCCACAGAGACAGGGGGAGATATGTCCCCTTTTATCACAGAGACAGAGGGAGATGTCTCCCCTCAAACCACAGAGAAAGAGGGAGATATGTCCCCTTTTATCACAGAGACAGAGGGAGATGTCTCCCCTCAAGCCACAGAGAGAGAGGGAGATGTCTCCCCTCAAGCCACATACAGAGAGGGAGATGTCTCCCCTCAAACCACAGAGAGAGAGGGAGATATCTCCCCTCAAGCCACAGAGAGAGGGAGATGTCTACCCTCAAGCCACAGAGAGAGAGGGAGATGTCTCCCCTCAAACCACAGAGACAGAGGGAGATGTCGCCCATCAAGCCACGGAGAGAGAGGGAGATGTCTACCCTCAAGCCACAGAGAGAGGGAGATGTCTCCCCCCAAGCCACAGAAAGAGAGGGAGATGTCTCCCCTCAAGCCACAGAGAGAGGGAGATGTCTCCCATCAAGCCACAGAGAGAGGGAGATGTCTCCCCTCAGGCCACAGAGAGAGAGGGAGATATCTCCCCTTAAGCCACAGAGAGAGGGAGATGTCTCCCCTCAAGCCACAGAGAGAGAGGGAGATGTCTCCGCTCAAGCCACAAAGAGAGACGGAGATGTTTCCCCTCAAGCCACAGAGAGAGAGGGAGATATCTCCCCTCAAGCCACAGAGAGAGAGGGAGATATCTCCCCTCAAGCCACAGAGACAGGGGGAGATGTCTCCCCTCAAAACACAGAGACAGAGGGAGATATGTCCCCTTTTATCACAGAGACAGAGGGAGATGTCTCCCCTCAAGCCACAGAGAGGGAGGGAGATGTCTACCCTGAAGCCACATACAGAGAGGGAAATGTCTCCCCTCAAGCCACAGATACAGAGGGATATGTATCCCCTCAAGCCACAGAGACAGGGGGAGATGTCTCCCCTCAAACCATAGAGACAGAGGGAGATATGTCTCCTTTTATCACAGAGACAGAGGGAGATGTCTCCCCTCAAGCCACAGAGAGAGAGGGAGATGTCTCCCCTCAAGCCACAGAGAGAGAGAGGGAGATATCTCCCCTCAAACCAAAGAGAGAGAGGGAGATGTTAACCCTCAAGCCACAGAGAGAGGGAGATGTCTCCCTTCAAACCACCGAGACAGAGGGAGATGTCTCCCCTCAAGCCAAAGAGAGAGAGGGAGATGTCTCCCCTCAAGCCAGAGAGAGAGGGAGATGTGTCCCCTCAAGCCACAGAGAGAGAGGGAGATGTCTCCCCTCAAGCCACAGAGAGAGAGGGAGATGTCTCCTCTCAAGCCACAGAGAGAGGGGGAGATGTCTCCCTTCAAACCACCTAGACAGAGGGAGATGTCGCCCCTCAAGCCACAGAGAGAGAGAGATGTCTCCTCAAGCCACACAGAGAGAGAGGAGATGTCTCCCTCAAGCCACAGAGAGAGAGGGAGACATCTCCCCTAAAACCACAGAGAGAGGAGATATCTCCCCTAAAGCCACAGAGAAAGGGAGATCTCTCCCCTCAAGCCACAGAGAGAGAGAGAGATGTATCCCCTCAAGCCACAGAGAGAGGGAGATGTCTCCCCTCAAGCCACAAAGAGAGAGGGAGATGTCTCCCTCAAGCCACAGAGAGAGAGGAGATGTTTCCCTCAAGCCACAGAGAGAGAGGGAGATATCTCCCCTCAAGCCACAGAGACAGGGGGAGATATGTCCCCTTTTATCACAGAGACAGAGGGAGATGTCTCCCCTGAAGCCACAGAGACAGAGGGAGATATGTCCCCTTTTATCACAGAGACAGAGGGAGATGTCTCCCCTCAAGCCACAGAGAGAGAGGGAGATGTCTCCCTCAAGCCACACAGAGAGAGAGGAGATATCTCCTCAAACCAAAGAGAGAGAGGGAGATGTTAACCCTCAAGCCACAGAGAGAGAGGGAGATGTCTCCCTTCAAGCCACAAAGAGAGGGAGATGTCTCCTATCAAACCACAGAGAGAGGGAGATGTCTCCCCTCAAGCCACAGAGAGAGAAGGAGATGTCTCCCATCAAACCACAGAGACGGAGGGAGATGTCTCCCCCCAAGCCACAGAGACAGAGATTGAGATGTTTCCCCTCAAACCACAGAGAGAAAGGGAGATGTCTCCCCTCAAGCCACAGAGAGAGAGGGAGATGTCTCCCCTCAAGCCACAGAGAGAGAGGGAGATGTCACCCTTCAAGCCACAGGGAGAGGGAGATGTCTCCCCTCAAGCCACAGAGAGAGGGAGATGTTTCCCTTCAAGCCACAGAGAAAGGGAGATTTTTCCCCTCAAGCCACGGAGAGAGAGGGAGATGTCTCCCCTCAAGCCACAGAGAGAGAGGGAGATATCTCCCCTCAAACAACAGAGAGAGAGGGAGATATGTCCCCTCAAGCCACAGAGAGAGGGAGATGTCTCCCTCAAGCCACAGAGAGAGGGAGATGTCTCCCTTCAAACCAGCGAGACAGAGGGAGATGTCTCCCTCAAGCCAAAGAGAGAGGGAGATCTCCCTCAAGCCAGAGAGAGAGGGAGATGTGTCCCCTCAAGCCACAGAGAGAGGGAGATGTCTCCCTCAAGCCACAGAGAGAGAGGAGATGTCTCCCTCAAGCCAAAGAGAGAGGGGAGATGTCTCCCTTAAAACCACCTAGACAGAGGGAGATGTCGCCCTCAAGCCACAGAGAGAGAGGGAGATGTCTCCCTCAAGCCACAGAGAGAGGGGATGTCTCCCATCAAGCCACAGAGAGAGGGAGATGTCTCCCTCAAGCCACAGAGAGAGGGATATGTCTCCCCTCAAACCACAGAGACAGAGGGAGATGTTTCCCCTCAAACCACAGACAGAGAGGGAGATGTCTCCCTTCAAGCCACAGAGACAGGGGGAGATATGTCCCCTTTTATCACAGAGACAGAGGAGATGTCTCCTCAAGCCACAGAGAAAGAGGGAGATGTCTCCCTCAAGCCACACAGAGAGAGGGAGATATCTCCCTCAAAGCACAGAGACAGAGGGAGATGTCTGCCCTCAAGCCACAGAGAGAGGGATATGTCTCCCCTCATCCACAGAGACAGAGGGAGATGTTTCCCCTCAAACCACAGAGACAGAGGGAGATGTCTCCCCTCAAACCACAGAGAGAGAGGGAGATGTCTCCCCTCAAAACACAGAGAGAGGGATATGTCTCCCCTCAAACCACAGAGACAGAGGGAGATGTCTCCCCTCAAACCACAGAGAGAGAGGGAGATGTCTCCCCTCAAAACACAGAGAGAGGGAGATGTCGCCCCTCAAGCCACAGAGAGAGAGGGAGATGTCTCCACTCAAGCCACAGAGAGAGGGAGATATCTCCCCTCAAGCCACAGAGAGAGAGGGAGATGTCTCCCTTCAAGCCACAGAGAGAGGGAGATGTCTCCCCTCAAGCCACAGAGAGAGAAGGAGATGTCTCCCCTCAAGCCGCAGAGAGAGAGGGAGATGTCGCCTCTCAAGCCACAGAGAGAGAGGGAGATGTCTCCACTCAAGCCACAGAGAGAGGGAGATGTCTCCCCTCAAGCCACAGAGAGAGGGAGATGTCTCCCCTCAAGCCACAGAGAGAGAGGGAGATGTTTCCCCTCAAGCCACAGAGAGAGAGGGAGATGTCTCCACACAAGCCACAGAGAGAGGGGGAGATGTCTACCCTCAAGCCACAGAGAAAGAGAGTGAGATGTCTCCCCTCAAACCACAGAGAGAGAAAGATATGTCTCCCCTCAAACCACAGACACAGAGTGAGAAATGTCCCCTTTTATCACAGAGACAGAGGGAGATGTCTCCCCTCAAGCCACAGAGAGAGAGGGAGATGTCTACCCTCAAGCCACAGAGAGAGAGGGAGATGTCTCCCCTCAAACCACCGAGACAGAGGGAGATGTCGCCCCTCAAGCCAGAGAGAGAGAGGGAGAAGTCTCCCCACAAACCACCGAGACAGAGGGAGATGTCGCCCCTCAAGCCACAGAGAGAGAGGGAGATGTCTCCCCTCAAGCCACAGAGAGAGGGAGATGTCTCCCATCAAGCCACAGAAAGAGAGGGAGATGTCTCCCCTCAAGCCACAGAGAGAGAGGGAGATATCTCCCCTCAAACCACAGAGAGAGGAGATATCTCCACTCAAGCCACAGAGAGAGGGAGATCTCTCCCCTCAAGCCACAGAGAGAGAGGGAGAAGTCTCCCCTCAAGCCACAGAGAGAGGGAGATGTCTCCCCTCAAGCCACAGAGAGAGAGGGAGATGTCTCCCCTCAAGCCACAGAGAGAGAGGGAGATGTTTCCGCTCAAGCCACAGAGAGAGAGGGAGATATCTCCCCTCAAGCCACAGAGACAGGGGGAGATATGTCCCCTTTTATCACAGAGACAGAGGGAGATGTCTCCCCTCAAACCACAGAGAAAGAGGGAGATATGTCCCCTTTTATCACAGAGACAGAGGGAGATGTCTCCCCTCAAGCCAAAGAGAGAGAGGGAGATGTCTCCCCTCAAGCCACATACAGAGAGGGAGATGTCTCCCCTCAAACCACAGAGAGAGAGGGAGATATCTCCCCTCAAGCCACAGAGAGAGGGAGATGTCTACCCTCAAGCCACAGAGAGAGAGGGAGATGTCTCCCCTCAAACCACAGAGACAGAGGGAGATGTCACCCATCAAGCCACGGAGAGAGAGGGAGATGTCTACCCTCAAGCCACAGAGAGAGGGAGATGTCTCCCCCCAAGCCACAGAAAGAGAGGGAGATGTCTCCCCTCAAGCCACAGAGAGAGGGAGATGTCTCCCATCAAGCCACAGAGAGAGAGGGAGATGTCTCCCCTCAGGCCACAGAGAGAGAGGGAGATATCTCCCCTTAAGCCACAGAGAGAGGGAGATGTCTCCCCTCAAGCCACAGAGAGAGAGGGAGATGTCTCCGCTCAAGCCACAAAGAGAGACGGAGATGTTTCCCCTCAAGCCACAGAGAGAGAGGGAGATATCTCCCCTCAAGCCACAGAGAGAGAGGGAGATATCTCCCCTCAAGCCACAGAGACAGGGGGAGATGTCTCCCCTCAAAACACAGAGACAGAGGGAGATATGTCCCCTTTTTTTCACAGAGACAGAGGGAGATGTCTCCTCAAGCCACAGAGAGGGAGGGAGATGTCTACCCTGAAGCCACATACAGAGAGGGAGATGTCTCCCTCAAGCCACAAATACAGAGGGATATGTATCCCTCAAGCCACAGAGACAGGGGAGATGTCTCCCTCAAACCATAGAGACAGAGGGAGATGTTAACCCTCAAGCCACAGAGAGAGGGAGATGTCTCCCTTCAAACCACCGAGACAGAGGAGATGTCTCCCCTCAAGCCAAAGAGAGAGAGGAGATGTCTCCCTTCAAGCCAGAGAGAGGGAGATGTGTCCCTCAAGCCACAGAGAGAGAGGAGATGTCTCCTCTCAAGCCACAGAGAGAGGGGGAGATGTCTCCCTTCAAACCACCGAGACAGAGGGAGATGTCTCCCCTCAAGCCAAAGAGAGAGAGGGAGATGTCTCCCTTCAAGCCAGAGAGAGAGGGAGATGTCTCCCCTCAAGCCACAGAGAGAGAGGGAGATGTCTCCTCTCAAGCCACAGAGAGAGGGGGAGATGTCTCCCTTCAAACCACCTAGACAGAGGGAGATGTCGCCCCTCAAGCCACAGAGAGAGAGGGAGATGTCTCCCCTCAAGCCACAGAGAGAGAGGGAGATGTCTCCCCTCAAGCCACAGAGAGAGAGGGAGACATCTCCCTAAAACCACAGAGAGAGGAGATATCTCCCCTAAAGCCACAGAGAAAGGGAGTTCTCTCCCCTCAAGCCACAGAGAGAGAGAGAGATGTCTCCCCTCAAGCCACAGAGAGATGGAGATGTCTCCCCTCAAGCCACAAAGAGAAAGGGAGATGTCTCCCCTCAAGCCACAGAGAGAGAGGGAGATGTTTCCCCTCAAGCCACAGAGAGAGGGAGATATCTCCCTCAAGCCACAGAGACAGGGGAGATATGTCCCTTTATCACAGAGACAGAGGGAGATGTCTCCCCTGAAGCCACAGAGACAGAGGGAGATATGTCCCCTTTTATCACAGAGACAGAGGGAGATGTCTCCCCTCAAGCCACAGAGAGAGAGGGAGATGTCTCCCCTCAAGCCACACAGAGAGAGGGAGATATCTCCCTCAAACCAAAGAGAGAGAGGGAGATGTTAACCCTCAAGCCACAGAGAGAGGGAGATGTCTCCTTCAAGCCACAAAGAGAGGGAGATGTCTCCTATCAAACCACAGAGAGAGGGAGATGTCTCCCTCAAGCCACAGAGAGAGAAGGAGATTTCTCCCATCAAACCACAGAGACGGAGGGAGATGTCTCCCCCCAAGCCACAGAGACAGAGATTGAGATGTTTCCCCTCAAACCACAGAGAGAAAGGGAGATGTCTCCCCTCAAGCCACAGAGAGAGAGGGAGATGTCTCCCCTCAAGCCACAGAGAGAGAGGGAGATGTCACCCTTCAAGCCACAGGGAGAGGGAGATGTCTCCCCTCAAGCCACAGAGAGAGGGAGATGTTTCCCTTCAAGCCACAGAGAAAGGGAGATTTTCCCCTCAAGCCACAGAGAGAGAGGGAGATGTCTCCCCTCAAGCCACAGAGAGAGAGGGAGATATCTCCCCTCAAACAACAGAGAGAGAGGGAGATATGTCCCCTCAAGCCACAGAGAGAGGGAGATGTCTCCCCTCAAGCCACAGAGAGAGAGGGAGATGTCTCCCTTCAAACCAGCGAGACAGAGGGAGATGTCTCCCCTCAAGCCAAAGAGAGAGAGGGAGATCTCCCCTCAAGCCAGAGAGAGAGGGAGATGTGTCCCCTCAAGCCACAGAGAGAGAGGGAGATGTCTCCCCTCAAGCCACAGAGAGAGAGGGAGATGTCTCCCCTCAAGCCAAAGAGAGAGGGGGAGATGTCTCCCTTAAAACCACCTAGACAGAGGGAGATGTCGCCCCTCAAGCCACAGAGAGAGAGGGAGATGTCTCCCCTCAAGCCACAGAGAGAGGGGATGTCTCCCATCAAGCCACAGAGAGAGAGGGAGATGTCTCCCCTCAAGCCACAGAGAGAGGGATATGTCTCCCCTCAAACCACAGAGACAGAGGGAGATGTTTCCCCTCAAACCACAGACAGAGAGGGAGATGTATCCCTTCAAGCCACAGAGACAGGGGGAGATGTCTCCCTTCAAACCACAGAGACAGAGGGAGATATGTCCCCTTTTATCACAGAGACAGAGGGAGATGTCTCCCCTCAAGCCACAGAGAGAGAGGGAGATGTCTCCCCTCAAGCCACACAGAGAGAGAGGGAGATATCTCCCCTCAAAGCACAGAGACAGAGGGAGATGTCTGCCCTCAAGCCACAGAGAGAGGGATATGTCTCCCCTCATCCACAGAGACAGAGGGAGATGTTTCCCCTCAAACCACAGAGACAGAGGGAGATGTCTCCCCTCAAACCACAGAGAGAGAGGGAGATGTCTCCCCTCAAGCCACAGAGAGAGGGAGATGTCTCCCCTCAAGCCACAGAGAGAGAGGGAGACATCTCCCCTAAAACCACAGAGAGAGGAGATATCTCCCCTAAAGCCACAGAGAAAGGGAGATCTCTCCCCTAAAGCCACAGAGAGAGAGAGAGATGTCTCCCCTCAAGCCACAGAGAGAGGGAGATGTCTCCCCTCAAGCCACAAAGAGAGAGGGAGATGTCTCCCCTCAAGCCACAGAGAGAGAGGGAGATGTTTCCCCTCAAGCCACAGAGAGAGAGGGAGATATCTCCCCTCAAGCCACAGAGACAGGGGGAGATATGTCCCCTTTTATCACAGAGACAGAGGGAGATGTCTCCCCTGAAGCCACAGAGACAGAGGGAGATATGTCCCCTTTTATCACAGAGACAGAGGGAGATGTCTCCCTCAAGCCACAGAGAGAGAGGGAGATGTCTCCCTCAAGCCACAGAGAGAGTGAGATGTCTCCCCATCAAGCCACAGAGACAGGGGGAGATGTCTCCTTCAAACCACAGAGACAGAGGGAGATATGTCCCTTTTATCACAGAGACAGAGGGAGATGTCTCCCTCAAGCCACAGAGAGAGAGGGAGATGTCTCCCTCAAGCCACAGAGAGAGGGAGATGTCTCCCATCAAGCCACAGAGAGAGAGGGAGATGTCTCCTCAAGCCAAGAGAGAGAGGGAGATATCTCCCCTCAAGCCACTGAGAGAGAGGAGATGTTTCCCTCAAGCCACAGACAGAGAGGGAGATGTCTCCCTCAAGCCACAGAGACAGGGAGATGTCTCCCTTCAAACCAAAGAGACAGAGGGAGATGTCTCCCTCAAGCCAAGAGAGAGGGGAGATGTCTCCTTAAAACCACCTAGACAGAGGGAGATGTCGCCCCTCAAGCCACAGAGAGAGAGGGAGATGTCTCCCCTCAAGCCACAGAGAGAGGGGGATGTCTCCCATCAAGCCACAGAGAGAGAGGGAGATGTCTCCCCTCAAGCCACAGAGAGAGGGATATGTCTCCCCTCAAACCACAGAGACAGAGGGAGATGTTTCCCCTCAAACCACAGACAGAGGGAGATGTATCCCTTCAAGCCACAGAGACAGGGGGAGATGTCTCCCTTCAAACCACAGAGACAGAGGGAGATATGTCCCTTTATCACAGAGACAGAGGGAGATGTCTCCCTCAAGCCACAGAGAGAGGGAGATGTCTCCCTCAAGCCACACAGAGAGAGGGAGATATCTCCCCTCAAAGCACAGAGACAGAGGGAGATGTCTGCCCTCAAGCCACAGAGAGAGGGATATGTCTCCCCTCATCCACAGAGACAGAGGGAGATGTTTCCCCTCAAACCACAGAGACAGAGGGAGATGTCTCCCCTCAAACCACAGAGAGAGAGGGAGATGTCTCCCCTCAAAACACAGAGAGAGGGATATGTCTCCCCTCAAACCACAGAGACAGAGGGAGATGTCTCCCCTCAAACCACAGAGAGAGGGAGATGTCTCCCCTCAAAACACAGAGAGAGGGAGATGTCGCCCCTCAAGCCACAGAGAGAGAGGGAGATGTCTCCACTCAAGCCACAGAGAGAGGGAGATATCTCCCCTCAAGCCACAGAGAGAGAGGGAGATGTCTCCCTTCAAGCCACAGAGAGAGGGAGATGTCTCCCCTCAAGCCACAGAGAGAGAAGGAGATGTCTCCCCTCAAGCCGCAGAGAGAGAGGGAGATGTCGCCTCTCAAGCCACAGAGAGAGAGGGAGATGTCTCCCCTCAAGCCACAGAGAGAGGGAGATGTCTCCCCTCAAGCCACAGAGAGAGGGAGATGTCTCCCCTCAAGCCACAGAGAGAGAGGGAGACATCTCCCCTAAAACCACAGAGAGAGGAGATATCTCCCCTAAAGCCACAGAGAAAGGGAGATCAATCCCCTCAAGCCACAGAGAGAGAGAGATGTCTCCCCTCAAGCCACAGAGAGAGGGAGATGTCTCCCCTCAAGCCACAAAGAGAGAGGGAGATGTCTCACCTCAAGCCACAGAGAGAGAGGGAGATGTTTCCCCTCAAGCCACAGAGAGAGAGGGAGATATCTCCCCTCAAGCCACAGAGACAGGGGAGATATGTCCCCTTTTATCACAGAGACAGAGGGAGATGTCTCCCCTGAAGCCACAGAGACAGAGGGAGATATGTCCCCTTTTATCACAGAGACAGAGGGAGATGTCTCCCCTCAAGCCACAGAGAGAGGGAGATGTCTCCCTCAAGCCACAGAGAGAGTGAGATGTCTCCCATCAAGCCACAGAGACAGGGGAGATGTCTCCCTTCAAACCACAGAGACAGAGGGAGATATGTCCCTTTATCACAGAGACAGAGGGAGATGTCTCCCTCAAGCCACAGAGAGAGGGAGATGTCTCCCTCAAGCCACAGAGAGAGGGAGATGTCTCCCATCAAGCCACAGAGAGAGAGGGAGATGTCTCCTCAAGCCAAAGAGAGAGAGGGAGATATCTCCCCTCAAGCCACTGAGAGAGGGAGATGTTTCCCTCAAGCCACAGACAGAGAGGGAGATGTCTCCCTCAAGCCACAGAGACAGGGGAGATGTCTCCTTCAAACCACAGAGACAGAGGGAGATATGTCCCCTTTTATCACAGAGACAGAGGGAGATGTTTCCCCTCAAACCACATAGAGAGAGGGAGATGTCTCCTCTCAAACCACAGAGAGAGAGAGGGAGATGTCTCCCCCCAAGCCACAGAGAGAGAGGGAGATATCTCCCCTCAAGCCACACAGAGAGAGAGGGAGATATCTCCCCTCAAATCACAGAGACAGAGGGAGATGTCTGCCCTCAAGCCACAGAGAGAGAGGGATATGTCTCCCCTCAAACCACAGAGACAGAGGGAGATGTTTCCCCTCAAACCACAGACAGAGAGGGAGATGTCTCCCCTCAAGCCACAGAGACATTGGGAGATGTCTCCCTTCAAACCACCCTCGACAGAGGGAGATATGTCCCCTTTTATCACAGAGACAGAGGGAGATGTCTCCCCTCAAGCCACAGAGAGAGAGGGAGATGTCTCCCCTCAAGCCACACAGAGAGAGGGAGATATCTCCCCTCAAATCACAGAGACAGAGGGAGATGTCTGCCTCAAGCCACAGAGAGAGGGATATGTCTCCCTCAAACCACAGAGACAGAGGGAGATGTTTCCCTCAAACCACAGAGACAGAGGGAGATGTCTCCCTCAAACCACAGAGAGAGGGAGATGTCTCCCCTCAAAACACAGAGAGAGGGATATGTCTCCCCTCAAACCACAGAGACAGAGGGAGATGTCTCCCCTCAAACCACAGAGAGAGAGGGAGATGTCTACCCTCAAAACACAGAGAGAGGGAGATGTCGCCCCTCAAGCCACAGAGAGAGAGAGGAGATGTCTCCCTCAAGCCACAGAGAGAGAGGGAGATGTCACCCTTCAAGCCACAGGGAGAGGGAGATGTCTCCCCTCAAGCCACAGAGAGAGAGGGAGATGTCTCCCCTCAAGCCACAGAGAGAGAGGGAGATGTCACCCTTCAAGCCACAGGGAGAGGGAGATGTCTCCCCTCAAGCCACAGAGAGAGGGAGATGTTTCCCTTCAAGCCACAGAGAAAGGGAGATTTTTCCCCTCAAGCCACGGAGAGAGAGGGAGATGTCTCCCTCAAGCCACAGAGAGAGGGAGATATCTCCTCAAACAACAGAGAGAGAGGGAGATATGTCCCTCAAGCCACAGAGAGAGGGAGATGTCTCCCTCAAGCCACAGAGAGAGAGGAGATGTCTCCCTTCAAACCAGCGAGACAGAGGGAGATGTCTCCCTCAAGCCAAAGAGAGAGGGAGATCTCCCTCAAGCCAGAGAGAGAGAGGGAGATGTGTCCCCTCAAGCCACAGAGAGAGAGGGAGATGTCTCCCTCAAGCCACAGAGAGAGGGAGATGTCTCCCCTCAAGCCAAAGAGAGAGGGGGAGATGTCTCCCTTAAAACCACCTAGACAGAGGGAGATGTCGCCCCTCAAGCCACAGAGAGAGAGGGAGATGTCTCCCCTCAAGCCACAGAGAGAGGGGGATGTCTCCCATCAAGCCACAGAGAGAGAGGGAGATGTCTCCCCTCAAGCCACAGAGAGAGGGATATGTCTCCCCTCAAACCACAGAGACAGAGGGAGATGTTTCCCCTCAAACCACAGACAGAGAGGGAGATGTCTCCCTTCAAGCCACAGAGACAGGGGGAGATATGTCCCCTTTTATCACAGAGACAGAGGGAGATGTCTCCCCTCAAGCCACAGAGAGAGAGGGAGATGTCTCCCCTCAAGCCACACAGAGAGAGAGGGAGATATCTCCCCTCAAAGCACAGAGACAGAGGGAGATGTCTGCCCTCAAGCCACAGAGAGAGGGATATGTCTCCCCTCATCCACAGAGACAGAGGGAGATGTTTCCCCTCAAACCACAGAGACAGAGGGAGATTTCTCCCCTCAAACCACAGAGAGAGAGGGAGATGTCTCCCCTCAAAACACAGAGAGAGGGATATGTCTCCCCTCAAACCACAGAGACAAAGGGAGATGTCTCCCCTCAAACCACAGAGAGAGAGGGAGATGTCTCCCCTCAAAACACAGAGAGAGGGAGATGTCTCCCCTCAAAACACAGAGAGAGGGAGATGTCGCCCCTCAAGCCACAGAGAGAGAGGGAGATGTCTCCACTCAAGCCACAGAGAGAGGGAGATATCTCCCCTCAAGCCACAGAGAGAGAGGGAGATGTCTCCCCTCAAACCACAGAGAGAGAGGGAGATGTCTCCCCTCAAGCCACAGAGAGAGAAGGAGATGTCTCCCCTCAAGCCGCAGAGACAGAGGGAGATGTTTCCCCTCAAACCACAGAGACAGAGGGAGATGTCTCCCCTCAAACCACAGAGAGAGAGGGAGATGTCTCCCCTCAAAACACAGAGAGAGGGATATGTCTCCCCTCAAACCACAGAGACAGAGGGAGATGTCTCCCCTCAAACCACAGAGAGAGAGGGAGATGTCTACCCTCAAAACACAGAGAGAGGGAGATGTCGCCTCAAGCCACAGAGAGAGGGAGATGTCTCCCTCAAGCCACAGAGAGAGAGGGAGATGTCACCCTTCAAGCCACAGGGAGAGGGAGATGTCTCCCCTCAAGCCACAGAGAGAGAGGGAGATGTCTCCCCTCAAGCCACAGAGAGAGAGGGAGATGTCACCCTTCAAGCCACAGGGAGAGGGAGATGTCTCCCCTCAAGCCACAGAGAGAGGGAGATGTTTCCCTTCAAGCCACAGAGAAAGGGAGATTTTTCCCCTCAAGCCACGGAGAGAGAGGGAGATGTCTCCCCTCAAGCCACAGAGAGAGAGGGAGATATCTCCCCTCAAACAACAGTGAGAGGGAGATATGTCCCCTCAAGCCACAGAGAGAGGGAGATGTCTCCCCTCAAGCCACAGAGAGAGAGGGAGATGTCTCCCTTCAAACCAGCGAGACAGAGGGAGATGTCTCCCCTCAAGCCAAAGAGAGAGAGGGAGATCTCCCCTCAAGCCAGAGAGAGAGGGAGATGTGTCCCCTCAAGCCACAGAGAGAGAGGGAGATGTCTCCCTCAAGCCACAGAGAGAGGGAGATGTCTCCCTCAAGCCAAAGAGAGAGGGGGAGATGTCTCCCTTAAAACCACCTAGACAGAGGGAGATGTCGCCCCTCAAGCCACAGAGAGAGAGGGAGATGTCTCCCCTCAAGCCACAGAGAGAGGGGGATGTCTCCCATCAAGCCACAGAGAGAGAGGAGATGTCTCCCTCAAGCCACAGAGAGGGATATGTCTCCCCTCAAACCACAGAGACAGAGGGAGATGTTTCCCCTCAAACCACAGACAGAGAGGGAGATGTCTCCCTTCAAGCCACAGAGACAGGGGGAGATATGTCCCCTTTTATCACAGAGACAGAGGGAGATGTCTCCCCTCAAGCCACAGAGAGAGAGGGAGATGTCTCCCCTCAAGCCACACAGAGAGAGAGGGAGATATCTCCCCTCAAAGCACAGAGACAGAGGGAGATGTCTGCCCTCAAGCCACAGAGAGAGGGATATGTCTCCCCTCATCCACAGAGACAGAGGGAGATGTTTCCCCTCAAACCACAGAGACAGAGGGAGATTTCTCCCCTCAAACCACAGAGAGAGGGAGATGTCTCCCCTCAAAACACAGAGAGAGGGATATGTCTCCCCTCAAACCACAGAGACAAAGGGAGATGTCTCCCCTCAAACCACAGAGAGAGAGGAGATGTCTCCCCTCAAAACACAGAGAGAGGGAGATGTCTCCTCAAAACACAGAGAGAGGGAGATGTCGCCCCTCAAGCCACAGAGAGAGAGGGAGATGTCTCCACTCAAGCCACAGAGAGAGGGAGATATCTCCCCTCAAGCCACAGAGAGAGAGGGAGATGTCTCCCCTCAAACCACAGAGAGAGAGGGAGATGTCTCCCCTCAAGCCACAGAGAGAGAAGGAGATGTCTCCCCTCAAGCCGCAGAGACAGAGGGAGATGTTTCCCCTCAAACCACAGAGACAGAGGGAGATGTCTCCCCTCAAACCACAGAGAGAGAGGGAGATGTCTCCCCTCAAAACACAGAGAGAGGGATATGTCTCCCCTCAAACCACAGAGACAGAGGGAGATGTCTCCCCTCAAACCACAGAGAGAGAGGGAGATGTCTACCCTCAAAACACAGAGAGAGGGAGATGTCGCCCCTCAAGCCACAGAGAGAGAGGGAGATGTCTCCCCTCAAGCCACAGAGAGAGAGGGAGATGTCACCCTTCAAGCCACAGGGAGAGGGAGATGTCTCCCCTCAAGCCACAGAGAGAGAGGGAGATGTCTCCCCTCAAGCCACAGAGAGAGAGGGAGATGTCACCCTTCAAGCCACAGGGAGAGGGAGATGTCTCCCCTCAAGCCACAGAGAGAGGGAGATGTTTCCCTTCAAGCCACAGAGAAAGGGAGATTTTTCCCCTCAAGCCACGGAGAGAGAGGGAGATGTCTCCCCTCAAGCCACAGAGAGAGAGGGAGATATCTCCCCTCAAACAACAGTGAGAGGGAGATATGTCCCCTCAAGCCACAGAGAGAGGGAGATGTCTCCCCTCAAGCCACAGAGAGAGAGGGAGATGTCTCCCTTCAAACCAGCGAGACAGAGGGAGATGTCTCCCCTCAAGCCAAAGAGAGAGAGGGAGATCTCCCCTCAAGCCAGAGAGAGAGGGAGATGTGTCCCCTCAAGCCACAGAGAGAGAGGGAGATGTCTCCCCTCAAGCCACAGAGAGAGAGGGAGATGTCTCCCCTCAAGCCAAAGAGAGAGGGGGAGATGTCTCCCTTAAAACCACCTAGACAGAGGGAGATGTCGCCCCTCAAGCCACAGAGAGAGAGGGAGATGTCTCCCCTCAAGCCACAGAGAGAGGGGGATGTCTCCCATCAAGCCACAGAGAGAGAGGGAGATGTCTCCCCTCAAGCCACAGAGAGAGGGATATGTCTCCCTCAAACCACAGAGACAGAGGGAGATGTTTCCTCAAACCACAGACAGAGAGGGAGATGTCTCCTTCAAGCCACAGAGACAGGGAGATATGTCCCTTTATCACAGAGACAGAGGGAGATGTCTCCCTCAAGCCACAGAGAGAGAGGGAGATGTCTCCCTCAAGCCACACAGAGAGAGAGGGAGATATCTCCTCAAAGCACAGAGACAGAGGGAGATGTCTGCCCTCAAGCCACAGAGAGAGAGGATATGTCTCCCTCATCCACAGAGACAGAGGGAGATGTTTCCCTCAAACCACAGAGACAGAGGGAGATTTCTCCCTCAAACCACAGAGAGAGAGGGAGATGTCTCCCTCAAAACACAGAGAGAGGGATATGTCTCCCTCAAACCACAGAGACAAAGGGAGATGTCTCCCTCAAACCACAGAGAGAGAGGGAGATGTCTCCCTCAAACACAGAGAGAGGGAGATGTCTCCCTCAAAACACAGAGAGAGGGAGATGTCGCCTCAAGCCACAGAGAGAGGGAGATGTCTCCACTCAGAGAGAGGGAGATATCTCCCTCAAGCCACAGAGAGAGAGGAGATGTCTCCCTCAAACCACAGAGAGAGAGGGAGATGTCTCCCTCAAGCCACAGAGAGAGAAGGAGATGTCTCCTCAAGCCGCAGAGACAGAGGGAGATGTTTCCCTCAAACCACAGAGACAGAGGGAGATGTCTCCCTCAAACCACAGAGAGAGGGAGATGTCTCCCTCAAAACACAGAGAGAGGGATATGTCTCCCTCAAACCACAGAGACAGAGGGAGATGTCTCCTCAAACCACAGAGAGAGGAGATGTCTACCTCAAACACAGAGAGAGGAGATGTCCCTCAAGCCACAGAGAGAGGGAGATGTCTCCCTCAAGCCACAGAGAGAGGAGATGTCACCCTTCAAGCCACAGGAGAGGGAGATGTCTCCCTCAAGCCACAGAGAGAGAGGAGATGTCTCCCCTCAAGCCACAGAGAGAGAGGGAGATGTCACCCTTCAAGCCACAGGGAGAGGGAGATGTCTCCCTCAAGCCACAGAGAGAGGGAGATGTTTCCCTTCAAGCCACAGAGAAAGGGAGATTTTTCCCTCAAGCCACGGAGAGAGAGGAGATGTCTCCCTCAAGCCACAGAGAGAGAGGAGATATCTCCCTCAAACAACAGTGAGAGGGAGATATGTCCCCTCAAGCCACAGAGAGAGGGAGATGTCTCCCCTCAAGCCACAGAGAGAGAGGGAGATGTCTCCCTTCAAACCAGCGAGACAGAGGGAGATGTCTCCCCTCAAGCCAAAGAGAGAGAGGGAGATCTCCCTCAAGCCAGAGAGAGAGGGAGATGTGTCCCTCAAGCCACAGAGAGAGAGGGAGATGTCTCCCCTCAAGCCACAGAGAGAGAGGGAGATGTCTCCCCTCAAGCCAAAGAGAGAGGGGGAGATGTCTCCCTTAAAACCACCTAGACAGAGGGAGATGTCGCCCCTCAAGCCACAGAGAGAGAGGGAGATGTCTCCCCTCAAGCCACAGAGAGAGGGGGATGTCTCCCATCAAGCCACAGAGAGAGAGGGAGATGTCTCCCCTCAAGCCACAGAGAGAGGGATATGTCTCCCCTCAAACCACAGAGACAGAGGGAGATGTTTCCCCTCAAACCACAGACAGAGAGGGAGATGTCTCCCTTCAAGCCACAGAGACAGGGGGAGATATGTCCCCTTTTATCACAGAGACAGAGGGAGATGTCTCCCCTCAAGCCACAGAGAGAGGGAGATGTCTCCCTCAAGCCACACAGAGAGAGGGAGATATCTCCCTCAAAGCACAGAGACAGAGGGAGATGTCTGCCCTCAAGCCACAGAGAGAGGGATATGTCTCCCTCATCCACAGAGACAGAGGGAGATGTTTCCTCAAACCACAGAGACAGAGGGAGATGTCTCCCTCAAACCACAGAGAGAAAGGGAGATGTCTCCCTCAAAACACAGAGAGAGGGATATGTCTCCCTCAAACCACAGAGACAAAGGGAGATGTCTCTCAAACCACAGAGAGAGGGAGATGTCTCCCCTCAAAACACAGAGAGAGGGAGATGTCGCCCCTCAAGCCACAGAGAGAGAGGGAGATGTCTCCACTCAAGCCACAGAGAGAGGGAGATATCTCCCCTCAAGCCACAGAGAGAGAGGGAGATGTCTCCCTTCAAGCCACAGAGAGAGGGAGATGTCTCCCCTCAAGCCACAGAGAGAGAAGGAGATGTCTCCCCTCAAGCCGCAGAGAGAGAGGGAGATGTCGCCTCTCAAGCCACAGAGAGAGAGGGAGATGTCTCCACTCAAGCCACAGAGAGAGGGAGATGTCTCCCCTCAAGCCACAGAGAGAGGGAGATGTCTCCCCTCAAGCCACAGAGAGAGAGGGAGATGTTTCCCCTCAAGCCACAGAGAGAGAGGGAGATGTCTCCACACAAGCCACAGAGAGAGGGGGAGATGTCTACCCTCAAGCCACAGAGAAAGAGAGTGAGATGTCTCCCCTCAAACCACAGAGAGAGAAAGATATGTCTCCCCTCAAACCACAGACACAGAGTGAGAAATGTCCCCTTTTATCACAGAGACAGAGGGAGATGTCTCCCCTCAAGCCACAGAGAGAGAGGGAGATGTCTACCCTCAAGCCACAGAGAGAGAGGGAGATGTCTCCCCTCAAACCACCGAGACAGAGGGAGATGTCGCCCCTCAAGCCAGAGAGAGAGAGGGAGAAGTCTCCCCACAAACCACCGAGACAGAGGGAGATGTCGCCCCTCAAGCCACAGAGAGAGAGGGAGATGTCTCCCCTCAAGCCACAGAGAGAGGGAGATGTCTCCCATCAAGCCACAGAAAGAGAGGGAGATGTCTCCCCTCAAGCCACAGAGAGAGGGAGATATCTCCTCAAACCACAGAGAGAGGAGATATCTCCACTCAAGCCACAGAGAGAGGGAGATCTCTCCTCAAGCCACAGAGAGAGAGGGAGAAGTCTCCTCAAGCCACAGAGAGAGGGAGATGTCTCCCTCAAGCCACAGAGAGAGAGGGAGATGTCTCCCTCAAGCCACAGAGAGAGAGGGAGATGTTTCGCTCAAGCCACAGAGAGAGAGAGATATCTCCCTCAAGCCACAGAGACAGGGGGAGATATGTCCCCTTTTATCACAGAGACAGAGGGAGATGTCTCCCCTCAAACCACAGAGAAAGAGGGAGATATGTCCCCTTTTATCACAGAGACAGAGGGAGATGTCTCCCCTCAAGCCACAGAGAGAGAGGGAGATGTCTCCCCTCAAGCCACATACAGAGAGGGAGATGTCTCCCCTCAAACCACAGAGAGAGAGGGAGATATCTCCCCTCAAGCCACAGAGAGAGGGAGATGTCTACCCTCAAGCCACAGAGAGAGAGGGAGATGTCTCCCCTCAAACCACAGAGACAGAGGGAGATGTCGCCCATCAAGCCACAGAGAGAGAGGGAGATGTCTACCCTCAAGCCACAGAGAGAGGGAGATGTCTCCCCCCAAGCCACAGAAAGAGAGGGAGATGTCTCCCTCAAGCCACAGAGAGAGGGAGATGTCTCCCATCAAGCCACAGAGAGAGGGAGATGTCTCCCTCAGGCCACAGAGAGAGAGGAGATATCTCCCTTAAGCCACAGAGAGGGAGATGTCTCCCTCAAGCCACAGAGAGAGGGAGATGTCTCCGCCAAGCCACAAAGAGAGACGGAGATGTTTCCCTCAAGCCACAGAGAGAGAGGGAGATATCTCCCCTCAAGCCACAGAGAGAGAGGGAGATATCTCCCCTCAAGCCACAGAGACAGGGGGAGATGTCTCCCCTCAAAACACAGAGACTAAGGGAGATATGTCCCCTTTTATCACAGAGACAGAGGGAGATGTCTCCCCTCAAGCCACAGAGAGGGAGGGAGATGTCTACCCTGAAGCCACATACAGAGAGGGAGATGTCTCCCCTCAAGCCACAAATACAGAGGGATATGTATCCCCTCAAGCCACAGAGACAGGGGGAGATGTCTCCCCTCAAACCATAGAGACAGAGGGAGATGTTAACCCTCAAGCCACAGAGAGAGGGAGATGTCTCCCTTCAAACCACCGAGACAGAGGGAGATGTCTCCCCTCAAGCCAAAGAGAGAGAGGGAGATGTCTCCCCTCAAGCCAGAGAGAGAGGGAGATGTGTCCCCTCAAGCCACAGAGAGAGAGGGAGATGTCTCCCCTCAAGCCACAGAGAGAGAGGGAGATGTCTCCTCTCAAGCCACAGAGAGAGGGGGAGATGTCTCCCTTCAAACCACCTAGACAGAGGGAGATGTCGCCCCTCAAGCCACAGAGAGAGAGGGAGATGTCTCCCCTCAAGCCACAGAGAGAGAGGGAGATGTTTCCCCTCAAGCCACAGAGAGAGAGGGAGATATCTCCCCTCAAGCCACAGAGACAGGGGGAGATATGTCCCCTTTTATCACAGAGACAGAGGGAGATGTCTCCCCTGAAGCCACAGAGACAGAGGGAGATATGTCCCCTTTTATCACAGAGACAGAGGGAGATGTCTCCCCTCAAGCCACAGAGAGAGAGGGAGATGTCTCCCCTCAAGCCACACAGAGAGAGAGGGAGATATCTCCCCTCAAACCAAAGAGAGAGAGGGAGATGTTAACCTCAAGCCACAGAGAGAGGGAGATGTCTCCCTTCAAGCCACAAAGAGAGGGAGATGTCTCCTATCAAACCACAGAGAGAGGGAGATGTCTCCCCTCAAGCCACAGAGAGAGAAGGAGATGTCTCCCATCAAACCACAGAGACGGAGGGAGATGTCTCCCCCCAAGCCACAGAGACAGAGATTGAGATGTTTCCCCTCAAACCACAGAGAGAAAGGGAGATGTCTCCCCTCAAGCCACAGAGAGAGGGAGATGTCTCCCTCAAGCCACAGAGAGAGAGGGAGATGTCACCCTTCAAGCCACAGGGAGAGGGTGATGTCTCCCCTCAAGCCACAGAGAGAGGGAGATGTTTCCCTTCAAGCCACAGAGAAAGGGAGATTTTTCCCCTCAAGCCACGGAGAGAGAGGGAGATGTCTCCCCTCAAGCCACAGAGAGAGAGGGAGATATCTCCCCTCAAACAACAGAGAGAGAGGGAGATATGTCCCCTCAAGCCACAGAGAGAGGGAGATGTCTCCCCTCAAGCCACAGAGAGAGGGAGATGTCTCCCACAAACCAGCGAGACAGAGGGAGATGTCTCCCCTCAAGCCAAAGAGAGAGAGGGAGATCTCCCCTCAAGCCAGAGAGAGAGGGAGATGTGTCCCCTCAAGCCACAGAGAGAGAGGGAGATGTCTCCCCTCAAGCCACAGAGAGAGAGGGAGATGTCTCCCCTCAAGCCAAAGAGAGAGGGGGAGATGTCTCCCTTAAAACCACCTAGACAGAGGGAGATGTCGCCTCAAGCCACAGAGAGAGAGGGAGATGTCTCCCCTCAAGCCACAGAGAGAGGGATGTCTCCCATCAAGCCACAGAGAGAGAGGGAGATGTCTCCCCTCAAGCCACAGAGAGAGGGATATGTCTCCACTCAAACCACAGAGACAGAGGGAGATGTTTCCCCTCAAACCACAGACAGAGAGGGAGATGTATCCCTTCAAGCCACAGAGACAGGGGGAGATGTCTCCCTTCAAACCACAGAGACAGAGGGAGATATGTCCCCTTTTATCACAGAGACAGAGGGAGATGTCTCCCCTCAAGCCACAGAGAGAGAGGGAGATGTCTCCGCTCAAGCCACAAAGAGAGACGGAGATGTTTCCCCTCAAGCCACAGAGAGAGAGGGAGATATCTCCCCTCAAGCCACAGAGAGAGAGGGAGATATCTCCCCTCAAGCCACAGAGACAGGGGGAGATGTCTCCCCTCAAAACACAGAGACAGAGGGAGATATGTCCCCTTTTATCACAGAGACAGAGGGAGATGTCTCCCCTCAAGCCACAGAGAGGGAGGGAGATGTCTACCCTGAAGCCACATACAGAGAGGGAGATGTCTCCCCTCAAGCCACAAATACAGAGGGATATGTATCCCCTCAAGCCACAGAGACAGGGGGAGATGTCTCCCCTCAAACCATAGAGACAGAGGGAGATGTTAACCCTCAAGCCACAGAGAGAGGGAGATGTCTCCCTTCAAACCACCGAGACAGAGGGAGATGTCTCCCCTCAAGCCAAAGAGAGAGAGGGAGATGTCTCCCCTCAAGCCAGAGAGAGAGGGAGATGTGTCCCCTCAAGCCACAGAGAGAGAGGGAGATGTCTCCCCTCAAGCCACAGAGAGAGAGGGAGATGTCTCCTCTCAAGCCACAGAGAGAGAGGGAGATGTCTACCCTCAAGCCACAGAGAGAGGGAGATGTCTCCCCCCAAGCCACAGAAAGAGAGGGAGATGTCTCCCCTCAAGCCACAGAGAGAGGGAGATGTCTCCCATCATGCCACAGAGAGAGAGGGAGATGTCTCCCCTCAGGCCACAGAGAGAGAGGGAGATATCTCCCCTTAAGCCACAGAGAGAGGGAGATGTCTCCCCTCAAGCCACAGAGAGAGAGGGAGATGTCTCCGCTCAAGCCACAAAGAGAGACGGAGATGTTTCTCAAGCCACAGAGAGAGAGGGAGATATCTCCCCTCAAGCCACAGAGAGAGGGAGATATCTCCCCTCAAGCCACAGAGACAGGGGGAGATGTCTCCCCTCAAAACACAGAGACAGAGGGAGATATGTCCCTTTTATCACAGAGACAGAGGGAGATGTCTCCCCTCAAGCCACAGAGAGGGAGGGAGATGTCTACCCTGAAGCCACATACAGAGAGGGAGATGTCTCCCCTCAAGCCACAAATACAGAGGGATATGTATCCCCTCAAGCCACAGAGACAGGGGAGATGTCTCCTCAAACCATAGAGACAGAGGGAGATGTTAACCCTCAAGCCACAGAGAGAGGGAGATGTCTCCCTTCAAACCACCGAGACAGAGGGAGATGTCTCCCCTCAAGCCAAAGAGAGAGAGGGAGATGTCTCCCCTCAAGCCAGAGAGAGAGGGAGATGTGTCCCCTCAAGCCACAGAGAGAGAGGGAGATGTCTCCCCTCAAGCCACAGAGAGAGAGGGAGATGTCTCCTCTCAAGCCACAGAGAGAGGGGGAGATGTCTCCCTTCAAACCACCTAGACAGAGGGAGATGTCGCCCCTCAAGCCACAGAGAGAGAGGGAGATGTCTCCCCTCAAGCCACAGAGAGAGAGGGAGATGTTTCCCCTCAAGCCACAGAGAGAGAGGAGATATCTCCCTCAAGCCACAGAGACAGGGGGAGATATGTCCCTTTATCACAGAGACAGAGGGAGATGTCTCCCTGAAGCCACAGAGACAGAGGGAGATATGTCCCTTTATCACAGAGACAGAGGGAGATGTCTCCCTCAAGCCACAGAGAGAGAGGGAGATGTCTCCCTCAAGCCACACAGAGAGAGGGAGATATCTCCTCAAACCAAAGAGAGAGAGGGAGATGTTAACCCTCAAGCCACAGAGAGAGAGGGAGATGTCTCCTTCAAGCCACAAAGAGAGGGAGATGTCTCCTATCAAACCACAGAGAGAGGGAGATGTCTCCCTCAAGCCACAGAGAGAGAAGGAGATGTCTCCCATCAAACCACAGAGACGGAGGGAGATGTCTCCCCAAGCCACAGAGACAGAGATTGAGATGTTTCCCTCAAACCACAGAGAGAAAGGGAGATGTCTCCTCAAGCCACAGAGAGAGGGAGATGTCTCCCTCAAGCCACAGAGAGAGAGGGAGATGTCACCCTTCAAGCCACAGGGAGAGGGAGATGTCTCCCCTCAAGCCACAGAGAGAGGGAGATGTTTCCCTTCAAGCCACAGAGAAAGGGAGATTTTTCCCCTCAAGCCACGGAGAGAGAGGGAGATGTCTCCCCTCAAGCCACAGAGAGAGAGGGAGATATCTCCCCTCAAACAACAGAGAGAGAGGGAGATATGTCCCCTCAAGCCACAGAGAGAGGGAGATGTCTCCCCTCAAGCCACAGAGAGAGAGGGAGATGTCTCCCTTCAAACCAGCGTGACAGAGGGAGATGTCTCCCCTCAAGCCAAAGAGAGAGAGGGAGATCTCCCCTCAAGCCAGAGAGAGAGGGAGATGTGTCCCCTCAAGCCACAGAGAGAGAGGGAGATGTCTCCCTCAAGCCACAGAGAGAGGGAGATGTCTCCCTCAAGCCAAAGAGAGAGGGAGATGTCTCCCTTAAAACCACTCTAGACAGAGGGAGATGTCGCCTCAAGCCACAGAGAGAGAGGGAGATGTCTCCCCTCAAGCCACAGAGAGAGGGGGATGTCTCCCATCAAGCCACAGAGAGAGAGGGAGATGTCTCCCCTCAAGCCACAAAGAGAGAGGGATATGTCTCCACTCAAACCACAGAGACAGAGGGAGATGTTTCCCCTCAAACCACAGACAGAGAGGGAGATGTATCCCTTCAAGCCACAGAGACAGGGGGAGATGTCTCCCTTCAAACCACAGAGACAGAGGGAGATATGTCCCCTTTTATCACAGAGACAGAGGGAGATGTCTCCCCTCAAGCCACAGAGAGAGAGGGAGATGTCTCCGCTCAAGCCACAAAGAGAGACGGAGATGTTTCCCCTCAAGCCACAGAGAGAGAGGGAGATATCTCCCCTCAAGCCACAGAGAGAGAGGGAGATATCTCCCCTCAAGCCACAGAGACAGGGGGAGATGTCTCCCCTCAAAACACAGAGACAGAGGGAGATATGTCCCCTTTTATCACAGAGACAGAGGGAGATGTCTCCCCTCAAGCCACAGAGAGGGAGGGAGATGTCTACCCTGAAGCCACATACAGAGAGGGAGATGTCTCCCCTCAAGCCACAAATACAGAGGGATATGTATCCCCTCAAGCCACAGAGACAGGGGGAGATGTCTCCCCTCAAACCATAGAGACAGAGGGAGATGTTAACCCTCAAGCCACAGAGAGAGGGAGATGTCTCCCTTCAAACCACCGAGACAGAGGGAGATGTCTCCCCTCAAGCCAAAGAGAGAGAGGGAGATGTCTCCCCTCAAGCCAGAGAGAGAGGGAGATGTGTCCCCTCAAGCCACAGAGAGAGAGGGAGATGTCTCCCCTCAAGCCACAGAGAGAGAGGGAGATGTCTCCTCTCAAGCCACAGAGAGAGAGGGAGATGTCTACCCTCAAGCCACAGAGAGAGGGAGATGTCTCCCCCCAAGCCACAGAAAGAGAGGGAGATGTCTCCCCTCAAGCCACAGAGAGAGGGAGATGTCTCCCCTCAAGCCACAGAGAGAGAGGGAGACATCTCCCCTAAAACCACAGAGAGAGGAGATATCTCCCCTAAAGCCACAGAGAAAGGGAGATCTCTCCCCTCAAGCCACAGAGAGAGAGAGAGATGTCTCCCCTCAAGCCACAGAGAGATGGAGATGTCTCCCCTCAAGCCACAAAGAGAGAGGGAGATGTCTCCCTCAAGCCACAGAGAGAGGGAGATGTTTCCCCTCAAGCCACAGAGAGAGAGGGAGATATCTCCCCTCAAGCCACAGAGACAGGGGGAGATATGTCCCCTTTTATCACAGAGACAGAGGGAGATGTCTCCCCTGAAGCCACAGAGACAGAGGGAGATATGTCCCCTTTTATCACAGAGACAGAGGGAGATGTCTCCCCTCAAGCCACAGAGAGAGAGGGAGATGTCTCCCCTCAAGCCACACAGAGAGAGAGGGAGATATCTCCCCTCAAACCAAAGAGAGAGAGGGAGATGTTAACCCTCAAGCCACAGAGAGAGAGGGAGATGTCTCCCTTCAAGCCACAAAGAGAGGGAGATGTCTCCTATCAAACCACAGAGAGAGGGAGATGTCTCCCCTCAAGCCACAGAGAGAGAAGGAGATGTCTCCCATCAAACCACAGAGACGGAGGGAGATGTCTCCCCCCAAGCCACAGAGACAGAGATTGAGATGTTTCCCCTCAAACCACAGAGAGAAAGGGAGATGTCTCCCCTCAAGCCACAGAGAGAGAGGGAGATGTCTCCTCAAGCCACAGAGAGAGGGAGATGTCACCCTTCAAGCCACAGGGAGAGGGAGATGTCTCCCCTCAAGCCACAGAGAGAGGGAGATGTTTCCCTTCAAGCCACAGAGAAAGGGAGATTTTTCCCCTCAAGCCACGGAGAGAGAGGGAGATGTCTCCCCTCAAGCCACAGAGAGAGAGGGAGATATCTCCCCTCAAACAACAGAGAGAGAGGGAGATATGTCCCCTCAAGCCACAGAGAGAGGGAGATGTCTCCCTCAAGCCACAGAGAGAGGGAGATGTCTCCCTTCAAACCAGCGAGACAGAGGGAGATGTCTCCCCTCAAGCCAAAGAGAGAGAGGGAGATCTCCCCTCAAGCCAGAGAGAGAGGGAGATGTGTCCCCTCAAGCCACAGAGAGAGAGTGAGATGTCTCCCCTCAAGCCACAGAGAGAGAGGGAGATGTCTCCCCTCAAGCCAAAGAGAGAGGGGGAGATGTCTCCCTTAAAACCACCTAGACAGAGGGAGATGTCGCCCCTCAAGCCACAGAGAGAGAGGGAGATGTCTCCCCTCAAGCCACAGAGAGAGGGGGATGTCTCCCATCAAGCCACAGAGAGAGAGGGAGATGTCTCCCCTCAAGCCACAGAGAGAGGGATATGTCTCCCCTCAAACCACAGAGACAGAGGGAGATGTTTCCCCTCAAAACACAGACAGAGAGGGAGATGTATCCCTTCAAGCCACAGAGACAGGGGGAGATGTCTCCCTTCAAACCACAGAGACAGAGGGAGATATGTCCCCTTTTATCACAGAGACAGAGGGAGATGTCTCCCCTCAAGCCACAGAGAGAGAGGGAGATGTCTCCCCTCAAGCCACCCAGAGAGAGAGGGAGATGTCTCCCCTCAAAGCACAGAGACAGAGGGAGATGTCTGCCCTCAAGCCACAGAGAGAGGGATATGTCTCCCCTCATCCACAGAGACAGAGGGAGATGTTTCCTCAAACCACAGAGACAGAGGGAGATGTCTCCCCTCAAACCACAGAGAGAGAGGGAGATGTCTCCCCTCAAAACACAGAGAGAGGGATATGTCTCCCCTCAAACCACAGAGACAGAGGGAGATGTCTCCCCTCAAACCACAGAGAGAGAGGGAGATGTCTCCCCTCAAAACACAGAGAGAGGGAGATGTCGCCCTCAAGCCACAGAGAGAGGGAGATGTCTCCACTCAAGCCACAGAGAGAGGGAGATATCTCCCTCAAGCCACAGAGAGAGAGAGATGTCTCCCTTCAAGCCACAGAGAGAGAGATGTCTCCCTCAAGCCACAGAGAGAGAAGGAAATGTCTCCCCTCAAGCCGCAGAGAGAGAGGGAGATGTCGCCTCTCAAGCCACAGAGAGAGAGGGAGATGTCTCCCCTCAAGCCACAGAGAGGGAGATGTCTCCCCTCAAGCCACAGAGAGAGGGAGATGTCTCCCCTCAAGCCACAGAGAGAGAGGGAGACATCTCCCCTAAAACCACAGAGAGAGGAGATATCTCCCCTAAAGCCACAGAGAAATGGAGATCTCTCCCCTCAAGCCACAGAGAGAGAGAGAGATGTCTCCCCTCAAGCCAGAGAGAGAGGGAGATGTGTCCCCTCAAGCCACAGAGAGAGAGGGAGATGTCTCCCCTCAAGCCACAGAGAGAGAGGGAGATGTCTCCTCTCAAGCCACAGAGAGAGGGGGAGATGTCTCCCTTCAAACCACCTAGACAGAGGGAGATGTCGCCCCTCAAGCCACAGAGAGAGAGGGAGATGTCTCCCCTCAAGCCACAGAGAGAGAGGGAGATGTCTCCCCTCAAGCCACAGAGAGAGAGGGAGACATCTCCCCTAAAACCACAGAGAGAGGAGATATCTCCCCTAAAGCCACAGAGAAAGGGAGATCTCTCCCCTCAAGCCACAGAGAGAGAGAGAGATGTCTCCCCTCAAGCCACAGAGAGATGGAGATGTCTCCCCTCAAGCCACAACGAGAGAGGGAGATGTCTCCCCTCAAGCCACAGAGAGAGAGGGAGATGTTTCCCCTCAAGCCACAGAGAGAGAGGGAGATATCTCCCCTCAAGCCACAGAGACAGGGGGAGATATGTCCCCTTTTATCACAGAGACAGAGGGAGATGTCTCCCCTGAAGCCACAGAGACAGAGGGAGATATGTCCCCTTTTATCACAGAGACAGAGGGAGATGTCTCCCCTCAAGCCACAGAGAGAGAGGGAGATGTCTCCCCTCAAGCCACACAGAGAGAGAGGGAGATATCTCCCCTCAAACCAAAGAGAGAGAGGGAGATGTTAACCCTCAAGCCACAGAGAGAGAGGGAGATGTCTCCCTTCAAGCCACAAAGAGAGGGAGATGTCTCTATCAAACCACAGAGAGAGGGAGATGTCTCCCCTCAAGCCACAGAGAGAGAAGGAGATGTCTCCCATCAAACCACAGAGACGGAGGGAGATGTCTCCCCCAAGCCACAGAGACAGAGATTGAGATGTTTCCCTCAAACCACAGAGAGAAAGGGAGATGTCTCCCCTCAAGCCACAGAGAGAGAGGGAGATGTCTCCCCTCAAGCCACAGAGAGAGAGGGAGATGTCACCCTTCAAGCCACAGGGAGAGGGAGATGTCTCCCCTCAAGCCACAGAGAGAGGGAGATGTTTCCCTTCAAGCCACAGAGAAAGGGAGATTTTTCCCTCAAGCCACAGAGAGAGAGGGAGATGTCTCCCCTCAAGCCACAGAGAGAGAGGGAGATATCTCCCTCAAACAACAGAGAGAGAGGAGATATGTCCCTCAAGCCACAGAGAGAGGGAGATGTCTCCCCTCAAGCCACAGAGAGAGAGGGAGATGTCTCCCTTCAAACCAGCGAGACAGAGGGAGATGTCTCCCCTCAAGCCAAAGAGAGAGAGGGAGATCTCCCCTCAAGCCAGAGAGAGAGGGAGATGTGTCCCCTCAAGCCACAGAGAGAGAGGGAGATGTCTCCCCTCAAGCCATAGAGAGAGAGGGAGATGTCTCCCCTCAAGCCAAAGAGAGAGGGGGAGATGTCTCCCTTAAAACCACCTAGACAGAGGGAGATGTCGCCCCTCAAGCCACAGAGAGAGAGGGAGATGTCTCCCCTCAAGCCACAGAGAGAGGGGGATGTCTCCCATCAAGCCACAGAGAGAGAGGGAGATGTTTCCCCTCAAACCACAGACAGAGAGGGAGATGTATCCCTTCAAGCCACAGAGACAGGGGGAGATGTCTCCCTTCAAACCACAGAGACAGAGGGAGATATGTCCCCTTTTATCACAGAGACAGAGGGAGATGTCTCCCCTCAAGCCACAGAGAGAGAGGGAGATGTCTCCCCTCAAGCCACACAGAGAGAGAGGAGATATCTCCCCTCAAAGCACAGAGACAGAGGGAGATGTCTGCCCTCAAGCCACAGAGAGAGGGATATGTCTCCCCTCATCCACAGAGACAGAGGGAGATGTTTCCCCTGAAACCACAGAGACAGAGGGAGATGTCTCCCCTCAAACCACAGAGAGAGAGGGAGATGTCTCCCTCAAAACACAGAGAGAGGATATGTCTCCCTCAAACCACAGAGACAGAGGGAGATGTCTCCCTCAAACCACAGAGAGAGGGAGATGTCTCCCTCAAAACTACAGAGAGAGGGAGATGTCGCCTCAAGCCACAGAGAGAGAGGGAGATGTCTCCACTCAAGCCACAGAGAGAGGGAGATATCTCCTCAAGCCACAGAGAGAGAGGAGATGTCTCCCTTCAAGCCACAGAGAGAGGGAGATGTCTCCCCTCAAGCCACAGAGAGAGAAGGAGATGTCTCCCCTCAAGCCGCAGAGAGAGAGGGAGATGTCGCCTCTCAAGCCACAGAGAGAGAGGGAGATGTCTCCTCAAGCAACAGAGAGAGGAGATGTCTCCCTCAAGCCACAGAGAGAGGGAGATGTCTCCCCTCAAGCCACAGAGAGAGGGAGACATCTCCCTAAAACCACAGAGAGAGGAGATATCTCCCTAAAGCCACAGAGAAAGGGAGATCTCTCCCCTCAAGCCACAGAGAGAGAGAGAGATGTCTCCCTCAAGCCACAGAGAGGGAGATGTCTCCCTCTAGCCACAAAGAGAGAGGGAGATGTCTCCTCAAGCCACAGAGAGAGAGGGAGATGTTTCCTCAAGCCACAGAGAGAGGGAGATATCTCCCTCAAGCCACAGAGACAGGGAGATATGTCCCTTTATCACAGAGACAGAGGAGATGTCTCCCTGAAGCCACAGAGACAGAGGGAGATATGTCCCTTTTATCACAGAGACAGAGGGAGATGTCTCCCTCAAGCCACAGAGAGAGAGGGAGATGTCTCCCTCAAGCCACAGAGAGAGTGAGATGTCTCCCCATCAAGCCACAGAGACAGGGAGATGTCTCCTTCAAACCACAGAGACAGAGGGAGATATGTCCCTTTATCACAGAGACAGAGGGAGATGTCTCCCCTCAAGCCACAGAGAGAGAGGGAGATGTCTCCCCTCAAGCCACAGAGAGAGGGAGATGTCTCCCATCAAGCCACAGAGAGAGAGGGAGATGTCTCCCCTCAAGCCAAAGAGAGAGAGGGAGATATCTCCCCTCAAGCCACTGAGAGAGGGAGATGTTTCCCCTCAAGCCACAGACAGAGAGGGAGATGTCTCCCGTCAAGCCACAGAGACAGGGGGAGATGTCTCCCTTCAAACCACAGAGACAGAGGGAGTTGTCTCCCCTCAAGCCAAAGAGAGAGGGGGAGATGTCTCCCTTAAAACCACCTAGACAGAGGGAGATGTCGCCCCTCAAGCCACAGAGAGAGAGGGAGATGTCTCCCCTCAAGCCACAGAGAGAGGGAGATTTTTCCCCTCAAGCCACGGAGAGAGAGGGAGATGTCTCCCCTCAAGCCACAGAGAGAGAGGGAGATATCTCCCCTCAAACAACAGAGAGAGAGGGAGATATGTCCCCTCAAGCCACAGAGAGAGGGAGATGTCTCCCCTCAAGCCACAGAGAGAGAGGGAGATGTCTCCCTTCAAACCAGCGAGACAGAGGGAGATGTCTCCCCTCAAGCCAAAGAGAGAGAGGGAGATCTCCCTCAAGCCAGAGAGAGGGAGATGTGTCCCCTCAAGCCACAGAGAGAGAGGGAGATGTCTCCCCTCAAGCCACAGAGAGAGAGGGAGATGTCTCCCCTCAAGCCAAAGAGAGAGGGGGAGATGTCTCCCTTAAAACCACCTAGACAGAGGGAGATGTCGCCCCTCAAGCCACAGAGAGAGAGGGAGATGTCTCCCCTCAAGCCACAGAGAGAGGGGGATGTCTCCCATCAAGCCACAGAGAGAGAGGGAGATGTCTCCCCTCAAGCCACAGAGAGAGGGATATGTCTCCCCTCAAACCACAGAGACAGAGGGAGATGTTTCCCCTCAAACCACAGAGACAGAGGGAGATATGTCCCCTTTTATCACAGAGACAGAGGGAGATGTCTCCCCTCAAGCCACAGAGAGAGGGAGATGTCTCCCTCAAGCCACACAGAGAGAGAGGGAGATATCTCCCCTCAAAGCACAGAGACAGAGGGAGATGTCTGCCCTCAAGCCACAGAGAGAGGGATATGTCTCCCCTCATCCACAGAGACAGAGGGAGATGTTTCCCCTCAAACCACAGAGACAGAGGGAGATGTCTCCCCTCAAACCACAGAGAGAGAGGGAGATGTCTCCCCTCAAAACAAAGAGAGAGGGATATGTCTCCCCTCAAACCACAGAGACAGAGGGAGATGTCTCCCCTCAAACCACAGAGAGAGGGAGATGTCTCCCTCAAAACACAGAGAGAGGGAGATGTCGCCCTCAAGCCACAGAGAGAGAGGGAGATGTCTCCACTCAAGCCACAGAGAGAGGGAGATATCTCCCTCAAGCCACAGAGAGAGAGAGGAGATGTCTCCTTCAAGCCACAGAGAGAGAGGGAGATGTCTCCCTCAAGCCACAGAGAGAGAAGGAGATGTCTCCCCTCAAGCCACAGAGAGAGGGAGATGTCTCCCTCAAGCCACAGAGAGAGAGGGAGATGTCTCCTCAAGCCACAGAGAGAGAGGGAGATGTCTCCCCTCAAGCCACAGAGAGAGGGAGATGTCTCCCCTCAAGCCACAGAGAGAGAGGGAGATGTCTCCCCTCAAGCCACAGAGAGAGAGGGAGACATCTCCCCTAAAACCACAGAGAGAGGAGATATCTCCCCTAAAGCCACAGAGAAAGGGAGATCTCTCCCCTCAAGCCACAGAGAGAGAGAGAGATGTCTCCCCTCAAGCCACAGAGAGAGGGAGATGTCTCCCCTCTAGCCACAAAGAGAGAGGGAGATGTCTCCCCTCAAGCCACAGAGAGAGAGGGAGATGTTTCCCCTCAAGCCACAGAGAGAGAGGGAGATATCTCCCCTCAAGCCACAGAGACAGGGGGAGATATGTCCCCTTTTATCACAGAGACAGAGGGAGATGTCTCCCCTGAAGCCACAGAGACAGAGGGAGATATGTCCCCTTTTTTCACAGAGACAGAGGGAGATGTCTCCCCTCAAGCCACAGAGAGAGAGGGAGATGTCTCCCCTCAAGCCACAGAGAGAGTGAGATGTCTCCCATCAAGCCACAGAGACAGGGGGAGATGTCTCCCTTCAAACCACAGAGACAGAGGGAGATATGTCCCCTTTTATCACAGACAGAGGGAGATGTCTCCCCTCAAGCCACAGAGAGAGAGGGAGATGTCTCCCCTCAAGCCACAGAGAGAGGGAGATGTCTCCCATCAAGCCACAGAGAGAGAGGGAGATGTCTCCCCTCAAGCCAAAGAGAGAGAGGGAGATATCTCCCCTCAAGCCACTGAGAGAGGGAGATGTTTCCCCTCAAGCCACAGACAGAGAGGGAGATGTCTCCCCTCAAGCCACAGAGACAGGGGAAGATGTCTCCCTTCAAACCACAGAGACAGAGGGAGATGTCTCCCCTCAAGCCAAAGAGAGAGGGGGAGATGTCTCCCTTAAAACCACCTAGACAGAGGGAGATGTCGCCCCTCAAGCCACAGAGAGAGAGGGAGATGTCTCCCCTCAAGCCACAGAGAGAGGGGGATGTCTCCCATCAAGCCACAGAGAGAGAGGGAGATGTCTCCCCTCAAGCCACAGAGAGAGGGATATGTCTCCCCTCAAACCACAGAGACAGAGGGAGATGTTTCCCCTCAAACCACAGACAGAGAGGGAGATGTATCCCTTCAAGCCACAGAGACAGGGGGAGATGTCTCCCTTCAAACCACAGAGACAGAGGGAGATATGTCCCTTTTATCACAGAGACAGAAGGAGATGTCTCCCTCAAGCCACAGAGAGAGAGGGAGATGTCTCCCCTCAAGCCACACAGAGAGAGAGGGAGATATCTCCCCTCAAAGCACAGAGACAGAGGGAGATGTCTGCCCTCAAGCCACAGAGAGAGGGATATGTCTCCCCTCATCCACAGAGACAGAGGAGATGTTTCCCTCAAACCACAGAGACAGAGGGAGATGTCTCCCTCAAACCACAGAGAGAGGGAGATGTCTCCCTCAAAACACAGAGAGAGGGATATGTCTCTCCTCAAACCACAGAGACAGAGGGAGATGTCTCCCTCAAACCACAGAGAGAGAGGGAGATGTCTCCCTCAAAACACAGAGAGAGGGAGATGTCGCCCTCCAAGCCACAGAGAGAGAGGGAGATGTCTCCACTCAAGCCACAGAGAGAGGGAGAGATATCTCCCTCAAGCCACAGAGAGAGGGAGATGTCTCCCTTCAAGCCACAGAGAGAGGGAGATGTCTCCCTCAAGCCACAGAGAGAGAAGGAGATGTCTCCCTCAAGCCGCAGAGAGAGAGGGAGATGTCGCCTCTCAAGCCACAGAGAGAGAGGAGATGTCTCCCTCAAGCCACAGAGAGAGGGAGATGTCTCCCTCAAGCCACAGAGAGAGGGAGATGTCTCCCTCAAGCCACAGAGAGAGAGGGAGACATCTCCCTAAAACCACAGAGAGGAGATATCTCCCTAAAGCCACAGAGAAAGGGAGATCTCTCCCCTCAAGCCACAGAGAGAGAGAGAGATGTCTCCCCTCAAGCCACAAAGAGAGAGGGAGATGTCTCCCCTCAAGCAACAGAGAGAGAGGGAGATGTTTCCCCTCAAGCCACAGAGAGAGAGGGAGATATCTCCCCTCAAGCCACAGAGACAGGGGTAGATATGTCCCCTTTTATCACAGAGACAGAGGGAGATGTCTCCCCTGAAGCCACAGAGACAGAGGGAGATATGTCCCCTTTTATCACAGAGACAGAGGGAGATGTCTCCCCTCAAGCCACAGAGAGAGGGAGATGTCTCCCTCAAGCCACAGAGAGAGTGAGATGTCTCCCATCAAGCCACAGAGACAGGGGAGATGTCTCCTTCAAACCACAGAGACAGAGGGAGATATGTCCCCTTTTATCACAGAGACAGAGGGAGATGTCTCCCCTCAAGCCACAGAGAGAGAGGGAGATGTCTCCCCTCAAGCCACAGAGAGAGGGAGATGTCTCCCATCAAGCCACAGAGAGAGAGGGAGATGTCTCCCCTCAAGCCAAAGAGAGAGAGGGAGATATCTCCCCTCAAGCCACTGAGAGAGGGAGATGTTTCCCCTCAAGCCACAGACAGAGAGGGAGATGTCTCCCCTCAAGCCACAGAGACAGGGGGAGATGTCTCCCTTCAAACCACAGAGACAGAGGGAGATATGTCCCCTTTTATCACAGAGACAGAGGGAGATGTTTCCCCTCAAACCACATAGAGAGAGGGAGATGTCTCCTCTCAAACCACAGAGAGAGAGAGGGAGATGTCTCCCCCCAAGCCACAGAGAGAGAGGGAGATATCTCCCCTCAAGCCACACAGAGAGAGAGGGAGATATCTCCCCTCAAATCACAGAGACAGAGGGAGATGTCTGCCCTCAAGCCACAGAGAGAGAGGGATATGTCTCCCCTCAAACCACAGAGACAGAGGGAGATGTTTCCCCTCAAACCACAGACAGAGAGGGAGATGTCTCCCCTCAAGCCACAGAGACATTGGGAGATGTCTCCCTTCAAACCACCCTCGACAGAGGGAGATATGTCCCCTTTTATCACAGAGACAGAGGGAGATGTCTCCCCTCAAGCCACAGAGAGAGAGGGAGATGTCTCCCCTCAAGCCACACAGAGAGAGAGTGAGATATCTCCCCTCAAATCACAGAGACAGAGGGAGATGTCTGCCCTCAAGCCACAGAGAGAGGGATATGTCTCCCCTCAAACCACAGAGACAGAGGGAGATGTTTCCCCTCAAACCACAGAGACAGAGGGAGATGTCTACCCTCAAAACACAGAGAGAGGGAGATGTCGCCCCTCAAGCCACAGAGAGAGAAGGAGATGTCTCCCCTCAAGCCGCAGAGAGAGAGGGAGATGTCGCCCCTCAAGCCACAGAGAGAGAGGGAGATGTCTCCACTCAAGCCACAGAGAGAGGGAGATGTCTCCCCTCAAGCCACAGAGAGAGGGAGATGTCTACCCTCAAGCCACATACAGAGAGAGAGATGTCTCCCCTCAAGCCACAGAGACAGGGGGAGATGTCTCCCCTCAAACCACAGAGACAGAGGGAGATATGTCCCCTTTTATCACAGAGACAGAGGGAGAATTCTCCCCTCAAGCCACAGAGAGAGATGGAGATGTCTCCCCTCAAGCCAAAGAGAGAGAGAGGGAGATATCTCTCCTCAAACCAAAGAGAGAGAGGGAGATGTCTCCCCTCAAACCACCGATTAAGGGGGAGATGTCTTCCCTCATGCCACAGAGAGAGGGAGATGTGTCCCCTCAAGCCACAGAGAGAGAGGGAGATGTCTCCCCTCAAGCCACAGAGAGAGGGGGAGATGTCTCCTCAAACCACCTAGACAGAGTGAGATGTCTCCCTTAAGCCACAGAGAGAGGGAGATGTCTCCCCTCAAGCCACAGAGAGAGGGAGATGTCTCCCCTCAAGCCACAGAGAGAGGGAGATGTCTCCCCTCAAACCACAGAGAGAGAGGGAGATATCTCCCCTCAAGCCACAGAGAGAGGGAGATGTCTCCCATCAAGCCACAGAGAGAGAGGGATATGTCTCCCTCAAACCACAGAGACAGAGGGAGATGTTTCCCTCAAACCACAGAGAGAGAGGGAGACGTCTCTCTCAAACCACAGAGAGAGAGGGAGATGTCTCCCCCAAGCCACAGAGAAAGAGAGTGAGATGTCTCCCCTCAAACCACACAGAGAGAGGGAGATATCTCCCCTTTTATCACAGAGACAGAGGGAGATGTCTCCCCTCAAGCCACAGAGAGAGAGGGAGATGTCTCCCCTCAAGCCACACAGAGAGAGAGGGAGATATCTCCCCTCAAATCACAGAGACAGAGGGAGATGTCTGCCCTCAAGCCACAGAGAGAGGGATATGTCTCCCCTCAAACCACAGAGACAGAGGGAGATGTTTCCCCTCAAACCACAGAGACAGAGGGAGATGTCTCCCCTCAAACCACAGAGAGAGAGGGAGATGTCTCCCCTCAAAACACAGAGAGAGGGATATGTCTCCCCTCAAACCACAGAGACAGAGGGAGATGTCTCCCCTCAAACCACAGAGAGAGAGGGAGATGTCTACCCTCAAAACACAGAGAGAGGGAGATGTCGCCCCTCAAGCCACAGAGAGAGAAGGAGATGTCTCCCCTCAAGCCGCAGAGAGAGAGGGAGATGTCGCCCCTCAAGCCACAGAGAGAGAGGGAGATGTCTCCACTCAAGCCACAGAGAGAGGGAGATGTCTCCCCTCAAGCCACAGAGAGAGGGAGATGTCTACCCTCAAGCCACATACAGAGAGAGAGATGTCTCCCCTCAAGCCACAGAGACAGGGGGAGATGTCTCCCCTCAAACCACAGAGACAGAGGGAGATATGTCCCCTTTTATCACAGAGACAGAGGGAGAATTCTCCCCTCAAGCCACAGAGAGAGATGGAGATGTCTCCCTCAAGCCAAAGAGAGAGAGAGGGAGATATCTCCTCAAACCAAAGAGAGAGAGGGAGATGTCTCCCTCAAACCACCGATTAAGGGGAGATGTCTTCCCTCATGCCACAGAGAGAGGGAGATGTGTCCCCTCAAGCCACAGAGAGAGAGGGAGATGTCTCCCCTCAAGCCACAGAGAGAGGGAGATGTCTCCCCTCAAACCACCTAGACAGAGTGAGATGTCTCCCCTTAAGCCACAGAGAGAGAGGGAGATGTCTCCCCTCAAGCCACAGAGAGAGGGAGATGTCTCCCCTCAAGCCACAGAGAGAGAGGGAGATGTCTCCCCTCAAACCACAGAGAGAGAGGGAGATATCTCCCCTCAAGCCACAGAGAGAGGGAGATGTCTCCCATCAAGCCACAGAGAGAGAGGGATATGTCTCCCCTCAAGCCAAAGAGAGAGAGGGAGATGTTTCCCCTCAAACCACAGAGAGAGAGGGAGACGTCTCCTCTCAAACCACAGAGAGAGAGAGGGAGATGTCTCCCCCCAAGCCACAGAGAAAGAGAGTGAGATGTCTCCCCTCAAACCACACAGAGAGTGGGAGATATCTCCCCTTTTATCACAGAGACAGAGGGAGATGTCTCCCCTCAAGCCACAGAGAGAGAGGGAGATGTCTCCCCTCAAGCCACACAGAGAGAGAGGGAGATATCTCCCCTCAAATCACAGAGACAGAGGGAGATGTCTGCCCTCAAGCCACAGAGAGAGGGATATGTCTCCCCTCAAACCACAGAGACAGAGGGAGATGTTTCCCCTCAAACCACAGAGAGAGAGGGAGATGTCTCCTCTCAAACCACAGAGAGAGAGAGGGAGATGTCTCCCCCCAAGCCACAGAGAAAGAGAGTGAGATGTCTCCCCTCAAACCACAGAGAGAGAAAGATATGTCTCCCCTCAAACCACAGAGAGAGAGGGAGATGTCTCCCCACAAAACACAGAGAGAGAGGGAGATGTTGCCCCTCAAGCCACAGAGAGAGGGAGATATCTCCCCTCAAGCCACACAGAGAGAGAGGGAGATATCTCCCCTCAAATCACAGAGACAGAGGGAGATGTCTCCCATCAAGCCACAGAGAGAGAGGGAGATGTCTCCCTCAAGCCACAGAGAGAGAGGGAGATATCTCCCCTCAAGCCACTGAGAGAGGGAGATGTTTCCCCTCAAGCCACAGAGAGAGAGGGAGATGTCTCAACCCTCAAGCCACAGAGAGAGTGAGATGTCTCCCATCAAGCCACAGAGACAGGGGGAGATGTCTCCCTTCAAACCACAGAGACAGAGGGAGATGTCTCCCCTCAAGCCACAGAGAGAGAGGGAGATGTCTCCCCTCAAGCCACAGAGAGAGGGAGATGTCTCCCATCAAGCCACAGAGAGAGGGAGATGTCTCCCTCAAGCCACAGAGAGAGAGAGGAGATATCTCCCTCAAGCCACTGAGAGAGGGAGATGTTTTCCCTCAAGCCACAGACAGAGAGGGAGATGTCTCCTCAAGCCACAGAGACAGGGGAGATGTCTCCCTTCAAACCACAGAGACAGAGTGAGATATGTCCCCTTTTATCACAGAGACAGAGGGAGATGTTTCCCCTCAAACCACAGAGAGAGAGGGAGATGTCTCCTCTCAAACCACAGAGAGAGAGAGGGAGATGTCTCCCCCCAAGCCACAGAGAGAGAGAGGGAGATATCTCCCCTCAAATCACAGAGACAGAGGGAGATGTCTGCCCTCAAGCCACAGAGAGAGGGATATGTCTCCCCTCAAACCACAGAGACAGAAGGAGATGTTTCCCCTCAAACCACAGAGACAGAGGGAGATGTCACCCCTCAAACCACGGAGAGAGAGGGAGATGTCTCCCCTCAAAACACAGAGAGAGGGATATGTCTCCCCTCAAACCACAGAGACAGAGGGAGATGTCTCCCCTCAAACCACAGAGAGAGAGGGAGATGTCTCCCCTCAAAACACAGAGAGAGGGAGATGTCGCCCCTCAAGCCACAGAGAGAGAGGGAGATGTCTCCACTCAAGCCACAGAGAGAGGGAGATATCTCCCCTCAAGCCACAGAGAGAGGGAGATGTCTCCCTTCAAGCCACAGAGAGAGGGAGATGTCTCCCCTCAAGCCACAGAGAGAGAAGGAGATGTCTCCCCTCAAGCCGCAGAGAGAGAGGGAGATGTCGCCCCTCAAGCCACAGAGAGAGAGGGAGATGTCTCCACTCAAGCCACAGAGAGAGGGAGATGTCTCCCCTCAAGCCACAGAGAGAGGGAGATGTCTCCCCTCAAGCCACAGAGAGAGAAGGAGATGTTTCCCCTCAAGCCACATACAGAGAGGGAGATGTCTCCCCTCAAGCCACAGAGACAGGGGGAGATGTCTCCCCTCAAACCACAGAGACAGAGGGAGATATGTCCCTTTTATCACAGAGACAGAGGGAGATGTCTCCTTCAAGCCACAGAGAGAGATGGAGATGTCTCCCTCAAGCCAAAGAGAGAGAGGGAGATATCTCTCCTCAAACCAAAGAGAGAGAGGGCGATGTCTCCCCTCAAACCACCGATTCAGAGGGAGATGTCTTCCCTCATGCCACAGAGAGAGGGAGATGTGTCCCCTCAAGCCACAGAGAGAGAGGGATATGTCTCCCCTCAAGCCACAGAGAGAGGGGGAGATGTCTCCCCTCAAACCACCTAGACAGAGTGAGATGTCTCCCCTTAAGCCACAGAGAGAGAGGGAGATGTCTCCCCTCAAGCCACAGAGAGAGGGAGATGTCTCCCCTCAAGCCACAGAGAGAGAGGGAGATGTCTCCCCTCAAACCACAGAGAGAGAGGGATATATCTCCCCTCAAGCCACAGAGAGAGGGAGATGTCTCCCATCAAGCCACAGAGAGAGAGGGATATGTCTCCCCTCAAACCACAGAGACAGAGGGAGATGTTTCTCAAACCACAGAGAGAGAGGGAGATGTCTCCTCTCAAACCACAGAGAGAGAGAGGGAGATGTCTCCCCAAAGCCACAGAGAAAGAGAGTGAGATGTCTCCCTCAAACCACAGAGAGAGAGAAAGATATGTCTCCCTCAAGCTCCCAGAGACAGGGGAGATGTCTCCTCAAACCACAGAGACAGAGGGAGATATGTCCCTTTTATCACAGAGACAGAGGGAGATGTCTCCCCTCAAGCCACAGAGAGAGATGGAGATGTCTCCCCTCAAGCCAAAGAGAGAGAGAGGGAGATATCTCTCCTCAAACCAAAGAGAGAGAGAGCGATGTCTCCCCTCAAACCACCGATTCAGAGGGAGATGTCTTCCCTCATGCCACAGAGAGAGGGAGATGTGTCCCTCAGGCCACAGAGAGAGAGAGGAGATGTCTACCCTCAAGCCACATACAGAGAGGGAGATGTCTCCCTCAAGCCACAGAGACAGGGGAGATGTCTCCCTCAAACCACAGAGACAGAGGGAGATATGTCCCTTTTATCACAGAGACAGAGGGAGATGTCTCCCTCAAGCCACAAAGAGAGATGGAGATGTCTCCCTCAAGCCAAAGAGAGAGAGGGAGATATCTCTCCTCAAACCAAAGAGAGAGAGGGCGATGTCTCCCTCAAACCACCGATTCAGAGGAGATGTCTTCCCTCATGCCACAGAGAGAGGGAGATGTGTCCCCTCAAGCCACAGAGAGAGGGAGATGTCTCCCTCAAGCCACAGAGAGGGGAGATGTCTCCCTCAAACCACCTAGACAGAGTGAGATGTCTCCTTAAGCCACAGAGAGAGAGGGAGATGTCTCCCATCAAGCCACAGAGAGAGGGAGATGTCTCCCCTCAAGCCACAGAGAGAGAGGGAGATGTCTCCCCTCAAACCACAGAGAGAGAGGGAGATATCTCCCCTCAAGCCACAGAGAGAGGGAGATGTCTCCCATCAAGCCACAGAGAGAGAGGGATATGTCTCCCCTCAAACAACAGAGACAGAGGGAGATGTTTCCCCTCAAACCACAGAGAGAGAGGGCGATGTCTCCTCTCAAACCACAGAGAGAGAGAGGGAGATGTCTCCCCCAAAGCCACAGAGAAAGAGAGTGAGAAGTCTCCCCTCAAACCACAGAGAGAGAAAGATATGTCTCCCCTCAAACCACAGAGAGAGAGGGAGATGTCTCCCCACAAAACACAGAGAGAGAGGGAGATGTTGCCCCTCAAGCCACAGAGAGAGGGAGATATCTCCCCTCAAGCCACACAGAGACAGAGGGAGATATCTCCACTCAAATCACAGAGACAGAGGGAGATGTCTCCCATCAAGCCACAAAGAGAGGGAGATGTCTCTCAAGCCACAGAGAGAGGGAGATATCTCCCTCAAGCCACTGAGAGAGGGAGATGTTTCCCTCAAGCCACAGAGAGAGGGAGATGTCTCCCTCAAGCCACAGAGAGAGGGGAGATGTCTCCCTCAAGCCACAGAGAGAGAGGGAGATGGTTCCTCTCAAGCCACAGAGAGAGAGGAGATGTCTCCCTCAAGCCACAGAGAGAGGGGAGATGTCTCCCTCAAGCCACAGAGAGAGAGGGAGATGTCTCCCCTCAAGCCACAGAGAGAGTGAGATGTCTCCCATCAAGCCACAGAGAGAGGGAGATGTCTCCCATCAAGCCACAGAGAGAGAGGGAGATGTCTCCCTCAAGCCACAGAGAGAGGGAGATATCTCCCTCAAGCCACTGAGAGAGGGAGATGTTTCCCTCAAGCCACAGACAGAGAGGGAGATGTCTCCCTCAAGCCACAGAGACAGGGGAGATGTCTCCCTTCAAACCACAGAGACAGAGGGAGATATGTCCCCTTTTATCACAGAGACAGAGGGAGATGTTTCCCCTCAAACCACAGAGAGAGAGGGAGATGTCTCCTCTCAAACCACAGAGAGAGAGAGGGAGATGTCTCCCCTCAAGCCACAGAGAGAGAGGGAGATGTCTCCCCTCAAGCCACACAGAGAGAGAGGGAGATATCTCCCCTCAAATCACAGAGACAGAGGGAGATGTCTGCCCTCAAGCCACAGAGAGAGGGATATGTCTCCCCTCAAACCACAGAGACAGAGGGAGATGTTTCCCCTCAAACCACAGAGACAGAGGGAGATGTCTCCCCTCAAACCACAGAGAGAGAGGGAGATGTCTCCCTCAAAACACAGAGAGAGGGATATGTCTCCCTCAAACCACAGAGACAGAGGGAGATGTCTCCTCAAACCACAGAGAGAGGGAGATGTCTCCCAAAGCCACAGAGAAAGAGAGTGAGATGTCTCCCCTCAAACCACAGAGAGAGAAAGATATGTCTCCCCTCAAGCCACAGAGACAGGGGGAGATGTCTCCCCTCAAACCACAGAGACAGAGGGAGATATGTCCCCTTTTATCACAGAGACAGAGGGAGATGTCTCCCCTCAAGCCACAGAGAGAGATGGAGATGTCTCCCCTCAAGCCAAAGAGAGAGAGAGGGAGATATCTCTCCTCACACCAAAGAGAGAGAGAGCGATGTCTCCCCTCAAACCACCGATTCAGAGGGAGATGTCTTCCCTCATGCCACAGAGAGAGGGAGATGTGTCCCTCAAGCCACAGAGAGAGAGGGAGATGTCTACCCTCAAGCCACATACAGAGAGGGAGATGTCTCCCTCAAGCCACAGAGACAGGGGAGATGTCTCCTCAAACCACAGAGACAGAGGGAGATATGTCCCTTTTATCACAGAGACAGAGGGAGATGTCTCCCTCAAGCCACAGAGAGAGATGGAGATGTCTCCCTCAAGCCAAAGAGAGAGAGAGGAGATATCTCTCCTCAAACCAAAGAGAGAGAGGGCGATGTCTCCTCAAACCACCGATTCAGAGGGAGATGTCTTCCCTCATGCCACAGAGAGAGGGAGATGTGTCCCCTCAAGCCACAGAGAGAGAGGGATATGTCTCCCCTCAAGCCACAGAGAGAGGGGGAGATGTCTCCCCTCAAACCACCTAGACAGAGTGAGATGTCTCCCCTTAAGCCACAGAGAGAGAGGGAGATGTCTCCCCTCAAGCCACAGAGAGAGGGAGATGTCTCCCCTCAAGCCACAGAGAGAGAGGGAGATGTCTCCCCTCAAACCACAGAGAGAGAGGGAGATATCTCCCCTCAAGCCACAGAGAGAGGGAGATGTCTCCCATCAAGCCACAGAGAGAGAGGGATATGTCTCCCCTCAAACCACAGAGACAGAGGGAGATGTTTCCCCTCAAACCACAGAGAGAGAGGGAGATGTCTCCTCTCAAACCACAGAGAGAGAGAGGGAGATGTCTCCCCCAAAGCCACAGAGAAAGAGAGTGAGATGTCTCCCCTCAAACCACAGAGAGAGAAAGATATGTCTCCCCTCAAGCCCCAGAGACAGGGGGAGATGTCTCCCCTCAAACCACAGAGACAGAGGGAGATATGTCCCCTTTTATCACAGAGACAGAGGGAGATGTCTCCCCTCAAGCCACAGAGAGAGATGGAGATGTCTCCCCTCAAGCCAAAGAGAGAGAGGGAGATATCTCTCCTCAAACCAAAGAGAGAGAGAGCGATGTCTCCCCTCAAACCACCGATTCAGAGGGAGATGTCTTCCCTCATGCCACAGAGAGAGGGAGATGTGTCCCCTCAGGCCACAGAGAGAGAGGGAGATGTCTACCCTCAAGCCACATACAGAGAGGGAGATGTCTCCCCTCAAGCCACAGAGACAGGGGGAGATGTCTCCCCTCAAACCACAGAGACAGAGGGAGATATGTCCCCTTTTATCACAGAGACAGAGGGAGATGTCTCCCCTCAAGCCACAAAGAGAGATGGAGATGTCTCCCCTCAAGCCAAAGAGAGAGAGAGGGAGATATCTCTCCTCAAACCAAAGAGAGAGAGGGCGATGTCTCCCCTCAAACCACCGATTCAGAGGGAGATGTCTTCCCTCATGCCACAGAGAGAGGGAGATGTGTCCCCTCAAGCCACAGAGAGAGAGGGAGATGTCTCCCCTCAAGCCACAGAGAGAGGGGGAGATGTCTCCCCTCAAACCACCTAGACAGAGTGAGATGTCTCCCCTTAAGCCACAGAGAGAGAGGGAGATGTCTCCCATCAAGCCACAGAGAGAGGGAGATGTCTCCCCTCAAGCCACAGAGAGAGAGGGAGATGTCTCCCCTCAAACCACAGAGAGAGAGGGAGATATCTCCCCTCAAGCCACAGAGAGAGGGAGATGTCTCCCATCAAGCCACAGAGAGAGAGGGATATGTCTCCCCTCAAACAACAGAGACAGAGGGAGATGTTTCCCCTCAAACCACAGAGAGAGAGGGCGATGTCTCCTCTCAAACCACAGAGAGAGAGAGGGAGATGTCTCCCCCAAAGCCACAGAGAAAGAGAGTGAGAAGTCTCCCCTCAAACCACAGAGAGAGAAAGATATGTCTCCCCTCAAACCACAGAGAGAGAGGGAGATGTCTCCCCACAAAACACAGAGAGAGAGGGAGATGTTGCCCCTCAAGCCACAGAGAGAGGGAGATATCTCCCCTCAAGCCACACAGAGACAGAGGGAGATATCTCCACTCAAATCACAGAGACAGAGGGAGATGTCTCCCATCAAGCCACAAAGAGAGAGGGAGATGTCTCCCCTCAAGCCACAGAGAGAGAGGGAGATATCTCCCCTCAAGCCACTGAGAGAGGGAGATGTTTCCCCTCAAGCCACAGAGAGAGAGGGAGATGTCTCCCCTCAAGCCACAGAGAGAGGGGGAGATGTCTCCCCTCAAGCCACAGAGAGAGAGGGAGATGGTTCCTCTCAAGCCACAGAGAGAGAGGGAGATGTCTCCCCTCAAGCCACAGAGAGAGAGGGGAGATGTCTCCCCTCAAGCCACAGAGAGAGAGGGAGATGTCTCCCCTCAAGCCACAGAGAGAGTGAGATGTCTCCCATCAAGCCACAGAGAGAGGGAGATGTCTCCCATCAAGCCACAGAGAGAGAGGGAGATGTCTCCCTCAAGCCACAGAGAGAGAGGGAGATATCTCCTCAAGCCACTGAGAGAGGGAGATGTTTCCTCAAGCCACAGACAGAGAGGGAGATGTCTCCCCTCAAGCCACAGAGACAGGGGGAGATGTCTCCCTTCAAACCACAGAGACAGAGGGAGATATGTCCCCTTTTATCACAGAGACAGAGGGAGATGTTTCCCCTCAAACCACAGAGAGAGAGGGAGATGTCTCCTCTCAAACCACAGAGAGAGAGAGGGAGATGTCTCCCCTCAAGCCACAGAGAGAGAGGGAGATGTCTCCCCTCAAGCCACACAGAGAGAGAGGGAGATATCTCCCCTCAAATCACAGAGACAGAGGGAGATGTCTGCCTCAAGCCACAGAGAGGGATATGTCTCCTCAAACCACAGAGACAGAGGGAGATGTTTCCCTCAAACCACAGAGACAGAGGGAGATGTCTCCCCTCAAACCACAGAGAGAGAGGGAGATGTCTCCCTCAAAACACAGAGAGAGGGATATGTCTCCCCTCAAACCACAGAGACAGAGGGAGATGTCTCCCCTCAAACCACAGAGAGAGAGGGAGATGTCTCCCCCAAAGCCACAGAGAAAGAGAGTGAGATGTCTCCCCTCAAACCACAGAGAGAGAAAGATATGTCTCCCCTCAAGCCACAGAGACAGGGGGAGATGTCTCCCCTCAAACCACAGAGACAGAGGGAGATATGTCCCTTTATCACAGAGACAGAGGGAGATGTCTCCCCTCAAGCCACAGAGAGAGATGGAGATGTCTCCCCTCAAGCCAAAGAGAGAGAGAGGGAGATATCTCTCCTCACACCAAAGAGAGAGAGAGCGATGTCTCCCCTCAAACCACCGATTCAGAGGGAGATGTCTTCCCTCATGCCACAGAGAGAGGGAGATGTGTCCCCTCAAGCCACAGAGAGAGAGGGAGATGTCTACCCTCAAGCCACATACAGAGAGGGAGATGTCTCCCCTCAAGCCACAGAGACAGGGGGAGATGTCTCCCCTCAAACCACAGAGACAGAGGGAGATATGTCCCTTTATCACAGAGACAGAGGGAGATGTCTCCCCTCAAGCCACAGAGAGAGATGGAGATGTCTCCCCTCAAGCCAAAGAGAGAGAGAGGGAGATATCTCTCCTCAAACCAAAGAGAGAGAGGGCGATGTCTCCCCTCAAACCACCGATTCAGAAGGAGATGTCTTCCCTCATGCCACAGAGAGAGGGAGATGTGTCCCCTCAAGCCACAGAGAGAGAGGGAGATGTCTCCCCTCAAGCCACAGAGAGAGGGGGAGATGTCTCCCCTCAAACCACCTAGACAGAGTGAGATGTCTCCCCTTAAGCCACAGAGAGAGAGGGAGATGTCTCCCCTCAAGCCACAGAGAGAGGGAGATGTCTCCCCTCAAGCCACAGAGAGAGAGGGAGATGTCTCCCCTCAAACCACAGAGAGAGAGGGAGATATCTCCCCTCAAGCCACAGAGAGAGGGAGATGTCTCCCATCAAGCCACAGAGAGAGAGGGATATGTCTCCCCTCAAACCACAGAGACAGAGGGAGATGTTTCCCCTCAAGCCACACAGAGAGAGAGGGAGATATCTCCCCTCAAATCACAGAGACAGAGGGAGATGTCTGCCCTCAAGCCACAGAGAGAGGGATATGTCTCCCCTCAAACCACAGAGACAGAGGGAGATGTTTCCCCTCAAACCACAGAGAGAGAGGGAGATGTCTCCCCTCAAGCCACAGAGAGAGGGGGAGATGTCTCCCCTCAAACCACCTAGACAGAGTGAGATGTCTCCCCTTAAGCCACAGAGAGAGAGGGAGATGTCTCCCCTCAAGCCACAGAGAGAGGGAGATGTCTCCCTCAAGCCACAGAGAGAGAGGGAGATGTCTCCCCTCAAACCACAGAGAGAGAGGGAGATATCTCCCCTCAAGCCACAGAGAGAGGGAGATGTCTCCCATCAAGCCACAGAGATAGAGGGATATGTCTCCCCTCAAACCACAGAGACAGAGGGAGATGTTTCCCCTCAAACCACAGAGAGAGAGGGCGATGTCTCCTCTCAAACCACAGAGAGAGAGAGGGAGATGTCTCCCCCAAAGCCACAGAGAAAGAGAGTGAGAAGTCTCCCCTCAAACCACAGAGAGAGAAAGATATGTCTCCCCTCAAACCACAGAGAGAGAGGGAGATGTCTCCCCACAAAACACAGAGAGAGAGGGAGATGTTGCCCCTCAAGCCACAGAGAGAGGGAGATATCTCCCCTCAAGCCACACAGAGACAGAGGGAGATATCTCCACTCAAATCACAGAGACAGAGGGAGATGTCTCCCATCAAGCCACAAAGAGAGAGGGAGATGTCTCCCCTCAAGCCACAGAGAGAGAGGAGATATCTCCTCAAGCCACTGAGAGAGGGAGATGTTTCCTCAAGCCACAGAGAGAGGGAGATGTCTCCCCTCAAGCCACAGAGAGAGGGGGAGATGTCTCCCCTCAAGCCACAGAGAGAGAGGGAGATGGTTCCCTCAAGCCACAGAGAGAGAGGGAGATGTCTCCCCTCAAGCCACAGAGAGAGGGGGAGATGTCTCCCCTCAAGCCACAGAGAGAGAGGGAGATGTCTCCCCTCAAGCCACAGAGAGAGTGAGATGTCTCCCATCAAGCCACAGAGAGAGGGAGATGTCTCCCATCAAGCCACAGAGAGAGAGGGAGATGTCTCCCCTCAAGCCACAGAGAGAGAGGGAGATATCTCCCCTCAAGCCACTGAGAGAGGGAGATGTTTCCCTCAAGCCACAGACAGAGAGGGAGATGTCTCCCTCAAGCCACAGAGACAGGGGGAGATGTCTCCCTTCAAACCACAGAGACAGAGGGAGATATGTCCCCTTTTATCACAGAGACAGAGGGAGATGTTTCCCCTCAAACCACAGAGAGAGAGGGAGATGTCTCCTCTCAAACCACAGAGAGAGAGAGGGAGATGTCTCCCTCAAGCCACAGAGAGAGAGGGAGATGTCTCCCTCAAGCCACACAGAGAGAGAGGAGATATCTCCCTCAAATCACAGAGACAGAGGGAGATGTCTGCCCTCAAGCCACAGAGAGGGATATGTCTCCCTCAAACCACAGAGACAGAGGGAGATGTTTCTCAAACCACAGAGACAGAGGGAGATGTCTCCCTCAAACCACAGAGAGAGAGGGAGATGTCTCCCCTCAAAACACAGAGAGAGGGATATGTCTCCCCTCAAACCACAGAGACAGAGGGAGATGTCTCCCCTCAAACCACAGAGAGAGAGGGAGATGTCTCCCCCAAAGCCACAGAGAAAGAGAGTGAGATGTCTCCCCTCAAACCACAGAGAGAGAAAGATATGTCTCCCCTCAAGCCACAGAGACAGGGGGAGATGTCTCCCCTCAAACCACAGAGACAGAGGGAGATATGTCCCCTTTTATCACAGAGACAGAGGGAGATGTCTCCCCTCAAGCCACAGAGAGAGATGGAGATGTCTCCCCTCAAGCCAAAGAGAGAGAGAGGGAGATATCTCTCCTCAAACCAAAGAGAGAGAGAGCGATGTCTCCCCTCAAACCACCGATTCAGAGGGAGATGTCTTCCCTCATGCCACAGAGAGAGGGAGATGTGTCCCCTCAAGCCACAGAGAGAGAGGGAGATGTCTACCCTCAAGCCACATACAGAGAGGGAGATGTCTCCCCTCAAGCCACAGAGACAGGGGGAGATGTCTCCCCTCAAACCACAGAGACAGAGGGAGATATGTCCCCTTTTATCACAGAGACAGAGGGAGATGTCTCCCCTCAAGCCACAGAGAGAGATGGAGATGTCTCCCCTCAAGCCAAAGAGAGAGAGAGGGAGATATCTCTCCTCAAAACAAAGAGAGAGAGGGCGATGTCTCCCCTCAAACCACCGATTCAGAGGGAGATGTCTTCCCTCATGCCACAGAGAGAGGGAGATGTGTCCCCTCAAGCCACAGAGAGAGAGGGAGATGTCTCCCCTCAAGCCACAGAGAGAGGGGGAGATGTCTCCCCTCAAACCACCTAGACAGAGTGAGATGTCTCCTTAAGCCACAGAGAGAGAGGGAGATGTCTCCCTCAAGCCACAGAGAGAGGGAGATGTCTCCCCTCAAGCCACAGAGAGAGAGGGAGATGTCTCCCCTCAAACCACAGAGAGAGAGGGAGATATCTCCCCTCAAGCCACAGAGAGAGGGAGATGTCTCCCATCAAGCCACAGAGAGAGAGGGATATGTCTCCCCTCAAACCACAGAGACAGAGGGAGATGTTTCCCCTCAAACCACAGAGAGAGAGGGCGATGTCTCCTCTCAAACCACAGAGAGAGAGAGGAGATGTCTCCCCAAAGCCACAGAGAAAGAGAGTGAGAAGTCTCCCTCAAACCACAGAGAGAGAAAGATATGTCTCCTCAAACCACAGAGAGAGAGGGAGATGTCTCCCCACAAAACACAGAGAGAGAGGGAGATGTTGCCTCAAGCCACAGAGAGAGGGAGATATCTCCCTCAAGCCACACAGAGACAGAGGGAGATATCTCCACTCAAATCACAGAGACAGAGGGAGATGTCTCCCATCAAGCCACAAAGAGAGAGGGAGATGTCTCCTCAAGCCACAGAGAGAGGGAGATATCTCCTCAAGCCACTGAGAGAGGGAGATGTTTCCCTCAAGCCACAGAGAGAGAGGGAGATGTCTCCCTCAAGCCACAGAGAGAGGGGGGAGATGTCTCCCTCAAGCCACAGAGAGAGAGGGAGATGGTTCCCCTCAAGCCACAGAGAGAGAGGGAGATGTCTCCCTCAAGCCACAGAGAGAGGGAGATGTCTCCCTCAAGCCACAGAGAGAGAGGGAGATGTCTCCCTCAAGCCACAGAGAGAGAGAGATGTCTCCCATCAAGCCACAGAGAGAGGGAGATGTCTCCCATCAAGCCACAGAGAGAGAGGGAGATGTCTCCCCTCAAGCTACAGAGAGAGAGGGAGATATCTCCCCTCAAGCCACTGAGAGAGGGAGATGTTTCCCCTCAAGCCACAGACAGAGAGGGAGATGTCTCCCCTCAAGCCACAGAGACAGGGGGAGATGTCTCCCTTCAAACCAAAGAGACAGAGGGAGATATGTCCCCTTTTATCACAGAGACAGAGGGAGATGTTTCCCCTCAAACCACAGAGAGAGAGGGAGATGTCTCCTCTCAAACCACAGAGAGAGAGAGGGAGATGTCTCCCCTCAAGCCACAGAGAGAGAGGGAGATGTCTCCCCTCAAGCCACACAGAGAGAGAGGGAGATATCTCCCCTCAAATCACAGAGACAGAGGGAGATGTCTGCCCTCAAGCCACAGAGAGAGGGATATGTCTCCCCTCAAACCACAGAGACAGAGGGAGATGTTTCCCCTCAAACCACAGAGACAGAGGGAGATGTCTCCCTCAAACCACAGAGAGAGAGAGGAGATGTCTCCCTCAAAACACAGAGAGAGGGATATGTCTCCCCTCAAACCACAGAGACAGAGGGAGATGTCTCCCCTCAAACCACAGAGAGAGAGGGAGATGTCTCCCCTCAAAACACAGAGAGAGGGAGATGTCGCCCCTCAAGCCACAGAGAGAGAGGGAGATGTCTCCACTCAAGCCACAGAGAGAGGGAGATATCTCCCCTCAAGCCACAGAGAGAGAGGGAGATGTCTCCCTTCAAGCCACAGAGAGAGGGAGATGTCACCCCTCAAGCCACAGAGAGAGAAGGAGATGTCTCCCCTCAAGCAGCAGAGAGAGAGGGAGATGTCGCCCCTCAAGCCACAGAGAGAGAGGGAGATGTCTCCACTCAAGCCAAAGAGAGAGGGAGATGTCTCCCCTCAAGCCACAGAGAGAGGGAGATGTCTCCCCTCAAGCCACAGAGAGAGAGGGAGGTGTTTCCCCTCAAGCCAAAGAGAGAGAGAGGGAGATGTCTCCACACAAGCCACAGGGAGAGAGGGAGATGTCTACCCTCAAGCCACATACAGAGAGGGAGATGTCTCCCCTCAAGCCACAGAGACAGGGGGAGATGTCTCCCCTCAAACCACAGAGACAGAGGGAGATATGTCCCCTTTTATCACAGAGACAGAGGGAGAATTCTCCCCTCAAGCCACAGAGAGAGAGGGAGATATCTCTCCTCAAACCAAAGAGAGAGAGGGAGATGTCTCCCCTCAAACCACCGATTCAGAGGGAGATGTCTTCCCTCATGCCACAGAGAGAGGGAGATGTGTCCCCTCAAGCCACAGAGAGAGAGGGAGATGTCTCCCCTCAAGCCACAGAGAGAGAGGGAGATGTCTCCCCTCAAGCCACACACAGAGAGAGGGAGATATCTCCCCTCAAATCACAGAGACAGAGGGAGATGTCTGCCCTCAAGCCACAGAGAGAGGGATATGTCTCCCCTCAAACCACAGAGACAGAGGGAGATGTTTCCCCTCAAACCACAGAGAGAGAGGGAGATGTCTCCCCTCAAACCACAGAGACAGAGGGAGATGTTTCCCCTCAAACCACAAAGAGAGAGGGAGATGTCTCCCCTCAAACCACAGAGAGAGAAAGATATGTCTCCCCTCAAACCACAGAGAGAGAGGGAGATGTCTCCCCACAAAACACAGAGAGAGAGGGAGATGTTGCCCCTCAAGCCACAGAGAGAGGGAGATATCTCCCCTCAAGCCACACAGAGAGAGAGGGAGATATCTCCCCTCAAATCACAGAGACAGAGGGAGATGTCTCCCATCGAGCCACAGAGAGAGAGGGAGATGTCTCCCCTCAAGCCACAGAGAGAGAGGGAGATATCTCCCCTCAAGCCACTGAGAGAGGGAGATGTTTCCCCTCAAGCCACAGAGAGAGAGGGAGATGTCTCCCCTCAAGCCACAGAGAGAGGGGGAGATGTCTCCCCTCAAGCCACAGAGAGAGAGGGAGATGTCTCCCCTCAAGCCACAGAGAGAGTGAGATGTCTCCCATCAAGCCACAGAGACAGGGGGAGATGTCTCCCTTCAAACCACAGAGACAGAGGGAGATATGTCCCCTTTTATCACAGAGACAGAGGGAGATGTCTCCCCTCAAGCCACAGAGAGAGAGGGAGATGTCTCCCCTCAAGCCACAGAGAGAGGGAGATGTCTCCCATCAAGCCACAGAGAGAGAGGGAGATGTCTCCCCTCAAGCCACAGAGAGAGAGGGAGATATCTCCCCTCAAGCCACTGAGAGAGGGAGATGTTTCCCCTCAAGCCACAGACAGAGAGGGAGATGTCTCCCCTCAAGCCACAGAGACAGGGGGAGATGTCTCCCTTCAAACCACAGAGACAGAGTGAGATATGTCCCCTTTTATCACAGAGACAGAGGGAGATGTTTCCCCTCAAACCACATAGAGAGATGGAGATGTCTCCTCTCAAACCACAGAGACAGGGGGAGATGTCTCCTCTCAAACCACAGAGACAGGGGGAGATGTCTCCCCTCAAGCCACAGAGACAGGGGGAGATGTCTCCCTTCAAACCACAGAGACAGAGTGAGATATGTCCCCTTTTATCACAGAGACAGAGGGAGATGTTTCCCCTCAAACCACATAGAGAGAGGGAGATGTCTCTCCCCAAGCCACAGAGTGAGAGGGAGATATCTCCCCTCAAGCCACACAGAGAGAGAGGGAGATATCTCCCCTCAAATCACAGAGACAGAGGGAGATGTCTGCCCTCAAGCCACAGAGAGAGGGATATGTCTCCCCTCAAACCATAGAGACAGAGGGAGATGTTTCCCCTCAAACCACAGACAGAGAGGGAGATGTCTCCCCTCAAGCCACAGAGACAGGGGGAGATGTCTCCCTTCAAACCACAGAGACAGAGGGAGATATGTCCCCTTTTATCACAGAGACAGAGGGAGATGTCTCCCCTCAAGCCACACAGAGAGAGGTAGATATCTCCCTCAAATCACAGAGACAGAGGGAGATGTCTGCCCTCAAGCCACAGAGAGAGGGATATGTCTCCTCAAACCACAGAGACAGAGGAGATGTTTCCTCAAACCACAGAGACAGAGGGAGATGTCTCCCTCAAACCACAGAGAGAGAGGGAGATGTCTCCCTCAAAACACAGAGAGAGGGATGAGTCTCCCCTCAAACCACAGAGACAGAGGGAGATGTCTCCCCTCAAACCACAGAGAGAGAGGGAGATGTCTCCCCTCAAAACACAGAGAGAGGGAGATGTCGCCACTCAAGCCACAGAGAGAGAGGGAGATGTCTCCACTCAAGCCACAGAGGGAGGGAGATATCTCCCCTCAAGCCACAGAGAGAGAGGGAGATGTCTCCCTTCAAGCCACAGAGAGAGGGAGATGTCTCCCCTCAAGCCACAGAGAGAGAAGGAGATGTCTCCCCTCAAGCCGCAGAGAGACAGGGAGATGTCGCCCCTCAAGCCACAGAGAGAGAGGGGGATGTCTCCCCTAAAGCCACAGAGACAGGGGTAGATGTCTCCCCTCAAACCACAGAGACAGAGGGAGATATGTCCCCTTTATCACAGAGACAGAGGGAGATGTCTCCCCTCAAGCCACAGAGAGAGATGGAGATGTCTCCCCTCAAGCCAAAGAGAGAGAGAGGGAGATATCTCTCCTCAAACCAAAGAGAGAGAGGGAGATGTCTCCCCTCAAACCACCGATTCAGAGGGAGATGTCTTCCCTCATGCCACAGAGAGAGGGAGATGTGTCCCTCAAGCCACAGAGAGAGAGGGAGATGTCTCCCTCAAGCCACACCGATTCAGAGGGAGATGTCTTCCCTCATGCCACAGAGAGAGGGAGATGTGTCCCCTCAAGCCACAGAGAGAGAGGGAGATGTCTCCCTCAAGCCACAGAGAGAGGGGAGATGTCTCCTCAAACCACAGAGAGAGGGAGATATCTCCCTCAAGCCACAGAGAGAGGGAGATGTCTCCCATCAAGCCACAGAGAGAGAGGGAGATGTCTCCCTCAAGCCACAGAGAGAGAGGGAGATGTCTCCCTCAAGCCACAGAGAGAGGGAGATGTCTCCTCTCCAAGCCACAGAGACAGGGGGAGATGTCTCCTTCAAACCACAAAGAAAGAGGAAGATATGTCCCTTTATCACAGAGACAGAGGGAGATGTCTCCCCCAAGCCACAGAGAGAGGGAGATATCTCCCTCAAGCCACACAGAGAGAGAGGGAGATATCTCCCTCAAATCACAGAGACAGAGGGAGATGTCTGCCCTCAAGCCACAGAGAGAGGGATATGTCTCCCTCAAACCACAGAGACAGAGGGAGATGTTTCCCTCAAACCACAGAGAGAGAGGGAGATGTCTCCTCTCAAACCACAGAGAGAGAGAGGGAGATGTCTCCCCAAGCCACAGAGAAAGAGAGTGAGATGTCTCCCCTCAAACCACAGAGAGAGAAAGATATGTCTCCCCTCAAACCACAGAGAGAGAGGGAGATGTCTCCCCACAAAACACAAAGAGAGAGGGAGATGTTGCACCTCAAGCCACAGAGAGAGAGGGAGATGTCTCCCCTCAAGCCACAGAGAGAGGGAGATGTCTCCCCTCAAGCCACAGAGAGAGGGAGATGTCTCCCCTCAAGCCACAGAGAGAGAGGGAGATGTCTCCCCTCAAACAGCAGAGAGAGAGGGAGATGTCTCCCCTCAAGCCGCAGAGAGAGAGGGAGATGTCGCCCCTCAAGCCACAGAGAGAGAGGGAGATGTCTCCACTCAAGCCACAGAGAGAGAGGGAGATGTCTCCCCTCAAGCCACAGAGAGAAGGAGATGTCTCCCCTCAAGCCACAGAGAGAGAGGGAGATGTTTCCCCTCAAGCCACAGAGAGAGAGGGAGATGTCTCCACACAAGCCACAGAGAGAGAGGGAGATGTCTACCCTCAAGCCACATACAGAGAGGGAGATGTCTCCCCTCAAGCCACAGAGACAGGGGGAGATGTCTCCCCTCAAACCACAGAGACAGAGGGAGATATGTCCCCTTTTATCACAGAGACAGAGGGAGATGTCTCCCCTCAAGCCACAGAGAGAGAGGGAGATGTCTCCCCTCAAGCCACAGAGAGAGTGAGATGTCTCCCATCAAGCCACAGAGACAGGGGGAGATGTCTCCCTTCAAACCACAGAGACAGAGGGAGATATGTCCCCTTTTATCACAGAGACAGAGGGAGATGTCTCCCCTCAAGCCACAGAGAGAGAGGGAGATGTCTCCCCTCAAGCCACAGAGAGAGGGAGATGTCTCCCATCAAGCCACAGAGAGAGAGGGAGATGTCTCCCCTCAAGCCACAGAGAGAGAGGGAGATATCTCCCCTCAAGCCACTGAGAGAGGGAGATGTTTCCCCTCAAGCCACAGACAGAGAGGGAGATGTCTCCCCTCAAGCCACAGAGACAGGGGGAGATGTCTCCCTTCAAACCACAGAGACAGAGTGAGATATGTCCCCTTTTATCACAGAGACAGAGGGAGATGTTTCCCCTCAAACCACATAGAGAGATGGAGATGTCTCCTCTCAAACCACAGAGACAGGGGGAGATGTCTCCTCTCAAACCACAGAGACAGGGGGAGATGTCTCCCCTCAAGCCACAGAGACAGGGGGAGATGTCTCCCTTCAAACCACAGAGACAGAGTGAGATATGTCCCTTTTATCACAGAGACAGAGGGAGATGTTTCCCTCAAACCACATAGAGAGAGGGAGATGTCTCTCCCAAGCCACAGAGTGAGAGGGAGATATCTCCCTCAAGCCACACAGAGAGAGAGGGAGATATCTCCCTCCAAATCACAGAGACAGAGGGAGATGTCTGCCCTCAAGCCACAGAGAGAGGATATGTCTCCCCTCAAACCATAGAGACAGAGGGAGATGTTTCCCTCAAACCACAGACAGAGAGGGAGATGTCTCCCTCAAGCCACAGAGACAGGGGAGATGTCTCCTTCAAACCACAGAGACAGAGGGAGATATGTCCCTTTTATCACAGAGACAGAGGGAGATGTCTCCCTCAAGCCACACAGAGAGAGAGGTAGATATCTCCCTCCAAATCACAGAGACAGAGGGAGATGTCTGCCCTCAAGCCACAGAGAGAGGATATGTCTCCCCTCAAACCACAGAGACAGAGGGAGATGTTTCCTCAAACCACAGAGACAGAGGGAGATGTCTCCCTCAAACCACAGAGAGAGGGAGATGTCTCCCTCAAAACACAGAGAGAGGGATGAGTCTCCCCTCAAACCACAGAGACAGAGGGAGATGTCTCCCCTCAAACCACAGAGAGAGAGGGAGATGTCTCCCCTCAAAACACAGAGAGAGGGAGATGTCGCCACTCAAGCCACAGAGAGAGAGGGAGATGTCTCCACTCAAGCCACAGAGGGAGGAGATATCTCCCTCAAGCCACAGAGAGAGGGAGATGTCTCCCTTCAAGCCACAGAGAGAGGGAGATGTCTCCCCTCAAGCCACAGAGAGAGAAGGAGATGTCTCCCCTCAAGCCGCAGAGAGACAGGGAGATGTCGCCCCTCAAGCCACAGAGAGAGAGGGGGATGTCTCCCCTAAAGCCACAGAGACAGGGGAGATGTCTCCCCTCAAACCACAGAGACAGAGGGAGATATGTCCCTTTATCACAGAGACAGAGGGAGATGTCTCCCTCAAGCCACAGAGAGAGATGGAGATGTCTCCCTCCAAGCCAAAGAGAGAGAGAGAGATATCTCTCCTCAAACCAAAGAGAGAGGGAGATGTCTCCCCTCAAACCACCGATTCAGAGGAGATGTCTTCCCTCATGCCACAGAGAGAGGGAGATGTGTCCCCTCAAGCCACAGAGAGAGAGGGAGATGTCTCCCCTCAAGCCACCGATTCAGAGGGAGATGTCTTCCCTCATGCCACAGAGAGAGGGAGATGTGTCCCCTCAAGCCACAGAGAGAGAGGGAGATGTCTCCCCTCAAGCCACAGAGAGAGGGGGAGATGTCTCCCCTCAAACCACAGAGAGAGAGGGAGATATCTCCCCTCAAGCCACAGAGAGAGGGAGATGTCTCCCATCAAGCCACAGAGAGAGAGGGAGATGTCTCCCCTCAAGCCACAGAGAGAGAGGGAGATGTCTCCCCTCAAGCCACAGAGAGAGGGAGATGTCTCCTCTCAAGCCACAGAGACAGGGGGAGATGTCTCCCTTCAAACCACAAAGAAAGAGGAAGATATGTCCCCTTTTATCACAGAGACAGAGGGAGATGTCTCCCCCCAAGCCACAGAGAGAGAGGGAGATATCTCCCCTCAAGCCACACAGAGAGAGAGGGAGATATCTCCCCTCAAATCACAGAGACAGAGGGAGATGTCTGCCCTCAAGCCACAGAGAGAGGGATATGTCTCCCCTCAAACCACAGAGACAGAGGGAGATGTTTCCCCTCAAACCACAGAGAGAGAGGGAGATGTCTCCTCTCAAACCACAGAGAGAGAGAGGGAGATGTCTCCCCCCAAGCCACAGAGAAAGAGAGTGAGATGTCTCCCCTCAAACCACAGAGAGAGAAAGATATGTCTCCCCTCAAACCACAGAGAGAGGGAGATGTCTCCCACAAAACACAAAGAGAGAGGGAGATGTTGCACCTCAAGCCACAGAGAGAGAGGGAGATGTCTCCCTCAAGCCACAGAGAGAGGGAGATGTCTCCCCTCAAGCCACAGAGAGAGGGAGATGTCTCCCTCAAGCCACAGAGAGAGAGGAGATGTCTCCTCAAACAGCAGAGAGAGAGGAGATGTCTCCCCTCAAGCACTTGCAGAGAGAGAGGAGATGTCGCCTCAAGCCACAGAGAGAGAGGGAGATGTCTCCACTAAGCCACAGAGAGAGAGGGAGATGTCTCCCTCAAGCCACAGAGAGAAGGAGATGTCTCCCTCAAGCCACAGAGAGAGAGGGAGATGTTTCTCAATCCACAGAGAGAGAGAGATGTCTCCACACAAGCCACAGAGAGAGAGAGAGATGTCTACCTCAAGCCACATACAGAGAGGGAGATGTCTCCCTCAAGCCACAGAGACAGGGGAGATGTCTCCCTCAAACCACAGAGACAGAGGGAGATATGTCCCCTTTTATCACAGAGACAGAGGGAGATGTCTCCCCTCAAGACACAGAGAGAGATGGAGATGTCTCCCTCAAGCCAAAGAGAGAGAGGGAGATATCTCTCCTCAAACCAAAGAGAGAGAGGGAGATGTCTCCCCTCAAACCACCGATTCAGAGGGAGATGTCTTCCCTCATGCCACAGAGAGAGGGAGATGTGTCCCTCAAGCCACAGAGAGAGAGGGAGATGTCTCCCCTCAAGCCACAGAGAGAGGGGGAGATGTCTCCCCTCAAACCACCTAGACAGAGTGAGATGTCGCCCCTTAAGCCACAGAGAGAGAGGAAGATGTCTCCCCTCAAGCCACAGAGAGAGGGAGATGTCTCCCCTCAAACCACAGAGAGAGAGGGAGATGTCTCCCCTCAAACCACAGAGAGAGAGGGAGATATCTCCCTCAAGCCACAGAGAGGGAGATGTCTCCCATCAAGCCACAGAGAGAGAGGAGATGTCTCCCTCAAGCCACAGAGAGAGGGAGATGTCTCCCTCAAGCCACAAAGAAAGAGGGAGATATGTCCTTTTATCACAGAGACAGAGGGAGATGTCTCCCTCAAGCCACAGAGAGAGAGGGAGATATCTCCCTCAAGCCACACAGAGAGAGAGGAGATATCTCCTCAAATCACAGAGACAGAGGAGATGTCTGCCCTCCAAGCCACAGAGAGAGGGATATGTCTCCCTCAAACCACAGAGACAGAGGAGATGTTTCCCTCAAACCACAGAGAGAGAGGGAGATGTCTCTCTCAAACCACAGAGAGAGAGAGGGAGATGTCTCCCCAAGCCACAGAGAAAGAGAGTGAGATGTCTCCCCTCAAACCATAGAGAGAGAAAGATATGTCTCCCCTCAAACCACAGAGAGAGAGGGAGATGTCTCCCCACAAAACACAGAGAGAGAGGGAGATGTTGCACCTCAAGCCACAGAGAGAGAGGGAGATGTCTCCACTCAAGCCACAGAGAGAGGGAGATATCTCCCCTCAAGCCACACAGAGAGAGAGGGAGATATCTCCCCTCAAATCACAGAGACAGAGGGAGATGTCTCCCATCAAGCCACAGAGAGAGAGGGAGATGTCTCCCCTCAAGCCACAGAGACAGAGGGAGATATCTCCCCTCAAGCCACTGAGAGAGGGAGATGTTTCCCCTCAAGCCACAGTGAGAGAGGGAGATGTCTCCCCTCAAGCCACAGAGAGAGGGGGAGATGTCTCCCCTCAAGCCACAGAGAGAGTGAGATGTCTCCCATCCAAGCCACAGAGACAGGGGAGATGTCTCCTTCAAACCACAGAGACAGAGGGAGATATGTCCCTTTTATCACAGAGACAGAGGAACATGTCTCCCTCAAGCCACAGAGAGAGAGGGAGATGTTTCCCTCAAGCCACAGAGAGAGGGAGATGTCTCCCATCAAGCCACAGAGAGAGGGAGATGTCTCCCCTCAAGCCACAGAGAGAGGGAGATATCTCCCTCAAGCCACTGAGAGAGGGAGATGTTTCCCTCAAGCCACAGACAGAGAGGGAGATGTCTCCCCTCAAGCCACAGAGACAGGGGAGATGTCTCCCTTCCAAACCACAGAGACAGAGGGAGATATGTCCCTTTTATCACAGAGACAGAGGGAGATGTTTCCCTCAAACCACAGAGAGAGAGGAGATGTTTCCTCAAACCACAGAGAGAGAGGGAGATGTCTCCCCCAAGGTAGGCACAGAGAAAGAGAGTAGAGATGTCTCCCTCAAACCACAGAGAGAGAAAGATATGTCTCCCCTCAAACCACAGAGAGAGAGGGAGATGTCTCCCCTCAAACCACAGAGAGAAAGGGAGATGTCTCCCCTCAGACCACAGAGAGAGAGGGAGATGTCTCCCCTCAAGCCACAGAGAGAGAGGGAGATGTCTCCCCTCAAGCCACAAAGAGAGAGGGAGATGTCACCCTTCAAGCCACAGAGAGAGGGAGATGTCTCCTCAAGCCACAGAGAGGGAGATGTTTCCCTTCAAGCCACAGAGAGAGGGAGATGTTTCCTCAAGCCACGGAGAGAGAGAAATGTCTCCCTCCAAGCCACAGAGAGAGAGGGAGATATCTCCTCAAACCACAGAGAGAGAGGGAGATATCTCCCCTCAAGCCACAGAGAGAGGGAGATGTCTCCCCTAAAGCCACAGAGAGAGAGGGAGATGTCTCCCCTCAAACCACCGAGACAGAGGGAGATGTCTCCCCTCAAGCCACAGTGAGAGAGGGAGACGTCTCCCCTAAGCTACAGAGAGAGAGGGAGATGTTTCCCCTCAAGCCCACGGAGAGAGAGAAATGTCTCCCTCAAGCCACAGAGAGAGAGAGATATCTCCTCAAACCACAGAGAGAGAGGGAGATATCTCCCCTCAAGCCACAGAGAGAGGGAGATGTCTCCCCTCAAGCCACAGAGAGAGAGGGAGATGTCTCCCCTCAAACCACCGAGACAGAAGGAGATGTCTCCTCAAGCCACAGTGAGAGAGAGGAGACGTCTCCCCTAAGCTACAGAGAGAGAGAGGGAGATATCTCCCCTCAACTCACAGGGACAGTGGGAGATGTCTCCCCTCAAGCCACAGAGAGAGAGGGAGATATCTCCCCTCAAGCCACTGAGAGAGGGAGATGTTTCCCTCAAGCCACAGAGAGAGAGGAGATGTCTCCCTCAAGCCACAGAGAGAGGGGAGATGTCTCCCCTCAAGCCACAGAGAGAGATGGAGATGTCTCCCCTCAAGCCACAGAGAGAGTGAGATGTCTCCCATCAAGCCACAGAGACAGGGGGAGATGTCTCCCTTCAAACCACAGAGACAGAGGGAGATATGTCCCCTTTTATCACAGAGACAGAGGGACATGTCTCCCCTCAAGCCACAGAGAGAGAGGGAGATGTCTCCCCTCAAGCCACAGAGAGAGGGAGATGTCTCCCATCAAGCCACAGAGAGAGGGAGATGTCTCCCCTCAAGCCACAGAGAGAGAGGGAGATATCTCCCCTCAAGCCACTGAGAGAGGGAGATGTTTCCCCTCAAGCCACAGACAGAGAGGGAGATGTCTCCCCTCAAGCCACAGAGACAGGGGGAGATGTCTCCCTTCAAACCACAGAGACAGAGGGAGATATGTCCCCTTTTATCACAGAGACAGAGGGAGATGTTTCCCCTCAAACCACAGAGAGAGAGGGAGATGTCTCCCCCCAAGGCACAGAGAAAGAGAGTGAGATGTCTCCCCTCAAACCACAGAGAGAGAAAGATATGTCTCCCCTCAAACCACAGAGAGAGAGGGAGATGTCTCCCCTCAAACCACAGAGAGAAAGGGAGATGTCTCCCCTCAGACCACAGAGAGAGAGGGAGATGTCTCCCCTCAAGCCACAGAGAGAGGGAGATGTCTCCCCTCAAGCCACAAAGAGAGAGGGAGATGTCACCCTTCAAGCCACAGAGAGAGGGAGATGTCTCCCCTCAAGCCACAGAGAGAGGGAGATGTTTCCCTTCAAGCCACAGAGAGAGGGAGATGTTTCCCCTCAAGCCACGGAGAGAGAGGGAAATGTCTCCCCTCAAGCCACAGAGAGAGAGGGAGATATCTCCCCTCAAACCACAGAGAGAGAGGGAGATATCTCCCCTCAAGCCACAGAGAGAGGGAGATGTCTCCCCTAAAGCCACAGAGAGAGAGGGAGATGTCTCCCCTCAAACCACCGAGACAGAGGGAGATGTCTCCCCTCAAGCCACAGTGAGAGAGGGAGACGTCTCCCCTAAGCTACAGAGAGAGAGAGGGAGATGTTTCCCCTCAAGCCACGGAGAGAGAGGGAAATGTCTCCCCTCAAGCCACAGAGAGAGAGGGAGATATCTCCCCTCAAACCACAGAGAGAGAGGAGATCTCCCTCAAGCCACAGAGAGGGAGATGTCTCCCTCAAGCCACAGAGAGAGAGAATGTCTCCTCAAACCACCGAGACTGAGAAGGAGATGTCTCCCCTCAGCCACA
>CM059811.1:8540086-8687983 GCA_030435695.1 Brachymystax lenok tsinlingensis | reverse complement strand
AGAGAGGGAGATGTGTTCCTCCCCTCCAGCCACAGAGAGAGAGGGAGATGTCTACCCCTCAAGCCACATACAGAGAGGGAGATGTCTCCCTCCAAGCCCACAGAGACAGGGGGAGATGTCTCCTCAAACCACAGAGAGACAGAGGGAGATATGTCCCTTTATCCCACAGAGACAGAGGGGGAGATGTCTCCCTCCAAGCCACAAGAGAGATGGAGATGTCTCCCTCAAGCCAAAGAGAGAGAGAGGGAGATATCTCTCCCTCCAAACTCAGCAGAGAGAGAGGGCGATGTCTCCTCAAACCACCGATTCAGAGGGAGATGTGTCTCTCTCCTCATGCCACAGAGAGAGGGAGATGTGTCCCCTCAAGCCACAGAGAGAGAGGGAGATGTCTCCCCTCAAGCCACAGAGAGAGGGGGAGATGTCTCCCCTCAAACCACCTAGACAGAGTGAGATGTCTCCCCTTAAGCCACAGAGAGAGAGGGAGATGTCTCCCCTCAAGCCACAGAGAGAGGGAGATGTCTCCCCTCAAGCCACAGAGAGAGAGGGGAGATGTCTCCCTCAAACTCCCAGAGAGAGAGAGGGAGACATTGTCTCCCTGCAAGCCACAGAGAGAGGGAGATGTCTCCCATCAAGCTCACACAGAGAGAGAGGGATATGTCTCCCCTCAAACAACAGAGACAGAGGGAGATGTTTCCCTCAAGAGCCACAGAGAGAGAGGGCGATGTCTCCTCTCAAACCACAGAAGAGAGAGAGAGGAGATGTCTCCCCCAAAGCCACAGAGAAAGAGAGGTAGAAGTCTCCCTCAAAGCCACAGAGAGAGAAAAGATATGTCTCCCCTCAAACCACAGAGAGAGGGAGAGGGAGATGTCTCCCACAAAAACACAGAGAGAGAGGAGATGTTGCCCCTCAAGCCCACAGAGAGAGGGAGATATCTCCCTCAAGCCACACAGAGACAGAGAGGAGAGATCTCTCCCACTCCAAATCACAGAGACAGAGGGAGATGTCTCCCATCAAGCCACAAAGAGAGAGGGAGATGTCTCCCCTCAAGCCACAGAGAGAGAGAGGAGATATCTCCCCTCAAGCCACTGGGAGAGAGGGAGATGTTTCCCCTCAAGCCACAGAGAGAGGGAGATGTCTCCCTCAAGCCACAGAGAGAGGGGGAGATGTCTCCTCAAGCTCCCACAGAGAGAGAGGGAGATGGTTCCTCTCAAGCCACAGAGAGAGAGGGAGATGTCTCCCCTCAAGCCACAGAGAGAGGGGAGATGTCTCCCTCAAGCCACAGAGAGAGAGGGAGATGTCTCCCTCCAAGCTCACAGAGAGAGTAGAGATGTCTCCCATCAAGCCACAGAGAGAGGAGATGTCTCCCATCCAAAGCCACAGAGAGAGGGAGATGTCTCCCCTCCAAGGCCCACAGAGAGAGAGGGAGATATCTCCCCTCAAGCTCCCACTTGAAGAGAGAGGAGATGTTTCCCTCCAAGCCACAGACAGAGAGGGAGATGTCTCCCCTCCAAGCCCACAGAGACAGGGGAGATGTCTCACCTTCAAACCCACAGAGACAGAGGGAGATATGCTCCCTTTTTATCACAGAGACAGAGGGAGATGTTTCCCCTCAAACCACAGAGAGAGAGGGAGATGTCTCCTCTCAAACCACAGAGAGAGAGAGGGAGATGTCTCCCTCCAAAGCCACAGAGAGAGAGGGAGAATGCTCTCTCCCCTCCAAGCCACACAGAGAGAGAGAGATATCTCCCCTCAAATCACAGAGACAGAGGGAGATGTCTTGCCCTCAAGCCACAGAGAGAGGGATATGTCTCCTCAAACCACACAGAGACAGAGGGAGATGTTTCCCCTCAAACCACACAGAGACAGAGGGAGATGTCTCCCCTCAAACCACAGAGAGAGGGAGATGTCTCCCCTCAAAACACAGAGAGAGGATATGTCTCCTCAAACCACAGAGACAGAGGGAGATGTCTCCCCTCAAACCACAGAGAGAGAGATGTCTCCCCCAGAAACTCCTCACAGAGAAGAAGAGAACAGAGATGTCTCCCTCCAGAGCCACAGAGAGAGAAAGATATGTCTCCCCTCAAGCCCCCACAGAGACAGGGGGAGATGTCTCCCCTCAAACCCACAGAGACAGAGGGAGATTATGTCCCTTTTATCACAGAAGACAGAGGGAGATGTCTCCCTCAAGCTTCACAGAGAGAGATGGAGATGTCTCCCCTCCAAGCCAAAGAGAGAGAGAGGGAGATGTCTCTCCTCACACCAAAGAGAGAGAGAGCGATGTCTCCCCTCAAACCACCCGATTCAGAGGGAGATGCTCTTCCCTCATGCCACAGAGAGAGGGAGATGTGTCCCCTCAAGCCACAGAAGAGAGAGAGATGTCTCACCTCAAGCCACACATACAGAGAGGGAGATGTCTCCCCTCAAGCCACAGAGACAGGGGAGATGTCTCCCCTCAAACCCACAGAGACAGAAGGGAGATATGTCCCCTTTTGCTCACAGAGACAGAGGAGAGATGTCTCCCCTCAAGCCACAGAGAGAGATGGAGATGCTCTCCCCTCAGCCAAAGAGAGAGAGAGGGATGATATCTCTCCCTCAAACCCAAAGAGAGAGAGGGCGATGTCTCCCCTCAAACCACCCGATTCAGAGGGAGATGTCTTCCCTCATTGCCACCCAGAGAGAGAGGAGATGTGTCCCCTCAAGCCACAGAGAGAGAGGGATATGTCTCCCCTCAAGCCACAGAGAGAGGGGAGATGTCTCCCTCAAACCACCTAGACAGAGTGAGATGTCTCCCAAGCCACAGAGAGAGGGAGATGTCTCCCTCAAGCCACAGAGAGAGGGAGATGTCTCCTCAAGCCACAGAGAGAGAGGGAGATGTCTCCCTCAAACCACAGAGAGAGAGGGAGATATCTCCCTCAAGCCACAGAGAGAGGGAGATGTCTCCCATCAAGCCACAGAGAGAGAGGGATATGTCTCCTCAAACCACAGAGACAGAGGGAGATGTTTCCCTCAAACCACAGAGAGAGAGGGAGATGTCTCTCTCAAACCACAGAGAGAGAGAGGGAGATGTCTCCCAAAGCCACAGAGAAAGAGAGTAGAGATGTCTCCCTCAAACCACAGAGAGAAAGATATGTCTCCCCTCAAGCCCCAGAGACAGGGGAGATGTCTCCCTCAAACCACAGAGACAGAGGGAGATATGTCCCTTTTATCACAGAGACAGAGGGAGATGTCTCCCTCAAGCCACAGAGAGAGAGATGGAGATGTCTCCCTCAAGCCAAAGAGAGAGAGGGAGATATCTCTCCTCCAAACCAAGAGAGAGAGAGCGATGTCTCCCCTCAAACCACCGATTCAGAGGGAGATGTCTTCCCTCATGCCACAGAGAGAGGGAGATGTGTCCCTCAGGCCACAGAGAGAGAGGGAGATGTCTGCCCTCAAGCCACATACAGAGAGGGAGATGTCTCCTCAAGCCACAGAGACAGGGAGATGTCTCCCTCAAACCACAGAGACAGAGGGAGATATGTCCTCTTTATCACAGAGACAGAGGGAGATGTCTCCCTCAAGCCACAAAGAGAGATGGAGATGTCTCCCCTCAAGCCAAAGAGAGAGAGAGGGAGATATCTCTCCTCAAACCAAAGAGAGAGAGGGCGATGTCTCCCCTCAAACCACCGATTCAGAGGGAGATGTCTTCCCTCATGCCACAGAGAGGGAGATGTGTCCCCTCAAGCCACAGAGAGAGAGGAGATGTCTCCTCAAGCCACAGAGAGAGGGAGATGTCTCCCTCAAACCACTCCAGACAGAGTGAGATGTCTCCCTTAAGCCACAGAGAGAGAGGGAGATGTCTCCCATCAAGCCACAGAGAGAGGGAGATGTCTCCCTCAAGCCACAGAGAGAGAGGGAGATGTCTCCCTCAAACCACAGAGAGAGAGGGAGATATCTCCTCCAAAGCCACAGAGAGAGAGGGAGATGTCTCCCATCCAAGCCACAGAGAGAGAGGGATATGTCTCCTCAAACAACAGAGACAGAGGGAGATGTTTCCTCAAACCACAGAGAGAGCGATGTCTCCTCTCAAACCACAGAGAGAGAGGAGATGTCTCCCCCAAAGCCACAGAGAAAGAGAGGAGAAGTCTCCCCTCAAACCACAGAGAGAAAGATATGTCTCCCTCAAAGCCACAGAGAGAGAGGGAGATGTCTCCCACAAAACACAGAGAGAGAGGGAGATGTTGCCCTCAAGCCACAGAGAGAGAGATATCTCCCTCAAGCCACACAGAGACAGAGGGAGATATCTCCACTCAAATCACAGAGACAGAGGGAGATGTCTCCCATCAAGCCACAAAGAGAGAGGGAGATGTCTCCCCTCAAGCCACAGAGAGAGAGGGAGATATCTCCCCTCAAGCCACTGAGAGAGGGAGATGTTTCCCCTCAAGCCACAGAGAGAGAGGGAGATGTCTCCCCTCAAGCCACAGAGAGAGGGAGATGTCTCCCCTCAAGCCACAGAGAGAGAGGGAGATGGTTCCTCTCAAGCCACAGAGAGAGAGAGATGTCTCCCTCAAGCCACAGAGAGAGAGGGGAGATGTCTCCCTCAGCCACAGAGAGAGAGAGATGAGACAGGGAGTGAGATGTCTCCTCAAGCCACAGAGAGAGGGAGATGTCTCCCATCAAGCCACAGAGAGAGGGAGATGTCTCCTCAAGCCACAGATCACTATGTCACCCTCGGATCACTGGAGAGAGGAGATGTCTCCCCTCAAGCCACGATCACAGAGAGACAGCTGTCTCACTCAAGCAGCTGAGACACAGAGACAGGAGGGGGAGATGTCTCCCTCAAGCCACAGAGATCCCTTTATAATTCAAACAAACCACAGAGAGAGAGGGAGATGTCTCCTCAAACCACAGAGAGAGAGAGATGTCTCACCACAGAGAGAGAGGAGAGAAAATACCAGAGGGATCCCTCTGCAAGCCACAGAGACAGAGGGAGATGTCTCCCTCAAACCACACAGAGGGAGATGTCTGAGATACAGAGAGAGGGAGATGTCTCCCTCAAAGTAGCAGCAGAGATCACAGAGAAAACAGAGATGGACTCCCCCTCACACAGAGACAGAGGGAGATGTCTCCCCTCAAACCACAGAGAGAGATGGATGTGCTCAGGGGATCACAGAGAGAAATGTCTACCAGAGGAGATGCACAGAGATGCTCCCTCAAGCCTAGAGAGATCACAGAGATACATATGTCAGCCTGGACAGAGAGAGAGAGGGAGATATCTCTCCTCACATGAGACACCAGAGGAGAGCCATGTCTCCTCAAACCACCGACCAGAGGGGAGATGTCCCCTCAAGCCACAGAGAGAGGGAGATGTCTGCCTCAAGCCACAGAGAGAGCAGGGGGAGATGTGTCTCCCCTCAAGCCACAGAGACAGGGGAGATGTCTCCTCAAACCACAGAGACAGAGGGAGATATGTCCCTTTTATCACAGAGACAGAGGGAGATGTCTCCCTCAAGCCACAGAGAGAGATGGAGATGTCTCCCTCAAGCCAAAGAGAGAGAGAGGAGATATCTCTCCTCCAAACCAGAAGAGAGAGAGGGCGATGTCTCCCCCTCAAACCACCGATTCAGAAGGAGATGTCTTCCCTCATGCCACAGAGAGAGAGATGTGTCCCTCAAGCCACAGAGAGAGAGGGAGATGTCTCCCTCAAGCCACAGAGAGAGGGGAGATGTCTCCCTCAAACCACCTAGACAGAGTGAGATGTCTCCCTTAAGCCACAGAGAGAGAGGGAGATGTCTCCCTCAAGCCACAGAGAGAGGGAGATGTCTCCCCAAGCTACAGAGAGAGAGGGAGATGTCTCTCCTCAAACCACAGAGAGAGAGATATCTCCCTCAAGCCTGAGAGAGAGAGGGTAGAGATGTCTCCCATCAAGCCACAGAGAGAGGGATATGTCTCCCTCAAACCACAGAGACAGAGGGAGATGTTTCCTCAAGCCACACAGAGAGAGAGGGAGATATCTCCTCAAATCACAGAGACAGAGGGAGATGTCTGCCTCAAGCCACAGAGAGAGGGATATGTCTCCCTCAAACCACAGAGACAGAGGGAGATGTTTCCCTCAAACCACAGAGAGAGAGAGATGTCTCCCTCAAGCCACAGAGAGAGGGAGATGTCTCCCTCAAACCACCTAGACAGAGTGAGATGTCTCCTTAAGCCACAGAGAGAGAGGGAGATGTCTCCCTCAAGCCACAGAGAGAGGAGATGTCTCCCTCAAGCCACAGAGAGAGAGGAGATGTCTCCCTCAAACCACAGAGAGAGAGGAGATATCTCCCTCAAGCCACAGAGAGAGAGGAGATGTCTCCCATCAAGCCACAGAGATAGAGGGATATGTCTCCCTCAAACCACAGAGACAGAGGGAGATGTTTCCCCTCAAACCACAGAGAGAGAGGGCGATGTCTCCTCTCAAACCACAGAGAGAGAGGAGATGTCTCCCCAAAGCCACAGAGAAAGAGAGTGAGAAGTCTCCCTCAAACCACAGAGAGAGAAAGATATGTCTCCCTCAAACCACAGAGAGAGAGGAGATGTCTCCCCACAAAACACAGAGAGAGAGAGATGTTGCCCCTCAAGCCACAGAGAGAGGGAGATATCTCCTCAAGCCACACAGAGACAGAGGGAGATATCTCCACTCAAATCACAGAGACAGAGGGAGATGTCTCCCATCAAGCCACAAAGAGAGAGGGAGATGTCTCCCTCAAGCCACAGAGAGAGAGGGAGATATCTCCTCAAGCCACTGAGAGAGGAGATGTTTCACCACAGAGAGAGGGAGATGTCTCCTCAAGCCACAGAGAGAGGGAGATGTCTCCCTCAAGCCACAGAGAGAGGGAGATGTCTCCCTCAAGCCACAGAGAGAGAGATGTCTCCCTCAAGCCACAGAGAGAGAGGGAGATGTCTCCCTCAAGCCACAGAGAGAGAGGAGATGTCTCCTCAAGCCACAGAGAGAGAGAGATGTCTCCCATCAAGCCACAGAGAGAGTGAGATGTCTCCCATCAAGCCACAGAGAGAGGGAGATGTCTCCCATCAAGCCACAGAGAGAGAGGGAGATGTCTCCCTCAAGCCACTGAGAGGGAGATGTTTCCTCAAGCCACTGAGACAGAGAGGGAGAGATGTCTCTCCTCAAGCCACAGAGACAGGGGAGATGTCTCCCTTCAAACCACAGAGACAGAGGGAGATATGTCCCTTTTATCACAGAGACAGAGGGAGATGTTTCCCTCAAACCACAGAGAGAGAGGGAGATGTCTCTCTCAAACCACAGAGAGAGAGAGAGGGAGATGTCTCCCCTCAAGCCACAGAGAGAGAGGGAGATGTCTCCCCTCAAGCCACACAGAGAGAGGGAGATATCTCCCCTCAAATCACAGAGACAGAGGGAGATGTCTGCCCTCAAGCCACAGAGAGAGGGATATGTCTCCCCTCAAACCACAGAGACAGAGGGAGATGTTTCCCCTCAAACCACAGAGACAGAGGGAGATGTCTCCCCTCAAACCACAGAGAGAGAGGGAGATGTCTCCCCTCAAAACACAGAGAGAGGGATATGTCTCCCCTCAAACCACAGAGACAGAGGGAGATGTCTCCCCTCAAACCACAGAGAGAGAGGGAGATGTCTCCCCCAAAGCCACAGAGAAAGAGAGTGAGATGTCTCCCCTCAAACCACAGAGAGAAAGATATGTCTCCCTCAAGCCACAGAGACAGGGGAGATGTCTCCTCAAACCACAGAGACAGAGGGAGATATGTCCCTTTATCACAGAGACAGAGGGAGATGTCTCCTCAAGCCACAGAGAGAGATGGAGATGTCTCCCTCAAGCCAAAGAGAGAGAGAGGGAGATATCTCTCCTCAAACCAAGAGAGAGAGAGCGTGTCTCCCCTCAAACCACCGATTCAGAGGAGATGTCTTCCTCATGCCACAGAGAGAGGGAGATGTGTCCCCTCAAGCCACAGAGAGAGAGGGAGATGTCTACCCTCAAGCCACATACAGAGAGGGAGATGTCTCCCCTCAAGCCACAGAGACAGGGGGAGATGTCTCCCCTCAAACCACAGAGACAGAGGGAGATATGTCCCCTTTTATCACAGAGACAGAGGGAGATGTCTCCCCTCAAGCCACAGAGAGAGATGGAGATGTCTCCCCTCAAGCCAAAGAGAGAGAGAGGGAGATATCTCTCCTCAAAACAAAGAGAGAGAGGCGATGTCTCCCTCAAACCACCGATTCAGAGGAGATGTCTTCCCTCATGCCACAGAGAGAGGGAGATGTGTCCCTCAAGCCACAGAGAGAGAGGGAGATGTCTCCCTCAAGCCACAGAGAGAGGGAGATGTCTCCCTCAAACCACCTAGACAGAGTGAGATGTCTCCTTAAGCCACAGAGAGAGAGGGAGATGTCTCCCTCAAGCCACAGAGAGAGGGAGATGTCTCCCTCAAGCCACAGAGAGAGAGGGAGATGTCTCCCTCAAACCACAGAGAGAGAGAGGAGATGTCTCCCTCAAGCCACAGAGAGAGGGAGATGTCTCCCATCAAGCCACAGAGAGAGAGGGATATGTCTCCCTCAAACCACAGAGACAGAGGGAGATGTTTCTCTCAAACTACAGAGAGAGAGGGCGATGTCTCCTCTCAAACCACAGAGAGAGAGAGGGAGATGTCTCCCAAAGCCACAGAGAAAGAGAGGAGAAGTCTCCTCAAACCACAGAGAGAGAAAGATATGTCTCCCTCAAACCACAGAGAGAGAGGGAGATGTCTCTACAGAGAGAGAGGGAGATGGCCTCCTATCTCCTCAAGCCACACAGAGACAGAGAGATATCTCACTCAAATCCACAGAGACAGAGAGATGTCTCCCATCAAGCCACAAAGAGAGAGGGAGATGTCTCCTCAAGCCACAGAGAGAGAGGGAGATATCTCCCTCAAGCCACTGAGAGAGGGAGATGCTCCCTCAAGCCACAGAGAGAGGAGATGTCTCCCTCAAGCCACAGAGAGAGGGGAGATGTCTCCCCTCAAGCCACAGAGAGGGAGATGTTTCCCTCAAGCCACAGAGAGAGAGGGAGATGTCTCCCTCAAGCCACAGAGAGAGGGGAGATGTCTCCCTCAAGCCACAGAGAGAGAGGGAGATGTCTCCCTCAAGCCACAGAGAGAGAGAGATGTCTCCCATCAAGCCACAGAGAGAGGGAGATGTCTCCCATCAAGCCACAGAGAGAGAGGGAGATGTCTCCCTCAAGCTACAGAGAGAGGGAGATATCTCCCCTCAAGCCACTGAGAGAGGGGAGATGTTTCCTCAAGCCACAGACAGAGAGGGAGATGTCTCCCTCAAGCCACAGAGACAGGGGAGATGTCTCCCTTCAAACCAAAGAGACAGAGGGAGATATGTCCCTTTTATCACAGAGACAGAGGAGATGTTTCCCTCAAACCACAGAGAGAGAGGAGATGTCTCCTCTCAAACCACAGAGAGAGAGAGGGAGATGTCTCCCTCAAGCCACAGAGAGAGAGGGAGATGTCTCCCCTCAAGCCACACAGAGAGAGAGGGAGATATCTCCCCTCAAATCACAGAGACAGAGGGAGATGTCTGCCCTCAAGCCACAGAGAGAGGGATATGTCTCCCCTCAAACCACAGAGACAGAGGGAGATGTTTCCCTCAAACCACAGAGACAGAGGGAGATGTCTCCCTCAAACCACAGAGAGAGAGAGATGTCTCCCTCAAAACACAGAGAGAGGGATATGTCTCCCTCCAAACCACAGAGACAGAGGGAGATGTCTCCCTCAAACCACAGAGAGAGAGGGAGATGTCTCCCTCAAAACACAGAGAGAGGAGATGTCGCCCTCAAGCCACAGAGAGAGAGGGAGATGTCTCCACTCCACCACAGAGAGAGGAGATATCTCCCCTCAAGCCACAGAGAGAGGGAGATGTCTCCCTTCAAGCCACAGAGAGAGGGAGATGTCACCTCAAGCCACAGAGAGAGAAGGAGATGTCTCCCTCAAGCAGCAGAGAGAGAGGGAGATGTCGCCCTCAAGCCACAGAGAGAGAGGGAGATGTCTCCACTCAAGCCAAAGAGAGAGGGAGATGTCTCCCTCAAGCCACAGAGAGAGGGAGATGTCTCCCTCAAGCCACAGAGAGAGAGGGAGGTGTTTCTCAAGCCAAAGAGAGAGAGAGGAGATGTCTCCACACAAGCCACAGGGAGAGAGGGAGATGTCTACCCTCAAGCCACATACAGAGAGGGAGATGTCTCCCCTCAAGCCACAGAGACAGGGGAGATGTCTCCTCAAACCACAGAGACAGAGGGAGATATGTCCCTTTATCACAGAGACAGAGGGAGAATTCTCCCCTCAAGCCACAGAGAGAGAGAGGAGATATCTCTCCTCAAACCAAAGAGAGAGAGGGAGATGTCTCCCCACTCAAACCACCGATTCTCTGTCTTCATCATGCCAGAGAGAGAGGGAGATGTGTCCCCTCAAGCCACAGAGAGAGAGGAGATGTCTCCTCAAGCCACAGAGAGAGAGGGAGATGTCTCCCTCAAGCCACACAGAGAGGGAGATATCTCCCTCAAATCACAGAGACAGAGGGAGATGTCTGCCCTCAAGCCACAGAGAGAGGGATATGTCTCTCAAAGGGTGTGCCCCACAGAGACAGAGGGAGATGTCTGCCCTCAAGCCACAGAGAGAGAGGATATGTCTCCCTCAAACCACAGAGACAGAGGGAGATGTTTCCCTCAAACCACAGAGAGAGAGGGAGATGTCTCCCTCAAACCACAGAGACAGAGGGAAAGATGTTTCCCCTCAAACCACAAAGAGAGAGGGAGATGTCTCCCTCAAACCACAGAGAGAAAGATATGTCTCCCTCAAACCACAGAGAGAGAGAGAGATGTCTCACAAAACACAGAGAGAGAGGGAGATGTTGCCTCAAGCACAGAGAGAGGGAGATATCTCCCTCAAGCCACACAGAGAGAGAGGGAGATATCTCCCTCAAATCACAGAGACAGAGGGAGATGTCTCCCATCGAGCCACAGAGAGAGAGGGAGATGTCTCCCTCAAGCCGAGAGAGAGGGAGATATCTCCCTCAAGCCACTGAGAGAGGGAGATGTTTCTGTCTCCCCTCAAGCCACAGAGAGAGGGGGAGATGTCTCCCTCAAGCCACAGAGAGAGAGGGAGATGTCTCCCTCAAGCCACAGAGAGAGTGAGATGTCTCCCATCAAGCCACAGAGACAGGGGAGATGTCTCCCTTCAAACCACAGAGACAGAGGGAGATATGTCCCTTTTATCACAGAGACAGAGGGAGATGTCTCCCTCAAGCCACAGAGAGAGAGGGAGATGTCTCCCTCAAGCCACAGAGAGAGGGAGATGTCTCCCATCAAGCCACAGAGAGAGAGGGAGATGTCTCCCTCAAGCCACAGAGAGAGGGAGATATCTCCCTCAAGCCACTGAGAGAGGGAGATGTTTCCCTCAAGCCACAGACAGAGAGGGAGATGTCTCCCTCAAGCCACAGAGACAGGGGGAGATGTCTCCCTTCAAACCACAGAGACAGAGTGAGATATGTCCCTTATCACAGAGACAGAGGGAGATGTTTCCCTCAAACCACATAGAGAGATGGAGATGTCTCCTCTCAAACCACAGAGACAGGGGAGATGTCTCTCTCAAACCACAGAGACAGGGGGAGATGTCTCCCTCAAGCCACAGAGACAGGGGGAGATGTCTCCTTCAAACCACAGAGACAGAGTGAGATATGTCCCTTTTATCACAGAGACAGAGGGAGATGTTTCCTCAAACCACATAGAGAGAGATGGATGTCTGTCTAAGCCACAGAGTGAGAGAGGAGATATCTCCCTCAAGCCACACAGAGAGGGAGATATCTCCTCAAATCACAGAGACAGAGGGAGATGTCTGCCCTCAAGCCACAGAGAGAGGGATATGTCTCCCTCAAACCATAGAGACAGAGGGAGATGTTTCCCCTCAAACCACAGACAGAGAGGAGATGTCTCCCCTCAAGCCACAGAGACAGGGGAGATGTCTCCCTTCAAACCACAGAGACAGAGGGAGATATGTCCCTTTATCACAGAGACAGAGGGAGATGTCTCCCTCAAGCCACACAGAGAGAGAGTAGATATCTCCCTCAAATCACAGAGACAGAGGGAGATGTCTGCCTCAAGCCACAGAGAGAGGGATATGTCTCCCTCAAACCACAGAGACAGAGGGAGATGTTTCCTCAAACCACAGAGACAGAGGGAGATGTCTCCCTCAAACCACAGAGAGAGAGGGAGATGTCTCCCTCAAACACAGAGAGAGGGATGAGTCTCCCTCAAACCACAGAGACAGAGGGAGATGTCTCCCTCAAACCACAGAGAGAGAGGAGATGTCGCCACTCAAAACACAGAGAGAGGGAGATGTCTCCACTCAAGCCACAGAGGGAGGGAGATATCTCCTCCAAGCTTCACAGAGAGAGAGGAGATGTCTCCTTCAAGCCACAGAGAGAGAGGGAGATGTCTCCCTCAAGCCACAGAGAGAGAAGGAGATGTCTCCCTCAAGCCGCAGAGAGACAGGGAGATGTCGCCCCTCAAGCCACAGAGAGAGAGGGGGATGTCTCCCCTAAAGCCACAGAGACAGGGGTAGATGTCTCCCCTCAAACCACAGAGACAGAGGGAGATATGTCCCCTTTTATCACAGAGACAGAGGGAGATGTCTCCCCTCAAGCCACAGAGAGAGATGGAGATGTCTCCCCTCAAGCCAAAGAGAGAGAGAGGGAGATATCTCTCCTCAAACCAAAGAGAGAGAGGGAGATGTCTCCCCTCAAACCACCGATTCAGAGGGAGATGTCTTCCCTCATGCCACAGAGAGAGGGAGATGTGTCCCCTCAAGCCACAGAGAGAGAGGGAGATGTCTCCCCTCAAGCCACCGATTCAGAGGGAGATGTCTTCCCTCATGCCACAGAGAGAGGGAGATGTGTCCCCTCAAGCCACAGAGAGAGAGGAGATGTCTCCCTCAAGCCACAGAGAGAGGGGGAGATGTCTCCCCTCAAACCACAGAGAGAGAGGGAGATATCTCCCCTCAAGCCACAGAGAGAGGGAGATGTCTCCCATCAAGCCACAGAGAGAGAGGGAGATGTCTCCTCAAGCCACAGAGAGAGAGGGAGATGTCTCCCTCAAGCCACAGAGAGAGGGAGATGTCTCCTCTCAAGCCACAGAGACAGGGGAGATGTCTCCCTTCAAACCACAAAGAAAGAGGAAGATATGTCCCTTTATCACAGAGACAGAGGGAGATGTCTCCCCAAGCCACAGAGAGAGGGAGATATCTCCCTCAAGCCACACAGAGAGAGAGGGAGATATCTCCCCTCAAATCACAGAGACAGAGGGAGATGTCTGCCCTCAAGCCACAGAGAGAGGGATATGTCTCCCCTCAAACCACAGAGACAGAGGGAGATGTTTCCCCTCAAACCACAGAGAGAGAGGGAGATGTCTCCTCTCAAACCACAGAGAGAGAGAGGGAGATGTCTCCCCCCAAGCCACAGAGAAAGAGAGTGAGATGTCTCCCCTCAAACCACAGAGAGAGAAAGATATGTCTCCCCTCAAACCACAGAGAGAGAGGGAGATGTCTCCCCACAAAACACAAAGAGAGAGGGAGATGTTGCACCTCAAGCCACAGAGAGAGAGGGAGATGTCTCCCCTCAAGCCACAGAGAGAGGGAGATGTCTCCCCTCAAGCCACAGAGAGAGGGAGATGTCTCCCCTCAAGCCACAGAGAGAGAGGGAGATGTCTCCCCTCAAACAGCAGAGAGAGAGGGAGATGTCTCCCCTCAAGCCGCAGAGAGAGAGGGAGATGTCGCCCCTCAAGCCACAGAGAGAGAGGGAGATGTCTCCACTCAAGCCACAGAGAGAGAGGGAGATGTCTCCCTCAAGCCACAGAGAGAAGGAGATGTCTCCCTCAAGCCACAGAGAGAGGAGATGTTTCCCCTCAAGCCACAGAGAGAGAGGGAGATGTCTCCACACAAGCCACAGAGAGAGAGGGAGATGTCTACCCTCAAGCCACATACAGAGAGGGAGATGTCTCCCCTCAAGCCACAGAGACAGGGGGAGATGTCTCCCCTCAAACCACAGAGACAGAGGGAGATATGTCCCCTTTTATCACAGAGACAGAGGGAGATGTCTCCCCTCAAGCCACAGAGAGAGAGGGAGATGTCTCCCCTCAAGCCACAGAGAGAGTGAGATGTCTCCCATCAAGCCACAGAGACAGGGGGAGATGTCTCCCTTCAAACCACAGAGACAGAGGGAGATATGTCCCCTTTTATCACAGAGACAGAGGGAGATGTCTCCCCTCAAGCCACAGAGAGAGAGGGAGATGTCTCCCCTCAAGCCACAGAGAGAGGGAGATGTCTCCCATCAAGCCACAGAGAGAGAGGGAGATGTCTCCCCTCAAGCCACAGAGAGAGAGAGATATCTCCTCAAGCCACTGAGAGAGGAGATGTTTCCCCTCAAGCCACAGACAGAGAGGAGATGTCTCCCTCAAGCCACAGAGACAGGGGGAGATGTCTCCTTCAAACCACAGAGACAGAGTGAGATATGTCCCTTTTATCACAGAGACAGAGGGAGATGTTTCCTCAAACCACATAGAGAGATGGAGATGTCTCCTCTCAAACCACAGAGACAGGGGGAGATGTCTCCTCTCAAACCACAGAGACAGGGGGAGATGTCTCCCCTCAAGCCACAGAGACAGGGGGAGATGTCTCCCTTCAAACCACAGAGACAGAGTGAGATATGTCCCCTTTTATCACAGAGACAGAGGGAGATGTTTCCCCTCAAACCACATAGAGAGAGGGAGATGTCTCTCCCCAAGCCACAGAGTGAGAGGAGATATCTCCCCTCAAGCCACACAGAGAGAGAGGGAGATATCTCCCTCAAATCACAGAGACAGAGGGAGATGTCTGCCCTCAAGCCACAGAGAGAGGGATATGTCTCCCCTCAAACCATAGAGACAGAGGGAGATGTTTCCCCTCAAACCACAGACAGAGAGGGAGATGTCTCCCCTCAAGCCACAGAGACAGGGGGAGATGTCTCCCTTCAAACCACAGAGACAGAGGGAGATATGTCCCCTTTTATCACAGAGACAGAGGGAGATGTCTCCCCTCAAGCCACACAGAGAGAGAGGTAGATATCTCCCCTCAAATCACAGAGACAGAGGGAGATGTCTGCCCTCAAGCCACAGAGAGAGGGATATGTCTCCCCTCAAACCACAGAGACAGAGGGAGATGTTTCCCCTCAAACCACAGAGACAGAGGGAGATGTCTCCCCTCAAACCACAGAGAGAGAGGGAGATGTCTCCCCTCAAAACACAGAGAGAGGGATGAGTCTCCCCTCAAACCACAGAGACAGAGGGAGATGTCTCCCCTCAAACCACAGAGAGAGAGGGAGATGTCTCCCCTCAAAACACAGAGAGAGGGAGATGTCGCCACTCAAGCCACAGAGAGAGAGGGAGATGTCTCCACTCAAGCCACAGAGGGAGGGAGATATCTCCCCTCAAGCCACAGAGAGAGAGGGAGATGTCTCCCTTCAAGCCACAGAGAGAGGGAGATGTCTCCCCTCAAGCCACAGAGAGAGAAGGAGATGTCTCCCTCAAGCCGGCAGAGAGACAGGGAGATGTCGCCCTCAAGCCACAGAGAGAGAGGGGGATGTCTCCCCTAAAGCCACAGAGACAGGGGGAGATGTCTCCCCTCAAACCACAGAGACAGAGGGAGATATGTCCCCTTTTATCACAGAGACAGAGGGAGATGTCTCCCCTCAAGCCACAGAGAGAGATGGAGATGTCTCCCCTCAAGCCAAAGAGAGAGAGAGGGAGATATCTCTCCTCAAACCAAAGAGAGAGAGGGAGATGTCTCCCCTCAAACCACCGATTCAGAGGGAGATGTCTTCCCTCATGCCACAGAGAGAGGGAGATGTGTCCCCTCAAGCCACAGAGAGAGAGGGAGATGTCTCCCCTCAAGCCACCGATTCAGAGGGAGATGTCTTCCCTCATGCCACAGAGAGAGGGAGATGTGTCCCCTCAAGCCACAGAGAGAGAGGGAGATGTCTCCCCTCAAGCCACAGAGAGAGGGGGAGATGTCTCCCCTCAAACCACAGAGAGAGAGGGAGATATCTCCCCTCAAGCCACAGAGAGAGGGAGATGTCTCCCATCAAGCCACAGAGAGAGAGGGAGATGTCTCCCTCAAGCCACAGAGAGAGAGGGAGAGATGTCTCCCTCAAGCCACAGAGAGAGGGAGATGTCTCCTCTCCAAGCCACAGAGACAGGGGAGATGTCTCCCTTCAAACCACAAAGAAAGAGGAAGATATGTCCCTTTTATCACAGAGACAGAGGGAGATGTCTCCCCAAGCCACAGAGAGAGAGATATCTCCCTCAAGCCACACAGAGAGAGAGGGAGATATCTCCTCAAATCACAGAGACAGAGGGAGATGTCTGCCCTCAAGCCACAGAGAGAGGGATATGTCTCCTCAAACCACAGAGACAGAGGGAGATGTTTCCCTCAAGCCACAGAGAGAGAGGGAGATGTCTCCTCTCAAACCACAGAGAGAGAGAGGGAGATGTCTCCCCCCAAGCCACAGAGAAAGAGAGTGAGATGTCTCCCCTCAAACCACAGAGAGAGAAAGATATGTCTCCCTCAAACCACAGAGAGAGAGGGAGATGTCTCCCACAAAACACAAAGAGAGAGGAGATGTTGCACCTCAAGCCACAGAGAGAGAGGGAGATGTCTCCCTCAAGCCACAGAGAGAGGGAGATGTCTCCCTCAAGCCACAGAGAGAGGAGATGTCTCCCTCAAGCCACAGAGAGAGGGAGATGTCTCCCTCAAACAGCAGAGAGAGAGAGGGAGATGTCTCCCTCAAGCTGCAGAGAGAGAGGGAGATGTCGCCCTCAAGCCACAGAGAGAGGGAGATGTCTCCACTCAAGCCACAGAGAGAGGGAGATGTCTCTCAAGCCACAGAGAGAAGGAGATGTCTCCCTCAAGCCACAGAGAGAGAGGGAGATGTTTCCCTCAATCCACAGAGAGAGAGGGAGATGTCTCCACACAAGCCACAGAGAGAGAGGAGATGTCTACCCTCAAGCCACATACAGAGAGGAGATGTCTCCCCTCAAGCCACAGAGACAGGGGAGATGTCTCCCTCAAACCACAGAGACAGAGGGAGATATGTCCCTTTTATCACAGAGACAGAGGGAGATGTCTCCCTCCAAGACACAGAGAGAGATGGAGATGTCTCCTCAAGCCAAAGAGAGAGAGGGAGATATCTCTCCTCAAACCAAAGAGAGAGAGGGAGATGTCTCCCTCAAACCACGATTCAGAGGAGATGTCTTCCCTCATGCCACAGAGAGAGGGAGATGTGTCCCTCAAGCCACAGAGAGAGAGGGAGATGTCTCCCTCAAGCCACAGAGAGAGGGGGAGATGTCTCCCCTCAAACCACCTAGACAGAGTGAGATGTCGCCCCTTAAGCCACAGAGAGAGAGGAAGATGTCTCCCCTCAAGCCACAGAGAGAGGGAGATGTCTCCCCTCAAACCACAGAGAGAGAGGGAGATGTCTCCCTCAAACCACAGAGAGAGAGGAGATATCTCCCTCAAGCCACAGAGAGAGGAGATGTCTCCCACATCAAGCCACAGAGAGAGAGGGAGATGTCTCCCCTCAAGCCACAGAGAGAGAGGGAGATGTCTCCCCTCAAGCCACAAAGAAAGAGGGAGATATGTCCCCTTTTATCACAGAGACAGAGGGAGATGTCTCCCCTCAAGCCACAGAGAGAGGGAGATATCTCCCTCAAGCCACACAGAGAGAGAGGGAGATATCTCCCTCAAATCACAGAGACAGAGGGAGATGTCTGCCCTCAAGCCACAGAGAGAGGGATATGTCTCCCCTCAAACCACAGAGACAGAGGGAGATGTTTCCCCTCAAACCACAGAGAGAGAGGGAGATGTCTCCTCTCAAACCACAGAGAGAGAGAGGGAGATGTCTCCCCCCAAGCCACAGAGAAAGAGAGTGAGATGTCTCCCCTCAAACCATAGAGAGAGAAAGATATGTCTCCCCTCAAACCACAGAGAGAGAGGGAGATGTCTCCCCACAAAACACAGAGAGAGAGGGAGATGTTGCACCTCAAGCCACAGAGAGAGAGGGAGATGTCTCCACTCAAGCCACAGAGAGAGGGAGATATCTCCCCTCCAAGCCACACAGAGAGAGGGAGATATCTCCTCAAATCACAGAGACAGAGGGAGATGTCTCCCATCCAAGCCACAGAGAGAGAGGGAGATGTCTCCCCTCAAGCCACAGAGACAGAGGGAGATATCTCCTCAAGCCACTGAGAGAGGGAGATGTTTCCCCTCAAGCCACAGTGAGAGGGAGATGTCTCCCCTCAAGCCACAGAGAGAGGGAGATGTCTCCCTCAAGCCACAGAGAGAGTGAGATGTCTCCCATCAAGCCACAGAGACAGGGGAGATGTCTCCTTCAAACCACAGAGACAGAGGGAGATATGTCCCTTTTATCACAGAGACAGAGGAACATGTCTCCCCTCAAGCCACAGAGAGAGAGGGAGATGTTTCCCTCAAGCCACAGAGAGGGAGATGTCTCCCATCCAAGCCACAGAGAGAGAGGAGATGTCTCCCTCAAGCCACAGAGAGAGAGGGAGATCTCTCCCTCAAGCCACTGAGAGAGGAGATGTTTCCCTCAAGCCACAGACAGAGAGGGAGATGTCTCCTCAAGCCACAGAGACAGGGAGATGTCTCCCTTCAAACCACAGAGACAGAGGGAGATATGTCCCCTTTTATCACAGAGACAGAGGGAGATGTTTCCCCTCAAACCACAGAGAGAGAGGGAGATGTTTCCCCTCAAACCACAGAGAGAGAGGGAGATGTCTCCCCCCAAGGCACAGAGAAAGAGAGTGAGATGTCTCCCCTCAAACCACAGAGAGAGAAAGATATGTCTCCCCTCAAACCACAGAGAGAGAGGGAGATGTCTCCCCTCAAACCACAGAGAGAAAGGGAGATGTCTCCCCTCAGACCACAGAGAGAGAGGGAGATGTCTCCCCTCAAGCCACAGAGAGAGAGGGAGATGTCTCCCCTCAAGCCACAAAGAGAGAGGGAGATGTCACCCTTCAAGCCACAGAGAGAGGGAGATGTCTCCCCTCAAGCCACAGAGAGAGGGAGATGTTTCCCTTCAAGCCACAGAGAGAGGGAGATGTTTCCCCTCAAGCCACGGAGAGAGAGGGAAATGTCTCCCCTCAAGCCACAGAGAGAGAGGGAGATATCTCCCCTCAAACCACAGAGAGAGAGGGAGATATCTCCCCTCAAGCCACAGAGAGAGGGAGATGTCTCCCCTCAAAGCCACAGAGAGAGAGGGGAGATGTCTCCTCAAACCACTGAGACAGAGGAGATGTCTCCCCTCAAGCCACAGTGAGAGAGGGAGACGTCTCCCCTAAGCTACAGAGAGAGAGAGGGAGATGTTTCCCCTCAAGCCACGGAGAGAGAGGGAAATGTCTCCCCTCAAGCCACAGAGAGAGAGGGAGATATCTCCCCTCAAACCACAGAGAGAGAGGGAGATATCTCCCCTCAAGCCACAGAGAGAGGGAGATGTCTCCCCTCAAGCCACAGAGAGAGAGGGAGATGTCTCCCCTCAAACCACCGAGACAGAAGGAGATGTCTCCCCTCAAGCCACAGTGAGAGAGGGAGACGTCTCCCCTAAGCTACAGAGAGAGAGAGGGAGATATCTCCCCTCAACTCACAGGGACAGTGGGAGATGTCTCCCTCAAGCCACAGAGAGAGAGGGAGATATCTCCTCAAGCTCACTGGAGAGAGGGAGATGTTTCCCCTCAAGCCACAGAGAGAGAGGGAGATGTCTCCCTCAAGCCACAGAGAGAGGGGAGATGTCTCCCTCAAGCCACAGAGAGAGATGGAGATGTCTCCCTCAAGCCACAGAGAGAGTGAGATGTCTCCCATCAAGCCACAGAGACAGGGGAGATGTCTCCTTCAAACCACAGAGACAGAGGGAGATATGTCCCTTTTATCACAGAGACAGAGGGACATGTCTCCCTCAAGCCACAGAGAGAGAGGGAGATGTCTCCCTCAAGCCACAGAGAGAGGAGATGTCTCCCATCAAGCCACAGAGAGAGGGAGATGTCTCCCTCAAGCCACAGAGAGAGAGGGAGATATCTCCTCAAGCCACTGAGAGAGAGATGTTTCCCCTCAAGCCACAGACAGAGAGGGAGATGTCTCCCCTCAAGCCACAGAGACAGGGGGAGATGTCTCCCTTCAAACCACAGAGACAGAGGGAGATATGTCCCCTTTTATCACAGAGACAGAGGGAGATGTTTCCCCTCAAACCACAGAGAGAGAGGGAGATGTCTCCCCCCAAGGCACAGAGAAAGAGAGTGAGATGTCTCCCCTCAAACCACAGAGAGAGAAAGATATGTCTCCCCTCAAACCACAGAGAGAGAGGAGATGTCTCCCTCAAACCACAGAGAGAAAGGGAGATGTCTCCCCTCAGACCACAGAGAGAGAGGGAGATGTCTCCCCTCAAGCCACAGAGAGAGAGGGAGATGTCTCCCCTCAAGCCACAAAGAGAGAGGGAGATGTCACCCTTCAAGCCACAGAGAGGGAGATGTCTCCCTCAAGCCACAGAGAGAGGGAGATGTTTCCCTTCAAGCCACAGAGAGAGGAGAGATGTTTCCCTCAAGCCACGGAGAGAGAGGGAAATGTCTCCCTCAAGCCACAGAGAGAGAGAGATATCTCCTCAAACCACAGAGAGAGAGAGATATCTCCCTCAAGCCACAGAGAGAGGGAGATGTCTCCCTAAAGCCACAGAGAGAGAGGGAGATGTCTCCTCAAACCACTGAGACAGAGGAGATGTCTCCCTCAAGCCACAGTGAGAGAGGGAGACGTCTCCCTAAGCTACAGAGAGAGAGAGGGGAGATGTTTCCTCAAGCCACGGAGAGAGAGGAAATGTCTCCCCTCAAGCCACAGAGAGAGAGATATCTCCCTCAAACCACAGAGAGAGGGAGATATCTCCCCTCAAGCCACAGAGAGAGGGAGATGTCTCCCCTCAAGCCACAGAGAGAGAGGGAGATGTCTCCCCTCAAACCACCGAGACAGAAGGAGATGTCTCCCCTCAAGCCACAGTGAGAGAGGGAGACGTCTCCCCTAAGCTACAGAGAGAGAGAGGGAGATATCTCCCCTCAACTCACAGGGACAGTGGGAGATGTCTCCCTCAAGCCACAGAGAGAGAGGGAGATATCTCCCCTCAAGCCACTGAGAGAGGGAGATGTTTCCCCTCAAGCCACAGAGAGAGAGGGAGATGTCTCCCCTCAAGCCACAGAGAGAGGGGGAGATGTCTCCCCTCAAGCCACAGAGAGAGATGGAGATGTCTCCCCTCAAGCCACAGAGAGAGTGAGATGTCTCCCATCAAGCCACAGAGACAGGGGGAGATGTCTCCCTTCAAACCACAGAGACAGAGGGAGATATGTCCCCTTTTATCACAGAGACAGAGGACATGTCTCCCCTCCAAGCCACAGAGAGAGAGGGAGATGTCTCCCCTCAAGCCACAGAGAGAGAGATGTCTCCCATCAAGCCACAGAGAGAGAGAGATGTCTCCCTCAAGCCACAGAGAGAGAGGAGATATCTCCCCTCAAGCCACTGAGAGAGGGAGATGTTTCCCCTCAAGCCACAGACAGAGAGGGAGATGTCTCCCTTCAAGCCACAGAGACAGGGGGAGATGTCTCCCTTCAAACCACAGAGACAGAGGGAGATATGTCCCTTTTATCACAGAGACAGAGGGAGATGTTTCCCCTCAAACCACAGAGAGAGAGGGAGATGTCTCCCCCCAAGGCACAGAGAAAGAGAGTGAGATGTCTCCCTCAAACCACAGAGAGAAAGATATGTCTCCCCTCAAACCACAGAGAGAGAGGGAGATGTCTCCCCTCAAACCACAGAGAGAAAGGGAGATGTCTCCCCTCAGACCACAGAGAGAGAGGGAGATGTCTCCCCTCAAGCCACAGAGAGAGAGGGAGATGTCTCCCCTCAAGCCACAAAGAGAGAGGGAGATGTCACCCTTCAAGCCACAGAGAGAGGGAGATGTCTCCCCTCAAGCCACAGAGAGAGGGAGATGTTTCCCTTCAAGCCACAGAGAGAGGGAGATGTTTCCCCTCAAGCCACGGAGAGAGAGGGAAATGTCTCCCCTCAAGCCACAGAGAGAGAGGGAGATATCTCCCCTCAAACCACAGAGAGAGAGGAGATATCTCCCTCAAGCCACAGAGAGAGGAGATGTCTCCCTAAAGCCACAGAGAGAGAGGAGATGTCTCCCTCAAACCACTGAGACAGAGGGAGATGTCTCCCTCAAGCCACAGTGAGAGAGGAGACGTCTCCCTAAGCTACAGAGAGAGAGAGGAGATGTTTCCCTCAAGCCACGGAGAGAGGGAAATGTCTCCCTCAAGCCACAGAGAGAGAGGGAGATATCTCCCTCAAACCACAGAGAGAGGGAGATATCTCCCTCAAGCCACAGAGAGAGGGAGATGTCTCCCCTCAAGCCACAGAGAGAGAGGGAGATGTCTCCCCTCAAACCACCGAGACAGAAGGAGATGTCTCCCCTCAAGCCACAGTGAGAGAGGGAGACGTCTCCCCTAAGCTACAGAGAGAGAGAGGGAGATATCTCCCCTCAACTCACAGGGACAGTGGGAGATGTCTCCCTTCAAGCCACAGAGAGAGAGGGAGATATCTCCCCTCAAGCCACTGAGAGAGGGAGATGTTTCCCTCAAGCCACAGAGAGAGGGAGATGTCTCCCCTCAAGCCACAGAGAGAGGGAGATGTCTCCCTCAAGCCACAGAGAGAGATGGAGATGTCTCCCTCAAGCCACAGAGAGAGTGAGATGTCTCCCATCAAGCCACAGAGACAGGGAGATGTCTCCCTTCAAACCACAGAGACAGAGGGAGATATGTCCCTTTATCACAGAGACAGAGGACATGTCTCCCCTCAAGCCACAGAGAGAGAGGGAGATGTCTCCCTCAAGCCACAGAGAGAGGGAGATGTCTCCCATCAAGCCACAGAGAGAGGGAGATGTCTCCCTCAAGCCACAGAGAGAGAGAGAATATCTCCTCAAATCACAGAGACAGAGGGAGATGTCTCCCATCAAGCCACAGAGAGAGAGGAGATGTCTCCCTCAAGCCACAGAGACAGAGGGAGATATCTCCCCTCAAGCCACTGAGAGAGGGAGATGTTTCCCCTCAAGCCACAGAGAGAGAGGGAGATGTCTCCCCTCAAGCCACAGAGAGAGGGGGAGATGTCTCCCCTCAAGCCACAGAGAGAGTGAGATGTCTCCCATCAAGCCACAGAGACAGGGGGAGATGTCTCCCTTCAAACCACAGAGACAGAGGGAGATATGTCCCCTTTTATCACAGAGACAGAGGAACATGTCTCCCCTCAAGCCACAGAGAGAGAGGGAGATGTCTCCCTCAAGCCACAGAGAGAGGGAGATGTCTCCCATCAAGCCACACAGAGAGAGGGAGATGTCTCCCTCAAGCCACAGAGAGAGGGAGATATCTCCCCTCAAGCCACTGAGAGAGAGATGTTTCCCCTCAAGCCACAGACAGAGAGAGATGTCTCCCCTCAAGCCACAGAGACAGGGGAGATGTCTCCCTTCCAAACCACAGAGACAGAGGGAGATATGTCCCTTTTATCACAGAGACAGAGGGAGATGTTTCCCTCAAACCACAGAGAGAGAGGGAGATGTTTCCTCAAACCACAGAGAGAGAGAGATGTCTCCCAAGGCACAGAGAAAGAGAGTGAGATGTCTCCCCTCAAACCACAGAGAGAGAAAGATATGTCTCCCCTCAAACCACAGAGAGAGAGGGAGATGTCTCCCCTCAAACCACAGAGAGAAAGGGAGATGTCTCCCCTCAGACCACAGAGAGAGAGGGAGATGTCTCCCCTCAAGCCACAGAGAGAGAGGGAGATGTCTCCCCTCAAGCCACAAAGAGAGAGGGAGATGTCACCCTTCAAGCCACAGAGAGAGGGAGATGTCTCCCCTCAAGCCACAGAGAGAGAGAGAGATGTTTCCCTTCCAAGCCAGAGAGAGAGAGATGTTTCCCTCAAGCCACGGAGAGAGAGAAATGTCTCCCTCAAGCCACAGAGAGAGAGAGAGAGATATCTCCCCTCAAACCACAGAGAGAGGGAGATGTCTCCCTCAAGCCACAGAGAGAGGGAGATGTCTCCCTAAAGCCACAGAGAGAGAGGGAGATGTCTCCCTCCAAACCACCGAGACAGAGGAGATGTCTCCTCAAGCCACAGTGAGAGAGAGACGTCTCCCTAAGCTACAGAGAGAGAGAGGGAGATGTTTCCCTCAAGCCACGGAGAGAGGGAAATGTCTCCCTCAAGCCACAGAGAGAGGGAGATATCTCCCTCAAACCACAGAGAGAGAGGGAGATATCTCCCTCAAGCCACAGAGAGAGGGAGATGTCTCCCCTCAAGCCACAGAGAGAGAGGAGATGTCTCCTCAAACCACTGAGACAGAGGGAGATGTCTCCCTCAAGCCACAGTGAGAGAGGGAGACGTCTCCTAAGCTACAGAGAGAGAGAGGAGATATCTCCCCTCAACTCACAGGGACAGTGGGAGATGTCTCCCTCAAGCCACAGAGAGAGAGATGTCTCCCTCAAGCCACTACTCCTCAAGCCACTGAGAGAGAGGAGATGTTTCTCAAGCCACAGAGAGAGGGAGATGTCTCCCTCAAGCCACAGAGAGAGGGGGAGATGTCTCCCTCAAGCCACAGAGAGAGATGGAGATGTCTCCTCAAGCCACAGAGAGAGTGAGATGTCTCCCATCAAGCCACAGAGACAGGGAGATGTCTCCTTCAAACCACAGAGACAGAGGGAGATATGTCCCTTTTATCACAGAGACAGAGAACATGTCTCCCTCAAGCCACAGAGAGAGAGGGAGATGTCTCCCTCAAGCCACAGAGAGAGGGAGATGTCTCCCATCAAGCCACAGAGAGAGAGGGAGATGTCTCCCTCAAGCCACAGAGAGAGAGAGATATCTCCCTCAAGCCACTGAGAGAGGAGATGTTTCCCCTCAAGCCACAGACAGAGAGGGAGATGTCTCCCCTCAAGCCACAGAGACAGGGGGAGATGTCTCCCTTCAAACCACAGAGACAGAGGGAGATATGTCCCCTTTTATCACAGAGACAGAGGGAGATGTTTCCCCTCAAACCACAGAGAGAGAGGGAGATGTTTCCCCTCAAACCACAGAGAGAGAGGGAGATGTCTCCCCCCAAGCCACAGAGAAAGAGAGTGAGATGTCTCCCCTCAAACCACAGAGAGAGAAGATATGTCTCCTCAAACCACAGAGAGAGAGGGAGATGTCTCCCTCAAACCACAGAGAGAAAGGAGATGTCTCCCCTCAGACCACAGAGAGAGAGGGAGATGTCTCCCCTCAAGCCACAGAGAGAGAGGGAGATGTCTCCCCTCAAGCCACAAAGAGAGAGGGAGATGTCACCCTTCAAGCCACAGAGAGAGGGAGATGTCTCCCCTCAAGCCACAGAGAGAGAGATGTTTCCTTCAAGCCACAGAGAGAGGGAGATGTTTCCCCTCAAGCCACGGAGAGAGAGGGAAATGTCTCCCCTCAAGCCACAGAGAGAGAGGGAGATATCTCCCCTCAAACCACAGAGAGAGAGGGAGATATCTCCCCTCAAGCCACAGAGAGAGGGAGATGTCTCCCCTCAAGCCACAGAGAGAGAGGGGAGATGTCTCCCTCAAGCCACTGAGACAGAGGGAGATGTCTCCTCAAGCCACAGTGAGAGGGAGACGTCTCCCTAAGCTACAGAGAGAGAGGGAGATATCTCCCTCAACTCACAGGGACAGTGGAGATGTCTCCCCTCAAGCCACAGAGAGAGAGAGATGTCTCCCCTCAAGCTCCACAGAGAGAGGGAGATGTCTCCCTCAAGCCACAGAGAGGGAGATGTCTCCCTCAAGCCACAGAGAGAGAGAGAGATGTCTCCCCTCAAGCCACTGAGAGAGGGAGATATCTCCCTCAAGCCACTGAGAGAGGGAGATGTTTCCCCTCAAGCCAACAGAGAGGGAGATGTCTCCCCTCAAGCCACAGAGAGAGAGGAGATGTCTCCTCAAGCCACAGAGAGAGATGGAGATGTCTCCCTCAAGCCACAGAGAGTGAGAGATGTCTCCCATCAAGCCACAGAGACAGGGGGGAGATGTCTCCCTTCAAACCACAGAGACAGAGGGAGATATGTCCCTTTTATCAAAGAGACAGAGGGACATGTCTCCCTCAAGCCACAGAGAGAGAGGAGATGTCTCTCCCTCAAGCCACAGAGAGAGGGAGATGTCTCCCATCAAGCCACAGAGAGAGGGAGATGTCTCCCTCAAGCCACAGAGAGAGGGAGATGTCTCCCTCAAGCCACTGAGAGAGGGAGATGTCTCCCTCAAGCCACAGAGAGAGGAGATGTCTCCCTCAAGCCACAGAGACAGGGGAGATGTCTCCCTTCAAACCACAGAGACAGAGGGAGATATGTCCCTTTATCACAGAGACAGAGGGAGATGTTTCCCCTCAAACCACAGAGAGAGAGGGAGATGTTTCCCCTCAAACCACAGAGAGAGAGGGAGATGTCTCCCCCCAAGCCACAGAGAGAGAGTGAGATGTCTCCCTCAAACCACAGAGAGAGAAAGATGTCTCCCCTCAAACCACAGAGAGAGGAGAGATGTCTCCCTCAAACCACAGAGAGAAAGGGAGATGTCTCCCTCAGACCACAGAGAGAGGGGAGATGTCTCCCTCAAGCCACAGAGAGAGGGAGATGTCTCCCTCAAGCCACAAAGAGAGAGGGAGATGTCACCCTTCAAGCCACAGAGAGAGGGGAGATGTCTCCCTCAAGCCACAGAGAGAGGAGAGATGTTTCCCTTCAAGCCACAGAGAGAGGGAGATGTTTCCCCTCAAGCCACGGAGAGAGAGAGAAATGTCTCCTCAAGCTACACAGAGAGAGAGAGATATCTCCCTCAAACCACAGAGAGAGAGGGAGATATCTCCCTCAAGCCACAGAGAGAGGGAGATGTCTCCTCAAGCCACAGAGAGAGGGAGATGTCTCCCCTCAAGCCACAGAGACAGAGGGAGATGTCTCCCCTCAAGCCACAGTGAGAGAGAGACGTCTCCCTAAGCTACAGAGAGAGAGAGGAGATATCTCCCTCAACTCACAGGGACAGTGGGAGATGTCTCCCTCAAGCCACAGAGAGAGGGAGATGTCTCCCCTCAAGCCACAGAGAGAGAGAGGGAGATGTCTCCCTCAAGCCACAGAGAGAGGGAGATGTCTCCTCAAGCCACAGAGAGAGGGAGATATCTCCCTCAAGCCACTGAGAGAGAGGGAGATGTCTCCCTCAAACCACAGAGACAGAGGGAGATGTCTCCTCAAACCACAGAGAGAGAGAGGGAGATCTCCCTCAAACCACAGAGAGAGAGGGAGATGTCTCACCTCAAACCACAGATATAGAGGGAGATGTCTCCCCTCAAACCACAGATAGAGAGGGAGATGTCTCCTCAAACCACAGAGAGAGGGAGATATCTCCCTCTCAAACCACAGAGAGAGAGGATGTCTCCCCTCAAACCACAGAGAGAGAGGAGATATTGCCCCTCAAGCCACAGAGAGAGAGGTAGATGTCTCCCATCAAGCCACAGAGAGAGTGAGATGTCTCCCATCAAGCCACAGAGACAGGGGGAGATGTCTCCTTCAAACCACAGAGACAGAGGAGATGTCTCCCTCCAAACCACAGAGACAGAGGGACATGTCTCCCCTCAAGCCACAGATAGAGAGGGAGATGTCTCCTCTCAAGCCACAGAGAGAGAGGGAGATGTCTCCTCATCAAGCCACAGAGAGAGGGAGATGTCTCCTCAAGCCACAGAGAGAGAGAGGGAGATATTGCCCCCTCAAACCACTGAGAGAGAGGAGATGTTTCCTCAAGCCACAGACAGAGAGGGAGATGTCTCCCCTCAAGCCACAGAGACAGGGAGATGTCTCCTTCAAACCACAGAGACAGAGGGAGATATGTCCCTTTTATCACAGAGACAGAGGGAGATGTTTCCCCTCAAACCACAGAGAGAGGAGTGTCTCCCTCAAGCCACAGAGAGAGAGATGTCTCCCCTCAAGCCACAGAGAGAGGGAGATGTCTCCCCAAGCCACAGAGAGAGAGGGAGATGTCTCCCTCAAACCACAGAGAGAGAAGATATGTCTCCCCTCAAACCACAGAGAGAGAGAGATGTCTCCCCTCAAACCACAGAGAGAAAGGGAGATGTCTCCCTCAGACCACAGAGAGAGAGAGGAGATGTCTCCTCAAGCCACAGAGAGAGAGGGAGATGTCTCCCCTCAAGCCACAAAGAGAGAGGGAGATGTCACCCTTCAAGCCACAGAGAGAGAGGAGATGTCTCCCTCAAGCCACAGAGAGAGAGGGAGATGTCTCCCTCAAGCCACAGAGAGAGAGGGAGATGTTTCCTCAAGCCACAGAGAGAGAGATGTCTCCCTCAAGCCACAGAGAGAGAGAGATGTCTCCCTCAAACCACAGAGAGAGAGGGAGATGTCTCCCCTCAAGCCACAGAGAGAGGGAGATGTCTCCCTCAAAGCCACAGAGAGAGAGGGAGATGTCTCCCCTCAAACCACAGAGACAGAGGGAGATGTCTCCCCTCAAGCCACAGAGAGAGGGAGATGTCTCCCTCAAGCCACAGAGAGAGAGGGGAGATGTCTCCTCCAAGCCACAGAGAGAGAGGGAGATATCTCCCTAAGCTACAGAGAGAGAGAGAGATATCTCACAGGGACAGTGGGAGATGTCTCCCTCAAGCCACAGAGAGAGAGAGATGTCTCCTCAAGCCACAGAGAGAGGAGATGTCTCCTCAAGCCACAGAGAGAGGGAGATGTCTCCCTCAAGCCACAGAGAGAGGGAGATATCGCCCTCAAGCCACTGAGAGAGAGGAGATATCTCCCATCAAGCCAGAGAGACAGAGGAGAAGTCTCCCTCAAACCACAGAGAGAGAGGGAGATATCTCTGCTCAAACCACAGAGAGAGAGGGACATGTCTCACCTCAAACCACAGATATAGAGGGAGATGTCTCCCCTCAAACCACAGATAGAGAGGGAGATATATCCTCTCAAACCACAGAGAGAGAGGGAGATATCTCCTCTCAAACCACAGAGCGAGAAGGAGATATCTCCCCTCAAACCACAGAGAGAGAGGGAGATATTGCCCCTCAAACCACAGAGAGAGAGGTAGATGTCTCCCCTCAAGCCACAGAGAGAGGGATATGTTTCCCCTCAAGCCACAGAGAGAGAGGAAGATGTCTCCCTTTGAACCACAGAAAGAGAGGATGATGTATCCCCTCAAAACACAGAGAGAGAGGGAGATGTCTCCCCTCAAGCCACAGACGGAGAGGGAGATGTCTCCCCTCAAGCCACAGAGAGAGGGATATGTTTCCCCTCAAACCACAGAGAGAGAGGGAGATGTCTCCCCTCAAGCCACAGAGAGAGAGGGAGATGTCTCCCCACAAAACACAGAGAGAGAGCGAGATGTTGCACCTCAAGCCACAGAGAGAGAGGGAGATGTCTCCACTCAAGCCACAGAGAGAGGGAGATATCTCCCCTCAAGCCACACAGAGAGAGAGGGAGATATCTCCCCTCAAATCACAGAGACAGAGGGAGATGTCTCCCATCAAGCCACAGAGAGAGAGGGAGATGTCTCCCCTCAAGCCACAGAGACAGAGGGAGATATCTCCCCTCAAGCCACTGAGAGAGGGAGATGTTTCCCCTCAAGCCACAGAGAGAGAGGAGATGTCTCCCTCAAGCCACAGAGAGAGGGAGATGTCTCCCTCAAGCCACAGAGAGTGAGATGTCTCCCATCAAGCCACAGAGACAGGGGGAGATGTCTCCCTTCAAACCACAGAGACAGAGGGAGATATGTCCCCTTTTATCACAGAGACAGAGGAACATGTCTCCCCTCAAGCCACAGAGAGAGAGGAGATGTCTCCCCTCAAGCCACAGAGAGAGGGAGAGATGTCTCCCATCAAGCCACAGAGAGAGAGGGAGATGTCTCCCTCAAGCCACAGAGAGAGGGAGATATCTCCCTCAAGCCACTGAGAGAGGGAGATGTTTCCCTCAAGCCACAGACAGAGAGAGATGTCTCCCTCAAGCCACAGAGACAGGGGAGATGTCTCCTTCAAACCACAGAGACAGAGGGAGATATGTCCCTTTATCACAGAGACAGAGAGATGTTTCCCTCAAACCACAGAGAGAGAGGGAGATGTTTCCCTCAAACCACAGAGAGAGAGAGATGTCTCCCCAAGGCACAGAGAAAGAGAGTGAGATGTCTCCTCAAACCACAGAGAGAGAAAGATATGTCTCCCTCAAACCACAGAGAGAGAGGGAGATGTCTCCCTCAAACCACAGAGAGAAAGGGAGATGTCTCCCTCAGACCACAGAGAGAGAGGGAGATGTCTCCCTCAAGCCACAGAGAGAGAGGGAGATGTCTCCTCAAGCCACAAAGAGAGAGGGAGATGTCACCCTTCAAGCCACAGAGAGAGGGAGATGTCTCCCTCAAGCCACAGAGAGAGGAGATGTTTCCTTCAAGCCACAGAGAGAGGGAGATGTTTCCCCTCAAGCCACAGAGAGAGAGGAAATGTCTCCCTCAAGCCACAGAGAGAGAGGGAGATATCTCCCTCAAACCACAGAGAGAGAGAGGAGATATCTCCTCTGCCACAGAGAGAGAGGGAGATGTCTCCCTAAAGCCACAGAGAGAGAGGGAGATGTCTCCTCAAGCCACAGAGAGAGAGGGAGATGTCTCCTCAAACCACCGAGACAGAGGAGAGATGTCTCCTCAAGCCACAGTGAGAGAGGGAGACGTCTCCCTAAGCTACAGAGAGAGAGAGGAGATGTTTCCCCTCAAGCCACGGAGAGAGAGGAAATGTCTCCCTCAAGCCACAGAGAGAGAGAGATATCTCCCTCAAACCACAGAGAGAGAGGAGATATCTCCCTCAAGCCACAGAGAGAGGGAGATGTCTCCCTCAAGCCACAGAGAGAGAGGGAGATGTCTCCTCAAACCACCGAGACAGAGGGAGATGTCTCCCTCAAGCCACAGTGAGAGAGAGGGAGACGTCTCCCTAAGCTACAGAGAGAGAGAGGAGATATCTCCCTCACAGGGACAGTGGGAGATGTCTCCCTCAAGCCACAGAGAGAGAGGGAGATATCTCCCTCAAGCCACTGAGAGAGAGGGAGATGTTTCCCTCAAGCCACAGAGAGAGAGAGATGTCTCCCTCAAGCCACAGAGAGAGGGGGAGATGTCTCCCTCAAGCCACAGAGAGAGATGGAGATGTCTCCCTCAAGCCACAGAGAGAGTGAGATGTCTCCCATCAAGCCACAGAGACAGGGGAGATGTCTCCTTCAAACCACAGAGACAGAGGGAGATATGTCCCTTTATCACAGAGACAGAGGGACATGTCTCCCTCAAGCCACAGAGAGAGAGGGAGATGTCTCCCTCAAGCCACAGAGAGGGAGATGTCTCCCATCAAGCCACAGAGAGAGAGGGAGATGTCTCCCTCAAGCCACAGAGAGAGAGAGATATCTCCCTCAAGCCACTGAGAGAGAGGAGATGTTTCCCCTCAAGCCACAGACAGAGAGGAGATGTCTCCTCAAGCCACAGAGACAGGGGAGATGTCTCCCTTCAAACCACAGAGACAGAGGGAGATATGTCCCTTTTATCACAGAGACAGAGGGAGATGTTTCTCAAACCACAGAGAGAGAGAGATGTTTCCCTCAAACCACAGAGAGAGAGAGATGTCTCCCCCAAGGCACAGAGAAAGAGAGTGAGATGTCTCCCTCAAACCACAGAGAGAAAGAGATGTCTCCCTCAAACCACAGAGAGAGAGGGAGATGTCTCCCCTCAAACCACAGAGAGAAAGGGAGATGTCTCCCCTCAGACCACAGAGAGAGAGGGAGATGTCTCCCCTCAAGCCACAGAGAGAGAGGGAGATGTCTCCCCTCAAGCCACAGTGAGAGAGGGAGACGTCTCCCCTAAGCTACAGAGAGAGAGAGGGAGATATCTCCCCTCAACTCACAGGGACAGTGGGAGATGTCTCCCCTCAAGCCACAGAGAGAGAGGGAGATATCTCCCCTCAAGCCACTGAGAGAGGGAGATGTTTCCCCTCAAGCCACAGAGAGAGAGGGAGATGTCTCCCCTCAAGCCACAGAGAGAGGGGGAGATGTCTCCCCTCAAGCCACAGAGAGAGATGGAGATGTCTCCCCTCAAGCCACAGAGAGAGTGAGATGTCTCCCATCAAGCCACAGAGACAGGGGGAGATGTCTCCCTTCAAACCACAGAGACAGAGGGAGATATGTCCCCTTTTATCACAGAGACAGAGGGACATGTCTCCCCTCAAGCCACAGAGAGAGAGGGAGATGTCTCCCCTCAAGCCACAGAGAGAGGGAGATGTCTCCCATCAAGCCACAGAGAGAGAGGGAGATGTCTCCCCTCAAGCCACAGAGAGAGAGGGAGATATCTCCCCTCAAGCCACTGAGAGAGGGAGATGTTTCCCCTCAAGCCACAGACAGAGAGGGAGATGTCTCCCCTCAAGCCACAGAGACAGGGGGAGATGTCTCCCTTCAAACCACAGAGACAGAGGGAGATATGTCCCCTTTTATCACAGAGACAGAGGGAGATGTTTCCCCTCAAACCACAGAGAGAGAGGGAGATGTTTCCCCTCAAACCACAGAGAGAGAGGGAGATGTCTCCCCCCAAGGCACAGAGAAAGAGAGTGAGATGTCTCCCCTCAAACCACAGAGAGAGAAAGATATGTCTCCCCTCAAACCACAGAGAGAGAGGGAGATGTCTCCCCTCAAACCACAGAGAGACAGGGAGATGTCTCCCCTCAGACCACAGAGAGAGAGGGAGATGTCTCCCCTCAAGCCACAGAGAGAGAGGGAGATGTCTCCCCTCAAGCCACAAAGAGAGAGGGAGATGTCACCCTTCAAGCCACAGAGAGAGGGAGATGTCTCCCCTCAAGCCACAGAGAGAGGGAGATGTTTCCCTTCAAGCCACAGAGAGAGGGAGATGTTTCCCCTCAAGCCACGGAGAGAGAGGGAAATGTCTCCCCTCAAGCCACAGAGAGAGAGAGGAGATATCTCCCTCAAACCACAGAGAGAGAGAGATATCTCCTCAAGCCACAGAGAGAGGGAGATGTCTCCCTAAAGCCACAGAGAGAGAGGGAGATGTCTCCCCTCAAACCACCGAGACAGAGGGAGATGTCTCCCCTCAAGCCACAGAGACAGGGGGAGATGTCTCCCTTCAAACCACAGAGACAGAGGGAGATATGTCCCCTTTTATCACAGAGACAGAGGAGAGGGACATGTCTCCCTCAAGCCACAGAGAGAGAGAGATGTCTCCCCTCAAGCCACAGAGAGAGGGAGATGTCTCCCATCAAGCCACAGAGAGAGAGGAGAGATGTCTCCCTCAAGCCACAGAGAGAGAGGGAGATATCTCCTCAAGCCACTGAGAGAGGGAGATGTTTCCCTCAAGCCACAGACAGAGAGGAGATGTCTCCCTCAAGCCACAGAGACAGGGATATGTCTCCCTTCAAACCACAGAGGCAGAGGGAGATATGTCCCCTTTTATCACAGAGACAGAGGGAGATGTTTCCCCTCAAACCACAGAGAGAGAGGGAGATGTTTCCCCTCAAACCACAGAGAGAGAGGGAGATGTCTCCCCCCAAGCCACAGAGAAAGAGAGTGAGATGTCTCCCCTCAAACCACAGAGAGAGAAAGATATGTCTCCCCTCAAACCACAGAGAGAGAGGGAGATGTCTCCCCTCAAACCACAGAGAGAAAGGGAGATGTCTCCCTCAGACCACAGAGAGAGAGATGTCTCCCTTCAAGCCACAGAGAGAGAGGGAGATGTCTCCCCTCAAGCCACAAAGAGAGAGGGAGATGTCACCCTTCAAGCCACAGAGAGAGGGAGATGTCTCCCCTCAAGCCACAGAGAGAGGGAGATGTTTCCCTTCAAGCCACAGAGAGAGGGAGATGTTTCCCCTCAAGCCACAGAGAGAGAGAAATGTCTCCTCAAGCCACAGAGAGAGAGAGATATCTCCTCAAACCACAGAGAGAGAGGGAGATATCTCCTCAAGCCACAGAGAGAGGGAGATGTCTCCCCTCAAGCCCCAGAGAGAGAGGGAGATGTCTCCCCTCAAACCACCGAGACAGAGGGAGATGTCTCCCCTCAAGCCACAGTGAGAGAGGGAGACGTCTCCCCTAAGCTACAGAGAGAGAGAGGGAGATATCTCCCCTCAACTCACAGGGACAGTGGGAGATGTCTCCCCTCAAGCCACAGAGAGAGAGGGAGATGTCTCCCCTCAAGCCACAGAGAGAGGGAGATGTCTCCCCTCAAGCCACAGAGAGAGGGAGATGTCTCCCCTCAAGCCACAGAGAGAGGGAGATATCGCCCCTCAAGCCACTGAGAGAGAGGGAGATATCTCCCATCAAGCCAGAGAGACAGAGGGAGAAGTCTCCCTCAAACCACAGAGAGAGAGGGAGATATCTCTGCTCAAACCACAGAGAGAGAGGGACATGTCTCACCTCAAACCACAGATATAGAGGGAGATGTCTCCCCTCAAACCACAGATAGAGAGGGAGATATATCCTCTCAAACCACAGAGAGAGAGGGAGATATCTCCTCTCAAACCACAGAGCGAGAAGGAGATATCTCCCCTCAAACCACAGAGAGAGAGGGAGATATTGCCCCTCAAACCACAGAGAGAGAGGTAGATGTCTCCCCTCAAGCCACAGAGAGAGTGAGATGTCTCCCATCAAGCCACAGAGACAGGGGGAGATGTCTCCTTCAAACCACAGAGACAGAGGGAGATATGTCCCCTTTTATCACAGAGACAGAGGGACATGTCTCCCCTCAAGCCACAGAGAGAGAGGGAGATGTCTCCCCTCAAGCCACAGAGAGAGGGAGATGTCTCCCATCAAGCCACAGAGAGAGAGGGAGATGTCTCCTCAAGCCACAGAGAGAGGGAGATATCTCCCTCAAGCCACTGAGAGAGGGAGATGTTTCCCCTCAAGCCACAGACAGAGAGGGAGATGTCTCCCCTCAAGCCACAGAGACAGGGGGAGATGTCTCCCTTCAAACCACAGAGACAGAGGGAGATATGTCCCCTTTTTATCACAGAGACAGAGGAGATGTTTCCCCTCAAACCACAGAGAGAGGGGAGATGTTTCCCTCAAACCACAGAGAGAGAGAGATGTCTCCCCCAAGCCACAGAGAAAGAGAGTGAGATGTCTCCTCAAACCACAGAGAGAGAAAGATATGTCTCCCTCAAACCACAGAGAGAGAGGGAGATGTCTCCCTCAAACCACAGAGAGAAAGGAGATGTCTCCCTCAGACCACAGAGAGAGAGGAGATGTCTCCCTCAAGCCACAGAGAGAGAGGAGATGTCTCCTCAAGCCACAAAGAGAGAGGGAGATGTCACCCTTCAAGCCACAGAGAGAGGAGATGTCTCCTCAAGCCACAGAGAGAGGGAGATGTTTCCCTTCACAGAGAGAGGGAGATGTTTCCCCTCAAGCCACGGAGAGAGAGAAATGTCTCCCTCAAGCCACAGAGAGAGGGAGATATCTCCCTCAAACCACAGAGAGAGGGAGATATTTCCCCTCAAGCCACAGAGAGAGGGAGATGTCTCCCCTAAAGCCACAGAGAGAGAGGGAGATGTCTCCCCTCAAACCACCGAGACAGAGGGAGATGTCTCCCATCAAGCCACAGTGAGAGAGGGAGACGTCTCCCCTAAGCTACAGAGAGAGAGAGGGAGATATCTCCCCTCAACTCACAGGGACAGTGGGAGATGTCTCCCCTCAAGCCACAGAGAGAGAGGGAGATGTCTCCCCTCAAGCCACAGAGAGAGGGAGATGTCTCCCCTCAAGCCACAGAGAGAGGGAGATGTCTCCTCAAGCCACAGAGAGAGAGGGAGATCGCCCCTCAAGCCACTGAGAGAGAGGGAGATATCTCCCATCAAGCCAGAGAGACAGAGGGAGAAGTCTCCCTCAAACCACAGAGAGAGAGGGAGATATCTCTGCTCAAACCACAGAGACAGAGGGACATGTCTCACCTCAAACCACAGATATAGAGAGATGTCTCCCTCAAACCACAGATAGAGAGGAGATATATCCTCTCAAACCACAGAGAGAGAGAGATATCTCTCTCTCAAACCACAGAGCGAGAAGGAGATATCTCCCCTCAAACCACAGAGAGAGAGGGAGATATTGCCCCTCAAACCACAGAGAGAGAGGTAGATGTCTCCCCTCAAGCCACAGAGAGAGGGATATATTTCCCCTCAAGCCACAGAGAGAGAGGAAGATGTCTCCCCTTGAACCACAGAAAGAGAGGATGATGTATCCCCTCAAAACACAGAGAGAGAGGGAGATGTCTCCCCTCAAGCCACAGACGGAGAGGGAGATGTCTCCCCTCAAGCCACAGAGAGAGGGATATGTTTCCCCTCAAACCACAGAGAGAGAGGGAGATGTCTCCCCTCAAGCCACAGACGGAGAGGGAGATGTCTCCCCTCAAGCCACAGAGAGAGGGATATGTTTCCCCTCAAGCCACAGAGAGAGAGGAAGATGTCTCCCCTCAAGCCACAGAGAGAGGGAGATGTCTCCCATCAAGCCAAAGAGAGAGAGGGAGATGTCTCCCCTCAAACCACAGAGAGAGAGGGAGATATCTCCCATCAAGCCACAAAGACAGAGAGAGAAGTCTCCCCTCAAACCACAGAGAGAGAGGGAGATGTCTCCCCTCAAGCCACAGAGAAAGAGGGAGATATCTCCCCTCAAGCCACAGAGAAAGAGAGTAAGATGTCTCCCCTCAAACCACAGAAAGAAAAAGATTTGTCTCCACTCACACCACAGAGAGAGAGGGAGATGTCTCCCCTCAAACCACAGAGAGAGAGGGAGAAGTCTCCCCTCAAGCCACACAGAGAGAGTGAGATATCTCCCTTCAAGCCACAGATAGAGGGAGATGTCTCCCCTCAAGTCACAGAGAGAGGGAGATGTCTCCCCTCAAGCCACAGAGAGAGGGAGATTTTTCCCCTCAAGCCACAGAGAGGGAGATGTTTCCCCTTAAGACACAGAGAGAGAGGGAGATGTCTCCCCTCAAGCCACAGAGAGAGGGAGATGTCTCCCATCAAGCCACCGAGAGAGAGGGAGATGTCTCCCCTCAAGCCACAGAGAAAGAGGGAGATATCTCCCCTCAAGCCACAGAGAAAGAGAGTAAGATGTCTCCCCTCAAACCACAGAAAGAAAAAGATTTGTCTCCACTCACACCACAGAGAGAGAGGGAGATGTCTCCCCTCAAACCACAGAGACAGGGGGAGATGTCTCCACTCAAACCAAAGAGACAGAGGGAGATATGTCCCATTTTATCACAGAGACAGAGGGAGATGTCTCCCCTTAAGCCACAGAGAGAGAGGGAGATGTCTCCCCTCAAGCCACAGAGAGAGGGAGATGTCTCCCCTCAAGCCACAGAGAGAGGGAGATGTCTCCCCTCAAGCCACAGAGAGAGAGGGAGATGTCTCCCCTCAAGCCACAGTGAGAGAGGGAGACGTCTCCCCTTAAGCTACAGAGAGAGAGAGGGAGATATCTCCCCTCAAACCACAGAAAGAGAAAGATATGTCTCCCCTCAAACCACAGAGAGAGAGGGAGATATCTCCCCTTAAATCAAATAGACAAAGGGAGATGTCTCCCCTCATGCCACACAGAGAGAGGGAGATATCTCCCATCAAGCCACAGAGACAGAGAAAGAAGTCTCCCTCAAACCACAGAGAGAGAGGGAGATATCGCTGCTCAAACCACATAGAGAGGGACATGTCTATCCTCAAGCCACAGAGAAAGGGAGATGTCTCCGCTCAATCCACAGATAGAGAGGGAGATATCTCCTCTCAAACCACAGAGAGAGAGGGAGATATCTCCTCTCAAACCACAGAGAGAGAAAGAGATATCTCCCCTCAAACCACAGAGAGAGAGGGAGATATCTCCCCTCAAACCACAGAAAGAGAGGGAGATTTCTCCCCTCAAGCCACAGAGAGAGAGGGAGATATGTCCCTTCAAGCCACAGAGAGAGGGAGATTTTTCCCCTCAAGCCACAGAGAGAGGGAGATGTCTCCCATCAAGCCACAGAGAGAGATGGAGATGTCTCCCCTCTACCCACAGAGAGAGAGGGAGATATCTCCCCTCAAGCCACAGAGACAGGGGGAGATGTCTCCCCTCAAACCACAGAGACAGAGGGAGATATTTCCCCTTTTATCACAGAGACAGAGGGAGATGTCTCCCCTTAAGCCACAGAGAGAGAGGGAGATATCTCCCATCAAGCCACAGAGACAGAGGGAGAAGTCTCCCCTCAAACCACAGAGAGAGAGAGGGAGATGTCTCCCCTCAAGCTAAAGAGAGAGAGAGGGAGATATCTCCCCTCAAACCAAAAAAAGAGAAAGATATGTCTCCCCTCAAACCACAAAGAGAGAGGGAGATGTCTCCCCTCAAAACACAGAGCGAATGTGAGATGTCTCCCCTCAAGCCACAGATACAGAGGGAGATGTCTCCCTTCAAACCACAGAGACAGAGGGAGATATGTCCCCTTTTATCACAGAGACAGAGGGAGATGTTTCCCCTCAAGCCAGAGAGAGAGAGGGAGATGTCTCCCCTCAAACCACAGAGACAGAGGGAGATGTCTCCCCCCAAGCCACAGAGAGAGAGGGAGATATCTCCCCTCAAGCAACAGAGAGAGGGAGATGTCTCCCCTCAAGCCACAGAGAGAGAGGGAGATGTCTTTCCCTTCAAACCACAGAGAGAGAGGGAGATTTCTCCTCTCAAGCCACAGAAAGAGAGGGAGATATCTCCCCTCAAGCCACAGAGACAGAGGGAGAAGTCTCCCCTCAAACCACAGAGAGAGAGGGAGATATCTCTTCTCAAACCACAGAGAGACAGGGAGATTTCTACTCTCAAACAACCGAGAGAGAGGGAGATGTCTCCCCTCTAGCCACAGAGAGCGAGGGAGATATCTCCCCTCAAGCCACAGAGACAGGGGGAGATGTCTCCCCTCAAACCACAGAGACAGCGGGAGATGTCTCCCATCAAACCACAGAGACAGAGGGAGACATGTCGCCTTTTATCACAGAGACAGAGGGAGATGTCTCCCCTTATGCCACAGAGAGAGAGGGAGATATCTCCCATCAAGCCACAGAGACAGAGGGAGAAGTCTCCCCTCAAACCACAGAGAGGGAGATATCTCTTCTCAAAACACAGAGAGACAGGGAGATTTCTCCTCTCAAACAACCGAGAGAGAGGGAGATGTCTCCCCTCTAGCCACAGAGAGAGAGGGAGATATCTCCCCTCAAGCCACAGAGACAGGGGAGATATCTCCCCTCAAACCACAGAGACAGAGGGAGATATGTCCCCTTTTATCACAGAGACAGAGGGAGATGTCTCCCCTTAAGCCACAGAGAGAGAGGGAGATATCTCCCATCAAGCCACAGAGACAGAGGGAGAAGTCTCCCCTCAAACCACAGAGAGGGAGATATCTCTTCTCAAAACACAGAGAGACAGGGAGATTTCTCCTCTCAAACAACCGAGAGAGAGGGAGATGTCTCCCCTCAAACCACAGAGAGAGTTGGAGATCTCCCCTCTCAAGCCACAGAGAGAGAGGGAGATATCTCCCCTCAAACCACAGCGAGAGAGGGAGATGTCTCCCCACAAACCACAGAGAGAGAGGGAGATATCTCCCCTCAATCCACAGAGAGAGAGGGAGATGTCTCCCCTCAAGCTACAGAGAGAGAGAGGGAGATATCTCCCCTCAAACCACAGAATGAGAAAGATATGTCTTCCCTCAAACCACAGAAAGAGAAAGATATGTCTCCCCTCAAGCCACAGATACAGAGGGAGATGTCTCCCTTCAAACCACAGAGACAGAGGGAAATATGTCCCCTTTTATCAATCACAGAGACAGAGGGAGATGTTTCCCCTCAAGCCACAGAGACAGAGGGAGATGTCTCCCCTCAAACAACAGAAGGTGAAAGATATGTCTCCCCTCAAACCACAGAGAGAGAGGGAGATGTCTCCCCTCAAACCACAGAGAGAGAGGGAGATGTCTCCCCTCAAGCCACAGAGAGAGGGAGATTTTTCCCCTCAAGACACAGAGAGAGGGAGATGTCTCCCATCAAGCCACAGAGAGAGAGGGAGATGTCTCCCCTCAAGCCACAGAGAGAGAGGGAGATATCTCCCCTCAAGCCACAGAGACAGCGGGAGATGTCTCCCATCAAACCACAGAGACAGAGGGAGACATGTCCCCTTTTATCACAGAGACAGAGGGAGATGTCTCCCCTTCAGCCACAGAGAGAGAGGGAGATATCTCCCCTCAAGCCACAGAGAGAGGGAGATGTCTCCCCTCAAGCCACAGAGAGAGGGAGATGTCTCCCCTCAAGCCACAGACAGAGAGGGAGATGTCTCCCCTCAAGCCACAGAGAGAGAGGGAGATATCTCCCCTCAAGCCACAGAGACAGGGGGAGATGTCTCCCCTCAAACCACAGAGACAGAGGGAGACATGTCCCTTTATCACAGAGACAGAGGGAGATGTCTCCCCTTCAGCCACAGAGAGAGGGAGATATCTCCCCTCAAGCCACAGAGAGAGAGGGAGATGTCTCCCCTCAAGCCACACAGAGAGAGGGAGATATCTCCCCTCAAGCCACTGAGAGACGGAGATGTCTCCCCTCAAGCCACAGACAGAGAGGGATATTTCTCCCCTCAAGCCACAGATACAGAGGGAGATATGCCCCCTTTTTTCACAGAGAAAGATGGAGATGTCTCCCCTCAAGCCACAGAGAGAGGGAGATGTGTCCCCTCAAGCCACAGAGAGAGAGGGAGATGTCTCCCCTTAAGCCACAGAGAGAGGGAGATGTTTCCCCTCAAGCCACAGAGAGAGAGGGAGATGTTTCCCCTCAAACCACAGAGAGAGAGGGAGATGTCTCCCATCAAACCTCAGAGAGAGAGGGAGATGTCTCCCCTTAAGCCACAGAGAGAGGGAGATGTTTCCCCTCAAGCCACAGAGAGAGAGGGAGATGTCTCCCCTCAAGCCACACAGAGAGAGGGAGATATCTCCCATCAAGCCACAGAGACAGAGGGAGATATGTCCCCTTTTATCACAGAGACAGAGGGAGATGTTTCCCCTCAAACCACAGAGAGAGAGGGAGATGTTTCCCCTCAAACCACAGAGAGAGAGGGAGATGTCTCCCATCAAACCGCAGAGAGAGAGGGAGATGTCTCCCCTTAAGCCACAGAGAGAGGGAGATGTTTCCCCTCAAGCCACAGAGAGAGAGGGAGATGTCTCCCCTCAAGCCACACAGAGAGAGGGAGATATCTCCCATCAAGCCACAGAGACAGAGGGAGAAGTCTCCTCTCAAACCACAGAGAGAGAGGGAGATATCTCCTCTCAAGCAACAGAGAGAGTGGGAGATGTCTCCCCTCAAACCACAGAGAGAGGGGGAGATATCTCCCCTCAAACCACAGAGAGAGAGGGAGATGTCTCTCTTCAAACCACGTAGAGAGGGACATGTCTATCCTCAAGCCAAAGAGAGAGGGACATGTCTCCCCTCAAACCACAGATAGAGAGGGAGATATCTCCTCTCAAACCACAGAGAGAGATGGAGATATCTCCTCTCAAACCACATAGAGAGTGGGAGATGTCTCCCCTCAAACCACAGAGAGAGGGGGAGATATCTCAAATCAAATTTTTATTTGTCACATACACATGGTTAGCAGATGTTAATGCGAGTGTAGCGTAATGCTTGTGCTTCTAGTTCCGACCATGCAGTAGTATCTAACAAGTAATCTAACAAATTCACAACAACTACCTTATACACACAAGAGTAAAGGAATGAATACGAGTATGTACATATAAATATATGGATGAGCGATGGCTGACCGGCATAGGCAAGATGCAGTAGATGGTATGGAGTACAGTATATACACATATATATATATATATGAGATGAGTAATGTAGGATATGTAAACATTATATAAATGGCATTGTTTAAAGTGGCTAGTGATACATTATTTCATCCAGTTATAATTATTAAAGTGGCTAGAGATTTGGGTCGATGGCGAACGGCATAGGCAAGATACAGTAGATGGTTTAGAGTACAGTGTATACATTTGATATGAGTATGTCGGATACGTAAACATTATATACAAAATTGTTTAAAGTGGCTAGTGATACATTTGTTACATCCAATTCCTATGTTTAAAGTGGCTAGAGATTTAAGTCAGTATAGTTGGCAGCAGCCACTCACTGTTAGTGATGGCTGTTTAACAGTCTAATGGCCTTGAGGTAGAAGCTGTTTTCAGTCTCTCGGTCCCAGCTTTGATGCACCTGTACTGACCTCGCCTTCTGGATGATAGCAGGGTGAACAGGCAGTGGCTCGGGTGGTTGTTGTCCTTGATGATCTTTTTGGCCTTCCTGTGACATCGGGTGGTGTAGGTGTCCTGGAGGGCAGGTAGGTTTCCCCCGGTGATGCGCTGTGCAGTCCTAACTACCCTCTGGAGAGCCTTACGGTTGTGGGCGGAGCAGTTGCCGTACCAGGCGGTGATACAGCCCGACAGGATGCTCTCGATAGTGCATCTGTAAAAGTTTGTGAGTGATTTTGGTGACAAGCCGAATTTCTTCAGCCTCCTGAGGTTTAAGAGGCGCTGTTGCGCCTTCTTCACCACGCTGTCTGTGTGGGTGGACCAATTCAGTTTGTCCGTGATGTGTACACCGAGGAACTTAAAACTTTCCACCCTCTCCACTACTGTCCCCTCGATGTGGATAGGGGTGCTCCTCTCTCCTGTTTCCTGAAGTCCACGATCATCTCCTTTGTTTTGCTGACATTGAGTGAGAGGTTATTTTCCTGACACCACACTCCGAGGGCCCTCACCTCCTCTCTGTAGGCCGTCTCGTCGTTGTTGGTAATCAAGCCTACCACTGTAGTGTCGTCAGCAAACTTGATGATTGAGTTGGATGCGTGCTTGGCCACGCAGTCATGGGTAAACAGGGAGTACAGGAGAGGGCTGAGAACGCACCCTTGTGGGGCCCCAGTGTTGAGGATCAGCGGAGTGGAGATGTTGTTTCCTACCCTCACCACCTGGGACCGGCCCGTCAGGAAGTCCAGGACCCAGTGCACAGGGCTGGGGTCGAGACCCAGGGTCTCGAGCTTAATGACGAGCTTGGAGGGAACTATGGTGTTAAATGCTGAGCTGTAGTCGATGAACAGCATTCTTACATAAGTATTCCTCTTGTCCAGATGGGTTAGGGCAGTATGCAGTGTGATTGCGATTGCGTCGTCTGTGGACCTATTGGGACGGTAAGCAAACCACAGAGAGAGAGGTAGATGTCTCCCCTCAAGCCACAGAGAGAGAGGGAGATGTCTCCCCTCAATCCACAGAGAGAGAGAGATGGAGATATCTCCCCTCAAACCACAGAGACAGAGGGAGATGTCTCCCCTCAAACCACAGAGAGAGAGGGAGATATCGCCCCTCAAACCCCAGAGAGAGAGGGAGATGTCTCCTCTCAAACAACAGAGAGAGTGGGAGATCTCCCCTCTCAAGCCACAGAGAGAGAGGGAGATATCTCCCCTCAAACCACAGAGAGAGAGGTAGATGTCTCCCCTTAAACCACAGAGAGAGAGGGAGATATTGCCCCTCAAACCACAGAGAGAGAGGTAGATGTCTCCCCTCAAGCCACAGAGAGAGAGGGAGATATCTCCCCTCTCAAGCCACAGAGAGAGAGGGAGATGTCTCCCCTCAATCCACAGAGAGAGAGAGATGGAGATATCTCCCCTCAAACCACAGAGACAGAGGGAGATGTCTCCCCTCAAACCACAGAGACAGAGGGAGATGTCTCCCCTCAAACCACAGAGAGAGAGGGAGATATCGCCCCTCAAACCCCAGAGAGAGAGGGAGATGTCTCCTCTCAAGCAACAGAGCGAACGGGAGATGTCGCCCCTCAAACCACAGAGAGAGGGGGAGATGTCTCCCCTCAAAACACAGAGAGAGAGGGAGATGTCTCATCTCAAACAACAGAGAGAGTGGGAGATCTCCCCTCTCAAGCCACAGAGAGAGAGGGAGATATCTCCCCTCAAACCACAGAGAGAGGGAGATGTCTCATCTCAAACAACAGAGAGAGTGGGAGATCTCCCCTCTCAAGCCACAGAGAGTGAGGGAGATGTCTCCCCTCAAACCACAGAGACAGAGGGAGATGTCTCCCCTCAAACCACAGAGAGAGAGGAAGATGTCTCCCCTCAAACCACAGAGAGAGAGGGAGATATCTCTCCTCAAACCACAGAGAGAGGGATATATCTCCCCTCCAACCACAGAGAAAGAGGGAGATATCTCCTCTCAAACCACAGAGAGAGGGAGATATCTCCTCTCAAACCACAGAGGGAGATATCTCTTTTCAAACCACAGAGAGAGAGGGAGATATCTCCTCTCAAACCACAGAGAGAGAGGGAGATATCTCCTCTCAAACCACAGAGAGAGAGGGAGATATCTCCTCTCAAACTTCAGAGAGAGAGGGAGACTTCTTGGAAGTGCAGGAAGAATATGCCATGAACAAATTACCATGACATTTCTTGATTAGAAAAAAACCACGTCCGTTTCCGATATTACAACATGAAAGAAGTTACTGAAAACAACAAACACCGTTTTTTTCCCCTCGGACATCATCGCAGCACAATATTTACAGCAGTTATTTTTATCATGCTGCACGACGCTCCTCTCAGGACGGCAACTAGAACAATAATAGTGTTCTTTTGGGCGGCCAGTGGCGCTGTTTCTCCTACTGTGGATTCCATCTTTAAGGCTATACGCTTCTTTGACACACAGGGAAGGAAGAATACACACACACCCACACTGTGTTTCAGTCTCTCAAACACAGACAAACAAACACATCGCTTCTCTCTCTCAAACAAAAGCACACACACAGCGTCTCACACACACACACACACACACACACACAGCGTTTCACACACACACACACAGCGTCTCACACACACAGAGTCACACACACTGCGTGGTGTTGTTGTGGTGACTCATGCTGCGGAAGTCTTATCTATACCAGAGATATCACACCGTATAGTATGACACCGTAGTGGTTGGAAGACCAGAGAGATTATCCAGGCTCAGGTCCACAATCTACAATCGATCTGCCACTTACACACGCACACACGCACTGTAAACACACACGCACTGCACACACACACACACACATCAGTGATCTGCTTGAGGTATTGATCTACTGCCTACTCTTTTGATATTTACCTCAGGACACACACACTAACACAGAGAGAGAGATTTCCTCCATGGCTGTAACCCGTTAGAGGATGTGGGATTACTATGTTCTAGTTATGTTCACTGTCCTCGTAGGCTGAGTAATGGGTGTGTTAGCCTCTAAATTGTTCTGGGTGGAGGGAGATGGTAAATATCCCTGGGGAGGGAGATGGTGAATACCTCTGGGGAGGGAGATGGTAAATACCTCTGGGGAGGGAGATGGTAAATACCCCTGGGGAGGGAGATGGTAAATACCTCTGGGGAGGGAGATGGTAAATACCTCTGGGGAGGGAGATGGTAAATACCCCTGGGGAGGGAGATGGTGAAAACCTCTGGGGAGGGAGATGGTGAAAACCTCTGGGAGGAAACCTGGGTCATGGTTAAGTATATGCAGTCTCAGTGTTATTTTTGGAAACTGCTGCACATTCCCAAACTCCAAGTCATGAGACCGACAGCTTGGAAGGAATAATACTACTTTTACAACGTTTCTGTGCTGGCAGATAAATAAATGACAGGTAAATAAATGACAGTTATATTTAGATAAGAATCCCATTTGTACCTGTATTCCTCAGTTAACTATGACAACTATGTATGAAATATGACATCTGTATTTCTCAGATATAATGGTAGAGTGGTTATTTGGTTTGGGAGAGACTAATTCTATGTCATATATAACACCTACGGGATCACTGTGATAATGCCAGCTGGATCACTGTGATAATACCAGCAGGATCACTGCGATAATACCAGCTGGATCACTGTGATAATACCAGCTGGATCACTGTGATAATACAGGCTGGATCACTGTGATAATACAGGCTGGATCACTGTGAAAATACCAGCTGGATAACTATGATAACACAGGCTGGATCACTGTGATAATACCAGCTGGATCACTGTGATAATACCAGCTGGATCACTATGAAAACACCAGCTGGATCACTATGATAACACCAGCTGGATCACTGTGATAATACCAGCTGGATCACTGTGATAATACCAGCTGGATCACTACGATAATACCAGCTGGATCACTGTGATAATACCAGCTGGATCACTGTGATAATTCAGGCTGGATCACTATGATAACAACAGCTGGATCACTGTGATAATACAGGCTGGATCACTGTGATAATACCAGCTGGATCACTATGATAACACCAGCTGGATCACTATGAAAACACCAGCTGGATCCCTGTGATAACACCAGCTGGATCACTGTGATAATACAGGCTGGATCACTATGATAATACAGGCTGGATCACTATGATGACACCAGCTGAATCACTACAATAATAACAGCTGGATCACTGTGATAATAGCAGCTGGATCACTGTGATAAAACCAGCTGGATCGCTGTGATAATACCAGCTGGATCACTGTGATAATAGCAGCTGGATCACTGTGATAATACCAGCTGGATCACTGTGATAATAGCAGCTGGATCACTGTGATAATACCAGCTGGATGCATATGATAATACCAGCTGGATCACTGTGATAATACCAGCTGGATCACTATGATAATACCAGCTGGATCACTATGATAATACCAGCTGGATCACTATGATAACACCAGCTGGATCACTATGATAACACCAGCTGGATCACTATAAAAGCAGCTGGATCACTGTGACAACACCAGCTTGATCAATATGATAACACCAGATGGATCACTATGATAACACCAGCTGGATCACTATAACACCAGCTGGATCACTGTGACAACACCAGCTTGATCACTATGATAACACCAGCTGGATCACTATGAAAACACCAGCTGGATCCCTGTGATAACACCAGCTGGATCACTGTGATAATACCAGCTGGATCACTATGATGACACCAGCTGGATCACTACAATAAGAACAGCTGGATCACTGTGATAATAGCAGCTGGATCACTGTGATAAAACCAGCTGGATCGCTGTGATAATACCAGCTGGATCACTGTGATGACACCAGCTGGATCACTACAATAAGAACAGCTGGATCACTGTGATAATAGCAGCTGGATCACTGTGATAAAACACGCTGGATCGCTGTGATAATACCAGCTGGATCACTGTGATAATAGCAGCTGGATCACTGTGATAATACCAGCTGGATCACTGTGATAATACCAGCTGGATCACTATGATAATACCAGCTGGATCACTATGATAATACCAGCTGGATCACTATGATAACACCAGCTGGATCACTATGATAACACCAGCTGGATCACTATAAAAGCAGCTGGATCACTGTGACAACACCAGCTTGATCAATATGATAACACCAGCTGGATCACTATGATAACACCAGCTGGATCACTATAACACCAGCTGGATCACTGTGACAACACCAGCTTGATCACTATGATAACACCAGCTGGATCACTATGATAACACCAGCTGGATCACTGTGATAATACCAGCTGGATCACTGTGATAATACCAACTGGATCACTACGATAATACCAGCTGGATCACTGTGATAATACCAGCTGGATCACTGTGATAATTCAGGCTGGATCACTATGATAACAAAAGCTGGATCACTGTGATAATACAGGCTGGATCACTGTGATAATACCAGCTGGATCACTATGATAACACCAGCTGGATCACTATGAAAACACCAGCTGGATCCCTGTGATAACACCAGCTGGATCACTGTGATAATACAGGCTGGATCACTATGATAATACAGGCTGGATCACTATGATAACACCAGCTGGATCACTATGATAACACCAGCTGGATCACTATAAAAGCAGCTGGATCACTGTGACAACACCAGCTTGATCAATATGATAACACCAGCTGGATCACTATGATAACACCAGCTGGATCACTATAACACCAGCTGGATCACTGTGACAACACCAGCTTGATCACTATGATAACACCAGCTGGATCACTATGATAACACCAGCTGGATCACTGTGATAATACCAGCTGGATCACTGTGATAATACCAACTGGATCACTACGATAATACCAGCTGGATCACTGTGATAATACCAGCTGGATCACTGTGATAATTCAGGCTGGATCACTATGATAACAAAAGCTGGATCACTGTGATAATACAGGCTGGATCACTGTGATAATACCAGCTGGATCACTATGATAACACCAGCTGGATCACTATGAAAACACCAGCTGGATCCCTGTGATAACACCAGCTGGATCACTGTGATAATACAGGCTGGATCACTATGATAATACAGGCTGGATCACTATGATGACACCAGCTGAATCACTGCAATAATAACAGCTGGATCACTGTGATAATAGCAGCTGGATCACTGTGATAAAACCAGCTGGATCGCTGTGATAATACCAGCTGGATCACTGTGATAATAGCAGCTGGATCACTGTGATAATACACGCTGGATCACTGTGATAATAGCAGCTGGATCACTGTGATAATACCAGCTGGATGCATATGATAATACCAGCTAGATCACTGTGATAATACCAGCTGGATCACTATGATAATACCAGCTGGATCACTATGATAATACCAGCTGGATCACTATGATAACACCAGCTGGATCACTATGATAACACCAGCTGGATCACTATAAAAGCAGCTGGATCACTGTGACAACACCAGCTTGATCAATATGATAACACCAGCTGGATCACCATGATAACACCAGCTGGATCACTATAACACCAGCTGGATCACTGTGACAACACCAGCTTGATCACTATGATAACACCAGCTGGATCACTATGAAAACACCAGCTGGATCCCTGTGATAACACCAGCTGGATCACTGTGATAATACAGGCTGGATCACTATGATGACACCAGCTGGATCACTACAATAAGAACAGCTGGATCACTGTGATAATAGCAGCTGGATCACTGTGATAAAACCAGCTGGATCGCTGTGATAATACCAGCTGGATCACTGTGATGACACCAGCTGGATCACTACAATAAGAACAGCTGGATCACTGTGATAATAGCAGCTGGATCACTGTGATAAAACCAGCTGGATCGCTGTGATAATACCAGCTGGATCACTGTGATAATAGCAGCTGGATCACTGTGATAATACCAGCTGGATCACTGTGATAATACCAGCTGGATCACTATGATAATACCAGCTGGATCACTATGATAATACCAGCTGGATCACTATGATAACACCAGCTGGATCACTATGATAACACCAGCTGGATCACTATAAAAGCAGCTGGATCACTGTGACAACAACAGCTTGATCAATATGATAACACCAGCTGGATCACTATGATAACACCAGCTGGATCACTATAACACCAGCTGGATCACTGTGACAACACCAGCTTGATCACTATGATAACACCAGCTGGATCACTATGATAACACCAGCTGGATCAATGTGATAAAACCAGCTGGATCACTGTAACATCACCAGCTTGATCACTATGATAACACCAGCTGGATCACTGTGATAATACCAGCTGGATCACTATGATAATACAGGCTGGATCACTGTGATAATACCAGCTGGATCACTATGATAACACCAGCTGGATCACTATGATAACACCAGCTGGATCACTATGATAACACCAGCTGGATCACTATAACACCAGCTGGATCACTGTGACAACACCAGCTGGATCACTGTGATAATACCAGCTGGATCACTATGATAATACAGGCTGGATCACTGTGATAACACCAGCTGGATCACTGTGATAATACCAGCTGGATCACTATGATAATAGCAGCTGGATCACTGTGATCAATATGATAATACAGGCTGGATCACTGTGATAATACAGGCTGGATCACTATTATAATACAGGCTGGATCACTATGGTAAAACAGGCTGGATCACTGTGATGATAGCAGATGGATCACTGTTATAATACCAGCTGGATCACTATGATAACACCAGCTGGTTTACTATGATAATACAGGCTGGAACACTATGATAACACCAGCTGGATCACTGTGATAATACCAGCTGGATCGCTGTGATAATACCAGCTGGATCACTGTGATAATACAGGCTTGATCACTAAGATAATACAGGCTGAATCACTATTATAATACAGGCTGGATCAATATGGTAATACAGGCTGGATCACTGTGATAATAGCAGCTGGATCACTGTGATAATACAGGCTGGATCACTGTGATAATACCAGCTGGATCACTTTCATGACACCAGCTGGATCACTATGATAATACAGGCTGGATTTGTGATAATACCAGCTGGATCACTACGATAATACCAGCTGGATCACTACAATAATACAGGCTGGATCACTGTGATAACACCAGCTGGATCACTGTGATAACACCAGCTGGATCACTATGATAATACCAGCTGGATCACTACGATAATACCAGCTGGATCACTGTGATAACACCAGCTGGATCACTGTGATAATAGCAGCTGGATTACTGTGATAATAGCAGTTGGATCACTGTGATAATACCAGCTGGATCACTGTGATAATACCAGCTGGATCACTGTGATAATACCAGCTGGATCACTGTGATAACACCAGCTGGATCACTATAACACCAGCTGGATCACTGTGATAATACCAGCTGGATCACTGTGATAATACCAGCTGGATCACTGTGATAATAGCAGCTGGATCACTGTGATAATACCAGCTGGATCACTATGAAAACACCAGCTGGATCACTATGATAATACAGGCTGGATTTGTGATAATACCAGCTGGATCACTATGATAATACCAGCTGGATCACTACAATAATACAGGCTGGATCACTGTGATAACACCAGCTGGATCACTGTGATAACACCAGCTGGATCACTATGATAATACCAGCTGGATCACTACGATAATACCAGCTGGATCACTGTGATAACACCAGCTGGATCACTGTGATAATAGCAGCTGGATTACTGTGATAATAGCAGTTGGATCACTGTGATAATACCAGCTGGATCACTGTGATAATACCAGCTGGATCACTGTGATAATACCAGCTGGATCACTGTGATAACACCAGCTGGATCACTATAACACCAGCTGGATCACTGTGATAATACCAGCTGGATAACTATGATAATACAGGCTGGATCACTGTGATAATACCAGCTGGATCACTATGATAACACCAGCTGGATCACTATGATAACACCAGCTGGATCACTGTGATAACACCAGCTGGATCACTGTGATAATACCAGCTGGATCACTATGATAATACAGGCTGGATCACTGTGATAACACCAGTTGGATCACTGTGATAATACCAGCTGGATCACTATGATAATAGCAGCTGGATCACTGTGATCAATATGATAATACAGGCTGGATCACTGTGATAATACAGGCTGGATCACTGTGATGATAGTAGATGGATCACTGTTATAATACCAGCTGGATCACTATGATAACACCAGCTGGTTTACTATGATAATACAGGCTGGAACACAATGATAACACCAGCTGGATCACTGTGATAATACCAGCTGGATCACTATGATAATACCAGCTGGATCACTATGATAATACCAGCTGGATCACTATGATAACACCAGCTGGATCACTATGATAACACCAGCTGGATCACTATAAAAGCAGCTGGATCACTGTGACAACACCAGCTTGATCAATATGATAACACCAGCTGGATCACTATGATAACACCAGCTGGATCACTGTGATAACACCAGCTGGATCACTGTGATAATACCAGCTGGATCACTATGATAATACAGGCTGGATCACTGTGATAACACCAGCTGGATCACTGTGATAATACCAGCTGGATCACTATGATAATAGCAGCTGGATCACTGTGATCAATATGATAATACAGGCTGGATCACTGTGATAATACAGGCTGGATCACTGTGATGATAGTAGATGGATCACTGTTATAATACCAGCTGGATCACTATGATAACACCAGCTGGTTTACTATGATAATACAGGCTGGAACACAATGATAACACCAGCTGGATCACTGTGATAATACCAGCTGGATCGCTGTGATAATACCAGCTGGATCACTGTGATAATACAGGCTTGATCACTATGATAATACAGTCTGAATCACTATTATAATACAGGCTGGATCACTATGGTAATACAGGCTGGATCACTGTGATAATAGCAGCTGGATCACTGTGATAATACAGGCTGGATCACTGTGATAATACCAGCTGGATAACTTTCATGACACCAGCTGGATCACTATGATAATACAGGCTGGATTTGTGATAATACCAGCTGGATCACTACGATAATACAGGCTGGATCACTGTGATAACACCAGCTGGATCACTGTGATAACACCAGCTGGATCACTATGATAATACCAGCTGGATCACTACGATAATACCAGCTGGATCACTGTGATAACACCAGCTGGATCACTGTGATAATAGCAGCTGGATTACTGTGATAATAGCAGCTGGATCACTGTGATAATACCAGCTGGATCACTACGATAATACAGGCTGGATCACTGTGATAACACCAGCTGGATCACTGTGATAACACCAGCTGGATCACTATGATAATACCAGCTGGATCACTACGATAATACCAGCTGGATCACTGTGATAACACCAGCTTGATCACTGTGATAATAGCAGCTGGATTACTGTGATAATAGCAGCTGGATCACTGTGATAATACCAGATGGATCACTGTGATAATACCAGCTGGATCACTGTGATAATAGCAGCTGGATCACTGTGATAATACCTGCTGGATCACTGTGATAATACCAGCTGGATCACTGTGATAATACCAGCTGGATCACTGTGATAATAGCAGCTGGATCACTGTGATAATACCTGCTGGATCACTATGATAACACCAGCTGGACCATTGTGATAATACCAGCTGGATCACTGTGATAATACCAGTTGGATCACTGTGATAATACCAGCTGGATCACTATAATAATACAGGCTGGATCACTGTGATAATACCAGCTGGATCACTGTGATAATACCAGCTGGATTACTGTGATATTAGCACCTGGATCACTGTGATAACACCAGCTGGATCTCTATACCATTTGCTGGATCACTATAATAATGCAGGCTGGATCACTGTGATAATACCAGCTGGATCACTTTAATAATACCAGCTGGATCACTGTGATAATAGCAGCTGGATCACTATGATAATAGCAGCTGGATCACTGTGATAATACCAGCTGGATCACTGTGATAATAGCAACTGGATCACTGTGATAATACAGGCTGGATCACTGTGATAATACCAGCTGGATAACTTTCATGACACCAGCTGGATCACTATGATAATACAGGCTGGATTTGTGATAATACCAGCTGGATAACTTTCATGACACCAGCTGGATCACTACGATAATACAGGCTGGATCACTGTGATAACACCAGCTGGATCACTGTGATAACACCAGCTGGATCACTATGATAATACCAGCTGGATCACTACGATAATACCAGCTGGATCACTGTGATAACACCAGCTGGATCACTGTGATAATAGCAGCTGGATTACTGTGATAATAGCAGCTGGATCACTGTGATAATACCAGCTGGATCACTACGATAATACAGGCTGGATCACTGTGATAACACCAGCTGGATCACTGTGATAACACCAGCTGGATCACTATGATAATACCAGCTGGATCACTGTGATAACACCAGCTGGATCACTGTGATAATAGCAGCTGGATTACTGTGATAATAGCAGCTGGATCACTGTGATAATACCAGATGGATCACTGTGATAATACCAGCTGGATCACTGTGATAATAGCAGCTGGATCACTGTGATAATACCAGCTGGATCACTGTGATATAAGCAGCTGGATCACTGTGATAATACCTGCTGGATCACTATGATAACACCAGCTGGACCATTGTGATAATACCAGCTGGATCACTGTGATAATACCAGTTGGATCACTGTGATAATACCAGCTGGATCACTATAATAATACAGGCTGGATCACTGTGATAATACCAGCTGGATCACTGTGATAATACCAGCTGGATTACTGTGATATTAGCAGCTGGATCACTGTGATAACACCAGCTGGATCACTATAAAATTTGCTGGATCACTATAATAATGCAGGCTGGATCACTGTGATAATACCAGCTGGATCACTTTTATAATACCAGCTGGATCACTGTGATAATAGCAGCTGGATCACTATGATAATAGCAGCTGGATCACTGTGATAATACCAGCTGGATCACTGTGATAATAGCAACTGGATCACTGTGATAATACAGGCTGGATCACTGTGATAATATCAGCTGGATCACTGTGATAATACCAGCTGGATCACTGTGATAATACCAGCTGCATCACTGTGATAATACCAGATGGATCACTGTGATAACACCAGCTGGATCACTATGATAATACCAGCTGGATCACTGTGATAATACCAGCTTGATCACTGTGAAAACACCAGCTGGATCACTGTGATAATACCAGCTGGATCACTGTGATAATAGCAGCTGGATCACTGTGATAATACCAGCTGGATCACTGTGATAATAGCAGCTGGATCACTGTGATAATACCAGCTGGATGCATATGATAATACCAGCTGGATCACTGTGATAATACCAGCTGGATCACTATGATAATACCAGCTGGATCACTATGATAATACCAGCTGGATCACTATGATAACACCAGCTGGATCACTATGATAACACCAGCTGGATCACTATAAAAGCAGCTGGATCACTGTGACAACACCAGCTTGATCAATATGATAACACCAGCTGGATCACTATGATAACACCAGCTGGATCACTATAACACCAGCTGGATCACTGTGACAACACCAGCTTGATCACTATGATAACACCAGCTGGATCACTATGAAAACACCAGCTGGATCCTGTGATAACACCAGCTGGATCACTGTGATAATACAGGCTGGATCACTATGATGACACCAGCTGGATCACTACAATAAGAACAGCTGGATCACTGTGATAATAGCAGCTGGATCACTGTGATAAAACCAGCTGGATCGCTGTGATAATACCAGCTGGATCACTGTGATGACACCAGCTGGATCACTACAATAAGAACAGCTGGATCACTGTGATAATAGCAGCTGGATCACTGTGATAAAACCAGCTGGATCGCTGTGATAATACCAGCTGGATCACTGTGATAATAGCAGCTGGATCACTGTGATAATACCAGCTGGATCACTGTGATAATACCAGCTGGATCACTATGATAATACCAGCTGGATCACTATGATAATACCAGCTGGATCACTATGATAACACCAGCTGGATCACTATGATAACACCAGCTGGATCACTATAAAAGCAGCTGGATCACTGTGACAACACCAGCTTGATCAATATGATAACACCAGCTGGATCACTATGATAACACCAGCTGGATCACTATAACACCAGCTGGATCACTGTGACAACACCAGCTTGATCACTATGATAACACCAGCTGGATCACTATGATAACACCAGCTGGATCAATGTGATAAAACCAGCTGGATCACTGTAACATCACCAGCTTGATCACTATGATAACACCAGCTGGATCACTGTGATAATACCAGCTGGATCACTATGATAATACAGGCTGGATCACTGTGATAATACCAGCTGGATCACTATGATAACACCAGCTGGATCACTATGATAACACCAGCTGGATCACTATGATAACACCAGCTGGATCACTATAACACCAGCTGGATCACTGTGACAACACCAGCTGGATCACTGTGATAATACCAGCTGGATCACTATGATAATACAGGCTGGATCACTGTGATAACACCAGCTGGATCACTGTGATAATACCAGCTGGATCACTATGATAATAGCAGCTGGATCACTGTGATCAATATGATAATACAGGCTGGATCACTGTGATAATACAGGCTGGATCACTATTATAATACAGGCTGGATCACTATGGTAAAACAGGCTGGATCACTGTGATGATAGCAGATGGATCACTGTTATAATACCAGCTGGATCACTATGATAACACCAGCTGGTTTACTATGATAATACAGGCTGGAACACTATGATAACACCAGCTGGATCACTGTGATAATACCAGCTGGATCGCTGTGATAATACCAGCTGGATCACTGTGATAATACAGGCTTGATCACTATGATAATACAGGCTGAATCACTATTATAATACAGGCTGGATCACTATGGTAATACAGGCTGGATCACTGTGATAATAGCAGCTGGATCACTGTGATAATACAGGCTGGATCACTGTGATAATACCAGCTGGATCACTTTCATGACACCAGCTGGATCACTATGATAATACAGGCTGGATTTGTGATAATACCAGCTGGATCACTATGATAATACCAGCTGGATCACTACAATAATACAGGCTGGATCACTGTGATAACACCAGCTGGATCACTGTGATAACACCAGCTGGATCACTATGATAATACCAGCTGGATCACTACGATAATACCAGCTGGATCACTGTGATAACACCAGCTGGATCACTGTGATAATAGCAGCTGGATTACTGTGATAATAGCAGTTGGATCACTGTGATAATACCAGCTGGATCACTGTGATAATACCAGCTGGATCACTGTGATAATACCAGCTGGATCACTGTGATAACACCAGCTGGATCACTATAACACCAGCTGGATCACTGTGATAATACCAGCTGGATCACTGTGATAATACCAGCTGGATCACTGTGATAATAGCAGCTGGATCACTGTGATAATACCAGCTGGATCACTATGAAAACACCAGCTGGATCACTATGATAATACAGGCTGGATTTGTGATAATACCAGCTGGATCACTATGATAATACCAGCTGGATCACTACAATAATACAGGCTGGATCACTGTGATAACACCAGCTGGATCACTGTGATAACACCAGCTGGATCACTATGATAATACCAGCTGGATCACTACGATAATACCAGCTGGATCACTGTGATAACACCAGCTGGATCACTGTGATAATAGCAGCTGGATTACTGTGATAATAGCAGTTGGATCACTGTGATAATACCAGCTGGATCACTGTGATAATACCAGCTGGATCACTGTGATAATACCAGCTGGATCACTGTGATAACACCAGCTGGATCACTATAACACCAGCTGGATCACTGTGATAATACCAGCTGGATAACTATGATAATACAGGCTGGATCACTGTGATAATACCAGCTGGATCACTATGATAACACCAGCTGGATCACTATGATAACACCAGCTGGATCACTGTGATAACACCAGCTGGATCACTGTGATAATACAGGCTGGATCACTGTGATAATACCAGCTGGATCACTATGATAACACCAGCTGGATCACTATGATAACACCAGCTGGATCACTATGATAACACCAGCTGGATCACTATAACACCAGCTGGATCACTGTGACAACACCAGCTGGATCACTGTGATAATACCAGCTGGATCACTATGATAATACAGGCTGGATCACTGTGATAACACCAGCTGGATCACTGTGATAATACCAGCTGGATCACTATGATAATAGCAGCTGGATCACTGTGATCAATATGATAATACAGGCTGGATCACTGTGATAATACAGGCTGGATCACTATTATAATACAGGCTGGATCACTATGGTAAAACAGGCTGGATCACTGTGATGATAGCAGATGGATCACTGTTATAATACCAGCTGGATCACTATGATAACACCAGCTGGTTTACTATGATAATACAGGCTGGAACACTATGATAACACCAGCTGGATCACTGTGATAATACCAGCTGGATCGCTGTGATAATACCAGCTGGATCACTGTGATAATACAGGCTTGATCACTATGATAATACAGGCTGAATCACTATTATAATACAGGCTGGATCACTATGGTAATACAGGCTGGATCACTGTGATAATAGCAGCTGGATCACTGTGATAATACAGGCTGGATCACTGTGATAATACCAGCTGGATCACTTTCATGACACCAGCTGGATCACTATGATAATACAGGCTGGATTTGTGATAATACCAGCTGGATCACTATGATAATACCAGCTGGATCACTACAATAATACAGGCTGGATCACTGTGATAACACCAGCTGGATCACTGTGATAACACCAGCTGGATCACTATGATAATACCAGCTGGATCACTACGATAATACCAGCTGGATCACTGTGATAACACCAGCTGGATCACTGTGATAATAGCAGCTGGATTACTGTGATAATAGCAGTTGGATCACTGTGATAATACCAGCTGGATCACTGTGATAATACCAGCTGGATCACTGTGATAATACCAGCTGGATCACTGTGATAACACCAGCTGGATCACTATAACACCAGCTGGATCACTGTGATAATACCAGCTGGATCACTGTGATAATACCAGCTGGATCACTGTGATAATAGCAGCTGGATCACTGTGATAATACCAGCTGGATCACTATGAAAACACCAGCTGGATCACTATGATAATACAGGCTGGATTTGTGATAATACCAGCTGGATCACTATGATAATACCAGCTGGATCACTACAATAATACAGGCTGGATCACTGTGATAACACCAGCTGGATCACTGTGATAACACCAGCTGGATCACTATGATAATACCAGCTGGATCACTACGATAATACCAGCTGGATCACTGTGATAACACCAGCTGGATCACTGTGATAATAGCAGCTGGATTACTGTGATAATAGCAGTTGGATCACTGTGATAATACCAGCTGGATCACTGTGATAATACCAGCTGGATCACTGTGATAATACCAGCTGGATCACTGTGATAACACCAGCTGGATCACTATAACACCAGCTGGATCACTGTGATAATACCAGCTGGATCACTGTGATAATACCAGCTGGATCACTGTGATAATAGCAGCTGGATCACTGTGATAATACCAGCTGGATCACTATGAAAACACCAGCTGGATCACTATGATAATACAGGCTGGATTTGTGATAATACCAGCTGGATCACTATGATAATACCAGCTGGATCACTACAATAATACAGGCTGGATCACTGTGATAACACCAGCTGGATCACTGTGATAACACCAGCTGGATCACTATGATAATACCAGCTGGATCACTACGATAATACCAGCTGGATCACTGTGATAACACCAGCTGGATCACTGTGATAATAGCAGCTGGATTACTGTGATAATAGCAGTTGGATCACTGTGATAATACCAGCTGGATCACTGTGATAATACCAGCTGGATCACTGTGATAATACCAGCTGGATCACTGTGATAACACCAGCTGGATCACTATAACACCAGCTGGATCACTGTGATAATACCAGCTGGATAACTATGATAATACAGGCTGGATCACTGTGATAATACCAGCTGGATCACTATGATAACACCAGCTGGATCACTATGATAACACCAGCTGGATCACTGTGATAACACCAGCTGGATCACTGTGATAATACCAGCTGGATCACTATGATAATACAGGCTGGATCACTGTGATAACACCAGCTGGATCACTGTGATAATACCAGCTGGATCACTATGATAATAGCAGCTGGATCACTGTGATCAATATGATAATACAGGCTGGATCACTGTGATAATACAGGCTGGATCACTGTGATGATAGTAGATGGATCACTGTTATAATACCAGCTGGATCACTATGATAACACCAGCTGGTTTACTATGATAATACAGGCTGGAACACAATGATAACACCAGCTGGATCACTGTGATAATACCATCTGGATCGCTGTGATAATACCAGCTGGATCACTGTGATAATACAGGCTTGATCACTATGATAATACAGGCTGAATCACTATTATAATACAGGCTGGATCACTATGGTAATACAGGCTGGATCACTGTGATAATAGCAGCTGGATCACTGTGATAATACAGGCTGGATCACTGTGATAATACCAGCTGGATAACTTTCATGACACCAGCTGGATCACTATGATATTACAGGCTGGATTTGTGATAATACCAGCTGGATCACTACGATAATACAGGCTGGATCACTGTGATAACACCAGCTGGATCACTGTGATAACACCAGCTGGATCACTATGATAATACCAGCTGGATCACTGTGATAACACCAGCTGGATCACTATGATAATACCAGCTGGATCACTACGATAATACCAGCTGGATCACTGTGATAACACCAGCTGGATCACTGTGATAATAGCAGCTGGATTACTGTGATAATAGCAGCTGGATCACTGTGATAATACCAGATGGATCACTGTGATAATACCAGCTGGATCACTGTGATAATAGCAGCTGGATCACTGTGATAATACCTGCTGGATCACTGTGATAATACCAGCTGGATAACTATGATAATACAGGCTGGATCACTGTGATAATACCAGCTGGATCACTATGATAACACCAGCTGGATCACTATGATAACACCAGCTGGATCACTGTGATAACACCAGCTGGATCACTGTGATAATACCAGCTGGATCACTATGATAATACAGGCTGGATCACTGTGATAACACCAGCTGGATCACTGTGATAATACCAGCTGGATCACTATGATAATAGCAGCTGGATCACTGTGATCAATATGATAATACAGGCTGGATCACTGTGATAATACAGGCTGGATCACTGTGATGATAGTAGATGGATCACTGTTATAATACCAGCTGGATCACTATGATAACACCAGCTGGTTTACTATGATAATACAGGCTGGAACACAATGATAACACCAGCTGGATCACTGTGATAATACCAGCTGGATCGCTGTGATAATACCAGCTGGATCACTGTGATAATACAGGCTTGATCACTATGATAATACAGGCTGAATCACTATTATAATACAGGCTGGATCACTATGGTAATACAGGCTGGATCACTGTGATAATAGCAGCTGGATCACTGTGATAATACAGGCTGGATCACTGTGATAATACCAGCTGGATAACTTTCATGACACCAGCTGGATCACTATGATAATACAGGCTGGATTTGTGATAATACCAGCTGGATCACTATAACACCAGCTGGATCACTGTGATAATACCAGCTGGATCACTGTGATAATACCAGCTGGATCACTGTGATAATAGCAGCTGGATCACTGTGATAATACCAGCTGGATCACTATGAAAACACCAGCTGGATCACTATGATAATACAGGCTGGATTTGTGATAATACCAGCTGGATCACTATGATAATACCAGCTGGATCACTACAATAATACAGGCTGGATCACTGTGATAACACCAGCTGGATCACTGTGATAACACCAGCTGGATCACTATGATAATACCAGCTGGATCACTACGATAATACCAGCTGGATCACTGTGATAACACCAGCTGGATCACTGTGATAATAGCAGCTGGATTACTGTGATAATAGCAGTTGGATCACTGTGATAATACCAGCTGGATCACTGTGATAATACCAGCTGGATCACTGTGATAATACCAGCTGGATCACTGTGATAACACCAGCTGGATCACTATAACACCAGCTGGATCACTGTGATAATACCAGCTGGATAACTATGATAATACAGGCTGGATCACTGTGATAATACCAGCTGGATCACTATGATAACACCAGCTGGATCACTATGATAACACCAGCTGGATCACTGTGATAACACCAGCTGGATCACTGTGATAATACCAGCTGGATCACTATGATAATACAGGCTGGATCACTGTGATAACACCAGCTGGATCACTGTGATAATACCAGCTGGATCACTATGATAATAGCAGCTGGATCACTGTGATCAATATGATAATACAGGCTGGATCACTGTGATAATACAGGCTGGATCACTGTGATGATAGTAGATGGATCACTGTTATAATACCAGCTGGATCACTATGATAACACCAGCTGGTTTACTATGATAATACAGGCTGGAACACAATGATAACACCAGCTGGATCACTGTGATAATACCATCTGGATCGCTGTGATAATACCAGCTGGATCACTGTGATAATACAGGCTTGATCACTATGATAATACAGGCTGAATCACTATTATAATACAGGCTGGATCACTATGGTAATACAGGCTGGATCACTGTGATAATAGCAGCTGGATCACTGTGATAATACAGGCTGGATCACTGTGATAATACCAGCTGGATAACTTTCATGACACCAGCTGGATCACTATGATATTACAGGCTGGATTTGTGATAATACCAGCTGGATCACTACGATAATACAGGCTGGATCACTGTGATAACACCAGCTGGATCACTGTGATAACACCAGCTGGATCACTATGATAATACCAGCTGGATCACTGTGATAACACCAGCTGGATCACTATGATAATACCAGCTGGATCACTACGATAATACCAGCTGGATCACTGTGATAACACCAGCTGGATCACTGTGATAATAGCAGCTGGATTACTGTGATAATAGCAGCTGGATCACTGTGATAATACCAGATGGATCACTGTGATAATACCAGCTGGATCACTGTGATAATAGCAGCTGGATCACTGTGATAATACCTGCTGGATCACTGTGATAATACCAGCTGGATAACTATGATAATACAGGCTGGATCACTGTGATAATACCAGCTGGATCACTATGATAACACCAGCTGGATCACTATGATAACACCAGCTGGATCACTGTGATAACACCAGCTGGATCACTGTGATAATACCAGCTGGATCACTATGATAATACAGGCTGGATCACTGTGATAACACCAGCTGGATCACTGTGATAATACCAGCTGGATCACTATGATAATAGCAGCTGGATCACTGTGATCAATATGATAATACAGGCTGGATCACTGTGATAATACAGGCTGGATCACTGTGATGATAGTAGATGGATCACTGTTATAATACCAGCTGGATCACTATGATAACACCAGCTGGTTTACTATGATAATACAGGCTGGAACACAATGATAACACCAGCTGGATCACTGTGATAATACCAGCTGGATCGCTGTGATAATACCAGCTGGATCACTGTGATAATACAGGCTTGATCACTATGATAATACAGGCTGAATCACTATTATAATACAGGCTGGATCACTATGGTAATACAGGCTGGATCACTGTGATAATAGCAGCTGGATCACTGTGATAATACAGGCTGGATCACTGTGATAATACCAGCTGGATAACTTTCATGACACCAGCTGGATCACTATGATAATACAGGCTGGATTTGTGATAATACCAGCTGGATCACTACGATAATACAGGCTGGATCACTGTGATAACACCAGCTGGATCACTGTGATAACACCAGCTGGATCACTATGATAATACCAGCTGGATCACTACGATAATACCAGCTGGATCACTGTGATAACACCAGCTGGATCACTGTGATAATAGCAGCTGGATTACTGTGATAATAGCAGCTGGATCACTGTGATAATACCAGCTGGATCACTACAATAATACAGGCTGGATCACTGTGATAACACCAGCTGGATCACTGTGATAACACCAGCTGGATCACTATGATAATACCAGCTGGATCACTACGATAATACCAGCTGGATCACTGTGATAACACCAGCTGGATCACTGTGATAATAGCAGCTGGATTACTGTGATAATAGCAGCTGGATCACTGTGATAATACCAGATGGATCACTGTGATAATACCAGCTGGATCACTGTGATAATAGCAGCTGGATCACTGTGATAATACCTGCTGGATCACTGTGATAATACCAGCTGGATCACTGTGATAATACCAGCTGGATCACTGTGATAATAGCAGCTGGATCACTGTGATAATACCTGCTGGATCACTATGATAACACCAGCTGGACCATTGTGATAATACCAGCTGGATCACTGTGATAATACCAGTTGGATCACTGTGATAATACCAGCTGGATCACTATAATAATACAGGCTGGATCACTGTGATAATACCAGCTGGATCACTGTGATAATACCAGCTGGATTACTGTGATATTAGCACCTGGATCACTGTGATAACACCAGCTGGATCACTATACCATTTGCTGGATCACTATAATAATGCAGGCTGGATCACTGTGATAATACCAGCTGGATCACTTTTATAATACCAGCTGGATCACTGTGATAATAGCAGCTGGATCACTATGATAATAGCAGCTGGATCACTGTGATAATACCAGCTGGATCACTGTGATAATAGCAACTGGATCACTGTGATAATACAGGCTGGATCACTGTGATAATACCAGCTGGATAACTTTCATGACACCAGCTGGATCATTATGATAATACAGGCTGGATTTGTGATAATACCAGCTGGATCACTATGATAATACCAGCTGGATCACTACGATAATACAGGCTGGATCACTGTGATAACACCAGCTGGATCACTGTGATAACACCAGCTTGATCACTATGATAATACCAGCTGGATCACTACGATAATACCAGCTGGATCACTGTGATAACACCAGCTGGATCACTGTGATAATAGCAGCTGGATTACTGTGATAATAGCAGCTGGATCACTGTGATAATACCAGCTGGATCACTCACGATAATACAGGCTGGATCACTGTGATAACACCAGCTGGATCACTGTGATAACACCAGCTGGATCACTATGATAATACCAGCTGGATCACTACGATAATACCAGCTGGATCACTGTGATAACACCAGCTGGATCACTGTGATAATAGCAGCTGGATTACTGTGATAATAGCAGCTGGATCACTGTGATAATACCAGATGGATCACTGTGATAATACCAGCTGGATTACTGTGATAATAGCAGCTGGATCACTGTGATAATACCTGCTGGATCACTGTGATAATACCAGCTGGATCACTGTGATAATACCAGCTGGATCACTGTGATATAAGCAGCTGGATCACTGTGATAATACCTGCTGGATCACTATGATAACACCAGCTGGACCATTGTGATAATACCAGCTGGATCACTGTGATAATACCAGTTGGATCACTGTGATAATACCAGCTGGATCACTATAATAATACAGGCTGGATCACTGTGATAATACCAGCTGGATCACTGTGATAATACCAGCTGGATTACTGTGATATTAGCAGCTGGATCACTGTGATAACACCAGCTGGATCACTATACCATTTGATGGATCACTATAATAATGCAGGCTGGATCACTGTGATAATACCAGCTGGATCACTTTTATAATACCAGCTGGATCACTGTGATAATAGCAGCTGGATCACTATGATAATAGCAGCTGGATCACTGTGATAATACCAGCTGGATCACTGTGATAATAGCAACTGGATCACTGTGATAATACAGGCTGGATCACTGTGATAATATCAGCTGGATCACTGTGATAATACCAGCTGGATCACTGTGATAATACCAGCTGCATCACTGTGATAATACCAGATGGATCACTGTGATAACACCAGCTGGATCACTATGATAATACCAGCTGGATCACTGTGATAATACCAGCTTGATCACTGTGAAAACACCAGCTGGATCACTGTGATAATACCAGCTGGATCACTGTGATAATAGCAGCTGGATCACTGTGATAATACCAGCTGGATCACTGTGATAATAGCAGCTGGATCACTGTGATAATACCAGCTGGATGCATATGATAATACCAGCTGGATCACTGTGATAATACCAGCTGGATCACTATGATAATACCAGCTGGATCACTATGATAATACCAGCTGGATCACTATGATAACACCAGCTGGATCACTATGATAACACCAGCTGGATCACTATAAAAGCAGCTGGATCACTGTGACAACACCAGCTTGATCAATATGATAACACCAGCTGGATCACTATGATAACACCAGCTGGATCACTATAACACCAGCTGGATCACTGTGACAACACCAGCTTGATCACTATGATAACACCAGCTGGATCACTATGAAAACACCAGCTGGATCCTGTGATAACACCAGCTGGATCACTGTGATAATACAGGCTGGATCACTATGATGACACCAGCTGGATCACTACAATAAGAACAGCTGGATCACTGTGATAATAGCAGCTGGATCACTGTGATAAAACCAGCTGGATCGCTGTGATAATACCAGCTGGATCACTGTGATGACACCAGCTGGATCACTACAATAAGAACAGCTGGATCACTGTGATAATAGCAGCTGGATCACTGTGATAAAACCAGCTGGATCGCTGTGATAATACCAGCTGGATCACTGTGATAATAGCAGCTGGATCACTGTGATAATACCAGCTGGATCACTGTGATAATACCAGCTGGATCACTATGATAATACCAGCTGGATCACTATGATAATACCAGCTGGATCACTATGATAACACCAGCTGGATCACTATGATAACACCAGCTGGATCACTATAAAAGCAGCTGGATCACTGTGACAACACCAGCTTGATCAATATGATAACACCAGCTGGATCACTATGATAACACCAGCTGGATCACTATAACACCAGCTGGATCACTGTGACAACACCAGCTTGATCACTATGATAACACCAGCTGGATCACTATGATAACACCAGCTGGATCAATGTGATAAAACCAGCTGGATCACTGTAACATCACCAGCTTGATCACTATGATAACACCAGCTGGATCACTGTGATAATACCAGCTGGATCACTATGATAATACAGGCTGGATCACTGTGATAATACCAGCTGGATCACTATGATAACACCAGCTGGATCACTATGATAACACCAGCTGGATCACTATGATAACACCAGCTGGATCACTATAACACCAGCTGGATCACTGTGACAACACCAGCTGGATCACTGTGATAATACCAGCTGGATCACTATGATAATACAGGCTGGATCACTGTGATAACACCAGCTGGATCACTGTGATAATACCAGCTGGATCACTATGATAATAGCAGCTGGATTACTGTGATCAATATGATAATACAGGCTGGATCACTGTGATAATACAGGCTGGATCACTATTATAATACAGGCTGGATCACTATGGTAAAACAGGCTGGATCACTGTGATGATAGCAGATGGATCACTGTTATAATACCAGCTGGATCACTATGATAACACCAGCTGGTTTACTATGATAATACAGGCTGGAACACTATGATAACACCAGCTGGATCACTGTGATAATACCAGCTGGATCGCTGTGATAATACCAGCTGGATCACTGTGATAATACAGGCTTGATCACTATGATAATACAGGCTGAATCACTATTATAATACAGGCTGGATCACTATGGTAATACAGGCTGGATCACTGTGATAATAGCAGCTGGATCACTGTGATAATACAGGCTGGATCACTGTGATAATACCAGCTGGATCACTTTCATGACACCAGCTGGATCACTATGATAATACAGGCTGGATTTGTGATAATACCAGCTGGATCACTATGATAATACCAGCTGGATCACTACAATAATACAGGCTGGATCACTGTGATAACACCAGCTGGATCACTGTGATAACACCAGCTGGATCACTATGATAATACCAGCTGGATCACTACGATAATACCAGCTGGATCACTGTGATAACACCAGCTGGATCACTGTGATAATAGCAGCTGGATTACTGTGATAATAGCAGTTGGATCACTGTGATAATACCAGCTGGATCACTGTGATAATACCAGCTGGATCACTGTGATAATACCAGCTGGATCACTGTGATAACACCAGCTGGATCACTATAACACCAGCTGGATCACTGTGATAATACCAGCTGGATCACTGTGATAATACCAGCTGGATCACTGTGATAATAGCAGCTGGATCACTGTGATAATACCAGCTGGATCACTATGAAAACACCAGCTGGATCACTATGATAATACAGGCTGGATTTGTGATAATACCAGCTGGATCACTATGATAATACCAGCTGGATCACTACAATAATACAGGCTGGATCACTGTGATAACACCAGCTGGATCACTGTGATAACACCAGCTGGATCACTATGATAATACCAGCTGGATCACTACGATAATACCAGCTGGATCACTGTGATAACACCAGCTTGATCACTGTGATAATAGCAGCTGGATTACTGTGATAATAGCAGTTGGATCACTGTGATAATACCAGCTGGATCACTGTGATAATACCAGCTGGATCACTGTGATAATACCAGCTGGATCACTGTGATAACACCAGCTGGATCACTATAACACCAGCTGGATCACCGTGTGATAATACCAGCTGGATAACTATGATAATACAGGCTGGATCACTGTGATAATACCAGCTGGATCACTATGATAACACCAGCTGGATCACTATGATAACACCAGCTGGATCACTGTGATAACACCAGCTGGATCACTGTGATAATACCAGCTGGATCACTATGATAATACAGGCTGGATCACTGTGATAACACCAGCTGGATCACTGTGATAATACCAGCTGGATCACTATGATAATAGCAGCTGGATCACTGTGATCAATATGATAATACAGGCTGGATCACTGTGATAATACAGGCTGGATCACTGTGATGATAGTAGATGGATCACTGTTATAATACCAGCTGGATCACTATGATAACACCAGCTGGTTTACTATGATAATACAGGCTGGAACACAATGATAACACCAGCTGGATCACTGTGATAATACCAGCTGGATCGCTGTGATAATACCAGCTGGATCACTGTGATAATACCAGCTTGATCACTGTGAAAACACCAGCTGGATCACTGTGATAATACCAGCTGGATCACTGTGATAATAGCAGCTGGATCACTGTGATAATACCAGCTGGATCACTGTGATAATAGCAGCTGGATCACTGTGATAATACCAGCTGGATGCATATGATAATACCAGCTGGATCACTGTGATAATACCAGCTGGATCACTATGATAATACCAGCTGGATCACTATGATAATACCAGCTGGATCACTATGATAACACCAGCTGGATCACTATGATAACACCAGCTGGATCACTATAAAGCAGCTGGATCACTGTGACAACACCAGCTTGATCAATATGATAACACCAGCTGGATCACTATGATAACACCAGCTGGATCACTATAACACCAGCTGGATCACTGTGACAACACCAGCTTGATCACTATGATAACACCAGCTGGATCACTATGAAAACACCAGCTGGATCCTGTGATAACACCAGCTGGATCACTGTGATAATACAGGCTGGATCACTATGATGACACCAGCTGGATCACTACAATAAGAACAGCTGGATCACTGTGATAATAGCAGCTGGATCACTGTGATAAAACCAGCTGGATCGCTGTGATAATACCAGCTGGATCACTGTGATGACACCAGCTGGATCACTACAATAAGAACAGCTGGATCACTGTGATAATAGCAGCTGGATCACTGTGATAAAACCAGCTGGATCGCTGTGATAATACCAGCTGGATCACTGTGATAATAGCAGCTGGATCACTGTGATAATACCAGCTGGATCACTGTGATAATACCAGCTGGATCACTATGATAATACCAGCTGGATCACTATGATAATACCAGCTGGATCACTATGATAACACCAGCTGGATCACTATGATAACACCAGCTGGATCACTATAAAAGCAGCTGGATCACTGTGACAACACCAGCTTGATCAATATGATAACACCAGCTGGATCACTATGATAACACCAGCTGGATCACTATAACACCAGCTGGATCACTGTGACAACACCAGCTTGATCACTATGATAACACCAGCTGGATCACTATGATAACACCAGCTGGATCAATGTGATAAAACCAGCTGGATCACTGTAACATCACCAGCTTGATCCTATGATAACACCAGCTGGATCACTGTGATAATACCAGCTGGATCACTATGATAATACAGGCTGGATCACTGTGATAATACCAGCTGGATCACTATGATAACACCAGCTGGATCACTATGATAACACCAGCTGGATCACTATGATAACACCAGCTGGATCACTATAACACCAGCTGGATCACTTTGCTGACAACACCAGCTGCATCACTGTGATAATACCAGCTGGATCACTATGATAATACAGGCTGGATCACTGTGATAACACCAGCTGGATCACTGTGATAATACCAGCTGGATCACTATGATAATAGCAGCTGGATCACTGTGATCAATATGATAATACAGGCTGGATCACTGTGATAATACAGGCTGGATCACTATTATAATACAGGCTGGATCACTATGGTAAAACAGGCTGGATCACTGTGATGATAGCAGATGGATCACTGTTATAATACCAGCTGGATCACTATGATAACACCAGCTGGTTTACTATGATAATACAGGCTGGAACACTATGATAACACCAGCTGGATCACTGTGATAATACCAGCTGGATCGCTGTGATAATACCAGCTGGATCACTGTGATAATACAGGCTTGATCACTATGATAATACAGGCTGAATCACTATTATAATACAGGCTGGATCACTATGGTAATACAGGCTGGATCACTGTGATAATAGCAGCTGGATCACTGTGATAATACAGGCTGGATCACTGTGATAATACCAGCTGGATCACTTTCATGACACCAGCTGGATCACTATGATAATACAGGCTGGATTTGTGATAATACCAGCTGGATCACTATGATAATACCAGCTGGATCACTACAATAATACAGGCTGGATCACTGTGATAACACCAGCTGGATCACTGTGATAACACCAGCTGGATCACTATGATAATACCAGCTGGATCACTACGATAATACCAGCTGGATCACTGTGATAACACCAGCTGGATCACTGTGATAATAGCAGCTGGATTACTGTGATAATAGCAGTTGGATCACTGTGATAATACCAGCTGGATCACTGTGATAATACCAGCTGGATCACTGTGATAATACCAGCTGGATCACTGTGATAACACCAGCTGGATCACTATAACACCAGCTGGATCACTGTGATAATACCAGCTGGATCACTGTGATAATACCAGCTGGATCACTGTGATAATAGCAGCTGGATCACTGTGATAATACCAGCTGGATCACTATGAAAACACCAGCTGGATCACTATGATAATACAGGCTGGATTTGTGATAATACCAGCTGGATCACTATGATAATACCAGCTGGATCACTACAATAATACAGGCTGGATCACTGTGATAACACCAGCTGGATCACTGTGATAACACCAGCTGGATCACTATGATAATACCAGCTGGATCACTACGATAATACCAGCTGGATCACTGTGATAACACCAGCTGGATCACTGTGATAATAGCAGCTGGATTACTGTGATAATAGCAGTTGGATCACTGTGATAATACCAGCTGGATCACTGTGATAATACCAGCTGGATCACTGTGATAATACCAGCTGGATCACTGTGATAACACCAGCTGGATCACTATAACACCAGCTGGATCACTGTGATAATACCAGCTGGATAACTATGATAATACAGGCTGGATCACTGTGATAATACCAGCTGGATCACTATGATAACACCAGCTGGATCACTATGATAACACCAGCTGGATCACTGTGATAACACCAGCTGGATCACTGTGATAATACCAGCTGGATCACTATGATAATACAGGCTGGATCACTGTGATAACACCAGCTGGATCACTGTGATAATACCAGCTGGATCACTATGATAATAGCAGCTGGATCACTGTGATCAATATGATAATACAGGCTGGATCACTGTGATAATACAGGCTGGATCACTGTGATGATAGTAGATGGATCACTGTTATAATACCAGCTGGATCACTATGATAACACCAGCTGGTTTACTATGATAATACAGGCTGGAACACAATGATAACACCAGCTGGATCACTGTGATAATACCAGCTGGATCGCTGTGATAATACCAGCTGGATCGCTGTGATAATACAGGCTTGATCACTATGATAATACAGGCTGAATCACTATTATAATACAGGCTGGATCACTATGGTAATACAGGCTGGATCACTGTGATAATAGCAGCTGGATCACTGTGATAATACAGGCTGGATCACTGTGATAATACCAGCTGGATAACTTTCATGACACCAGCTGGATCACTATGATAATACAGGCTGGATTTGTGATAATACCAGCTGGATCACTACGATAATACAGGCTGGATCACTGTGATAACACCAGCTGGATCACTGTGATAACACCAGCTGGATCACTATGATAACACCAGCTGGATCACTATGATAACACCAGCTGGATCACTATAACACCAGCTGAATCACTGTGACAACACCAGCTGGATCACTGTGATAATACCAGCTGGATCACTGTGATAATACCAGCTGGATCACTATGATAATACCAGCTGGATCACTATGATAATACCAGCTGGATCACTATGATAACACCAGCTGGATCACTATGATAACACCAGCTGGATCCTTATAAAAGCAGCTGGATCACTGTGACAACACCAGCTTGATCAATATGATAACACCAGCTGGATCACTATGATAACACCAGCTGGATCACTATAACACCAGCTGGATCACTGTGACAACACCAGCTTGATCACTATGATAACACCAGCTGGATCACTATGATAACACCAGCTGGATCAATGTGATAAAACCAGCTGGATCACTGTAACATCACCAGCTTGATCACTATGATAACACCAGCTGGATCACTATGATAACACCAGCTGGATCACTATGATAACACCAGCTGGATCACTATAACACCAGCTGGATCACTGTGACAACACCAGCTGGATCACTGTGATAATACCAGCTGGATCACTATGATAATACAGGCTGGATCACTGTGATAACACCAGCTGGATCACTGTGATAATACCAGCTGGATCACTATGATAATAGCAGCTGGATCACTGTGATCAATATGATAATACAGGCTGGATCACTGTGATAATACAGGCTGGATCACTATTATAATACAGGCTGGATCACTATGGTAAAACAGGCTGGATCACTGTGATGATAGCAGATGGATCACTGTTATAATACCAGCTGGATCACTATGATAACACCAGCTGGTTTACTATGATAATACAGGCTGGAACACTATGATAACACCAGCTGGATCACTGTGATAATACCAGCTGGATCGCTGTGATAATACCAGCTGGATCACTGTGATAATACAGGCTTGATCACTATGATAATACAGGCTGAATCACTATTATAATACAGGCTGGATCACTATGGTAATACAGGCTGGATCACTGTGATAATAGCAGCTGGATCACTGTGATAATACAGGCTGGATCACTGTGATAATACCAGCTGGATCACTTTCATGACACCAGCTGGATCACTATGATAATACAGGCTGGATTTGTGATAATACCAGCTGGATCACTATGATAATACCAGCTGGATCACTACAATAATACAGGCTGGATCACTGTGATAACACCAGCTGGATCACTGTGATAACACCAGCTGGATCACTATGATAATACCAGCTGGATCACTACGATAATACCAGCTGGATCACTGTGATAACACCAGCTGGATCACTGTGATAATAGCAGCTGGATTACTGTGATAATAGCAGTTGGATCACTGTGATAATACCAGCTGGATCACTGTGATAATACCAGCTGGATCACTGTGATAATACCAGCTGGATCACTGTGATAACACCAGCTGGATCACTATAACACCAGCTGGATCACTGTGATAATACCAGCTGGATCACTGTGATAATACCAGCTGGATCACTGTGATAATAGCAGCTGGATCACTGTGATAATACCAGCTGGATCACTATGAAAACACCAGCTGGATCACTATGATAATACAGGCTGGATTTGTGATAATACCAGCTGGATCACTATGATAATACCAGCTGGATCACTACAATAATACAGGCTGGATCACTGTGATAACACCAGCTGGATCACTGTGATAACACCAGCTGGATCACTATGATAATACCAGCTGGATCACTACGATAATACCAGCTGGATCACTGTGATAACACCAGCTGGATCACTGTGATAATAGCAGCTGGATTACTGTGATAATAGCAGTTGGATCACTGTGATAATACCAGCTGGATCACTGTGATAATACCAGCTGGATCACTGTGATAATACCAGCTGGATCACTGTGATAACACCAGCTGGATCACTATAACACCAGCTGGATCACTGTGATAATACCAGCTGGATAACTATGATAATACAGGCTGGATCACTGTGATAATACCAGCTGGATCACTATGATAACACCAGCTGGATCACTATGATAACACCAGCTGGATCACTGTGATAACACCAGCTGGATCACTGTGATAATACCAGCTGGATCACTATGATAATACAGGCTGGATCACTGTGATAATACCAGCTGGATCTCTATGATAATAGCAGCTGGATCACTGTGATCAATATGATAATACAGGCTGGATCACTGTGATAATACAGGCTGGATCACTATTATAATACAGGCTGGATCACTATGGTAAAACAGGCTGGATCACTGTGATGATAGCAGATGGATCACTGTGATAATACCAGCTGGATCACTGTGATAATAGCAGCTGGATCACTGTGATAATACCTGCTGGATCACTATGATAACACCAGCTGGACCATTGTGATAATACCAGCTGGATCACTGTGATAATACCAGTTGGATCACTGTGATAATACCAGCTGGATCACTATAATAATACAGGCTGGATCACTGTGATAATACCAGCTGGATCACTGTGATAATACCAGCTGGATTACTGTGATATTAGCACCTGGATCACTGTGATAACACCAGCTGGATCACTATACCATTTGCTGGATCACTATAATAATGCAGGCTGGATCACTGTGATAATACCAGCTGGATCACTTTTATAATACCAGCTGGATCACTGTGATAATAGCAGCTGGATCACTGTGATAACACCAGCTGGATCACTGTGACAACACCAGCTGGATCACTGTGATAATACCAGCTGGATCACTATGATAATACAGGCTGGATCACTGTGATAACACCAGCTGGATCACTGTGATAATACCAGCTGGATCACTATGATAATAGCAGCTGGATCACTGTGATCAATATGATAATACAGGCTGGATCACTGTGATAATACAGGCTGGATCACTATTATAATACAGGCTGGATCACTATGGTAAAACAGGCTGGATCACTGTGATGATAGCAGATGGATCACTGTTATAATACCAGCTGGATCACTATGATAACACCAGCTGGTTTACTATGATAATACAGGCTGGAACACTATGATAACACCAGCTGGATCACTGTGATAATACCAGCTGGATCGCTGTGATAATACCAGCTGGATCACTGTGATAATACAGGCTTGATCACTATGATAATACAGGCTGAATCACTATTATAATACAGGCTGGATCACTATGGTAATACAGGCTGGATCACTGTGATAATAGCAGCTGGATCACTGTGATAATACAGGCTGGATCACTGTGATAATACCAGCTGGATCACTTTCATGACACCAGCTGGATCACTATGATAATACAGGCTGGATTTGTGATAATACCAGCTGGATCACTATGATAATACCAGCTGGATCACTACAATAATACAGGCTGGATCACTGTGATAACACCAGCTGGATCACTGTGATAACACCAGCTGGATCACTATGATAATACCAGCTGGATCACTACGATAATACCAGCTGGATCACTGTGATAACACCAGCTGGATCACTGTGATAATAGCAGCTGGATCACTATGATAATACCAGCTGGATCACTACGATAATACCAGCTGGATCACTGTGATAACACCAGCTGGATCACTGTGATAATAGCAGCTGGATTACTGTGATAATAGCAGTTGGATCACTGTGATAATACCAGCTGGATCACTGTGATAATACCAGCTGGATCACTGTGATAATACCAGCTGGATCACTGTGATAACACCAGCTGGATCACTATAACACCAGCTGGATCACTGTGATAATACCAGCTGGATAACTATGATAATACAGGCTGGATCACTGTGATAATACCAGCTGGATCACTATGATAACACCAGCTGGATCACTATGATAACACCAGCTGGATCACTGTGATAACACCAGCTGGATCACTGTGATAATACCAGCTGGATCACTATGATAATACAGGCTGGATCACTGTGATAACACCAGCTGGATCACTGTGATAATACCAGCTGGATCACTATGATAATAGCAGCTGGATCACTGTGATCAATATGATAATACAGGCTGGATCACTGTGATAATACAGGCTGGATCACTGTGATAGTAGATGGATCACTGTTATAATACCAGCTGGATCACTATGATAACACCAGCTGGTTTACTATGATAATACAGGCTGGAACACAATGATAACACCAGCTGGATCACTGTGGTAATACCGGCTGGATCGCTGTGATAATACCAGCTGGATCACTGTGATAATACAGGCTTGATCACTATGATAATACAGGCTGAATCACTATTATAATACAGGCTGGATCACTATGGTAATACAGGCTGGATCACTGTGATAATAGCAGCTGGATCACTGTGATAATACAGGCTGGATCACTGTGATAATACCAGCTGGATAACTTTCATGACACCAGCTGGATCACTATGATAATACAGGCTGGATTTGTGATAATACCAGCTGGATCACTACGATAATACAGGCTGGATCACTGTGATAACACCAGCTGGATCACTGTGATAACACCAGCTGGATCACTATGATAATACCAGCTGGATCACTACGATAATACCAGCTGGATCACTGTGATAACACCAGCTGGATCACTGTGATAATAGCAGCTGGATTACTGTGATAATAGCAGCTGGATCACTGTGATAATACCAGCTGGATCACTACGATAATACAGGCTGGATCACTGTGATAACACCAGCTGGATCACTGTGATAACACCAGCTGGATCACTATGATAATACCAGCTGGATCACTACGATAATACCAGCTGGATCACTGTGATAACACCAGCTGGATCACTGTGATAATAGCAGCTGGATTCCTGTGATAATAGCAGCTGGATCACTGTGATAATACCAGATGGATCACTGTGATAATACCAGCTGGATCACTGTGATAATAGCAGCTGGATCACTGTGATAATACCTGCTGGATCACTGTGATAATACCAGCTGGATCACTGTGATAATACCAGCTGGATCACTGTGATAATAGCAGCTGGATCACTGTGATAATACCTGCTGGATCACTATGATAACACCAGCTGGACCATTGTGATAATACCAGCTGGATCACTGTGATAATACCAGTTGGATCACTGTGATAATACCAGCTGGATCACTATAATAATACAGGCTGGATCACTGTGATAATACCAGCTGGATCACCGTGATAATACCAGCTGGATTACTGTGATATTAGCACCTGGATCACTGTGATAACAATTCAGCTGGATCACTATACCATTTGCTGGATCACTATCATAATGCCGGCTGGATCACTGTGATAATACCAGCTGGATCACTTTTATAATACCAGCTGGATCACTGTGATAATAGCAGCTGGATCACTGTGATAACACCAGCTGGATCACTGTGACAACACCAGCTGGATCACTGTGATAATACCAGCTGGATCACTATGATAATACAGGCTGGATCACTGTGATAACACCAGCTGGATCACTGTGATAATACCAGCTGGATCACTATGATAATAGCAGCTGGATCACTGTGATCAATATGATAATACAGGCTGGATCACTGTGATAATACAGGCTGGATCACTATTATAATACAGGCTGGATCACTATGGTAAAACAGGCTGGATCACTGTGATGATAGCAGATGGATCACTGTTATAATACCAGCTGGATCACTATGATAACACCAGCTGGTTTACTATGATAATACAGGCTGGAACACTATGATAACACCAGCTGGATCACTGTGATAATACCAGCTGGATCGCTGTGATAATACCAGCTGGATCACTGTGATAATACAGGCTTGATCACTATGATAATACAGGCTGAATCACTATTATAATACAGGCTGGATCACTATGGTAATACAGGCTGGATCACTGTGATAATAGCAGCTGGATCACTGTGATAATACAGGCTGGATCACTGTGATAATACCAGCTGGATCACTTTCATGACACCAGCTGGATCACTATGATAATACAGGCTGGATTTGTGATAATACCAGCTGGATCACTATGATAATACCAGCTGGATCACTACAATAATACAGGCTGGATCACTGTGATAACACCAGCTGGATCACTGTGATAACACCAGCTGGATCACTATGATAATACCAGCTGGATCACTACGATAATACCAGCTGGATCACTGTGATAACACCAGCTGGATCACTGTGATAATAGCAGCTGGATTACTGTGATAATAGCAGTTGGATCACTGTGATAATACCAGCTGGATCACTGTGATAATACCAGCTGGATCACTGTGATAATACCAGCTGGATCACTGTGATAACACCAGCTGGATCACTATAACACCAGCTGGATCACTGTGATAATACCAGCTGGATCACTGTGATAATACCAGCTGGATCACTGTGATAATAGCAGCTGGATCACTGTGATAATACCAGCTGGATCACTATGAAAACACCAGCTGGATCACTATGATAATACAGGCTGGATTTGTGATAATACCAGCTGGATCACTATGATAATACCAGCTGGATCACTACAATAATACAGGCTGGATCACTGTGATAACACCAGCTGGATCACTGTGATAACACCAGCTGGATCACTATGATAATACCAGCTGGATCACTACGATAATACCAGCTGGATCACTGTGATAACACCAGCTGGATCACTGTGATAATAGCAGCTGGATTACTGTGATAATAGCAGTTGGATCACTGTGATAATACCAGCTGGATCACTGTGATAATACCAGCTGGATCACTGTGATAATACCAGCTGGATCACTGTGATAACACCAGCTGGATCACTATAACACCAGCTGGATCACTGTGATAATACCAGCTGGATAACTATGATAATACAGGCTGGATCACTGTGATAATACCAGCTGGATCACTATGATAACACCAGCTGGATCACTATGATAACACCAGCTGGATCACTGTGATAACACCAGCTGGATCACTGTGATAATACCAGCTGGATCACTATGATAATACAGGCTGGATCACTGTGATAACACCAGCTGGATCACTGTGATAATACCAGCTGGATCACTATGATAATAGCAGCTGGATCACTGTGATCAATATGATAATACAGGCTGGATCACTGTGATAATACAGGCTGGATCACTGTGATGATAGTAGATGGATCACTGTTATAATACCAGCTGGATCACTATGATAACACCAGCTGGTTTACTATGATAATACAGGCTGGAACACAATGATAACACCAGCTGGATCACTGTGATAATACCAGCTGGATCGCTGTGATAATACCAGCTGGATCGCTGTGATAATACAGGCTTGATCACTATGATAATACAGGCTGAATCACTATTATAATACAGGCTGGATCACTATGGTAATACAGGCTGGATCACTGTGATAATAGCAGCTGGATCACTGTGATAATACAGGCTGGATCACTGTGATAATACCAGCTGGATAACTTTCATGACACCAGCTGGATCACTATGATAATACAGGCTGGATTTGTGATAATACCAGCTGGATCACTACGATAATACAGGCTGGATCACTGTGATAACACCAGCTGGATCACTGTGATAACACCAGCTGGATCACTATGATAACACCAGCTGGATCACTATGATAACACCAGCTGGATCACTATAACACCAGCTGAATCACTGTGACAACACCAGCTGGATCACTGTGATAATACCAGCTGGATCACTGTGATAATACCAGCTGGATCACTATGATAATACCAGCTGGATCACTATGATAATACCAGCTGGATCACTATGATAACACCAGCTGGATCACTATGATAACACCAGCTGGATCACTATAAAAGCAGCTGGATCACTGTGACAACACCAGCTTGATCAATATGATAACACCAGCTGGATCACTATGATAACACCAGCTGGATCACTATAACACCAGCTGGATCACTGTGACAACACCAGCTTGATCACTATGATAACACCAGCTGGATCACTATGATAACACCAGCTGGATCAATGTGATAAAACCAGCTGGATCACTGTAACATCACCAGCTTGATCACTATGATAACACCAGCTGGATCACTATGATAACACCAGCTGGATCACTATGATAACACCAGCTGGATCACTATAACACCAGCTGGATCACTGTGACAACACCAGCTGGATCACTGTGATAATACCAGCTGGATCACTATGATAATACAGGCTGGATCACTGTGATAACACCAGCTGGATCACTGTGATAATACCAGCTGGATCACTATGATAATAGCAGCTGGATCACTGTGATCAATATGATAATACAGGCTGGATCACTGTGATAATACAGGCTGGATCACTATTATAATACAGGCTGGATCACTATGGTAAAACAGGCTGGATCACTGTGATGATAGCAGATGGATCACTGTTATAATACCAGCTGGATCACTATGATAACACCAGCTGGTTTACTATGATAATACAGGCTGGAACACTATGATAACACCAGCTGGATCACTGTGATAATACCAGCTGGATCGCTGTGATAATACCAGCTGGATCACTGTGATAATACAGGCTTGATCACTATGATAATACAGGCTGAATCACTATTATAATACAGGCTGGATCACTATGGTAATACAGGCTGGATCACTGTGATAATAGCAGCTGGATCACTGTGATAATACAGGCTGGATCACTGTGATAATACCAGCTGGATCACTTTCATGACACCAGCTGGATCACTATGATAATACAGGCTGGATTTGTGATAATACCAGCTGGATCACTATGATAATACCAGCTGGATCACTACAATAATACAGGCTGGATCACTGTGATAACACCAGCTGGATCACTGTGATAACACCAGCTGGATCACTATGATAATACCAGCTGGATCACTACGATAATACCAGCTGGATCACTGTGATAACACCAGCTGGATCACTGTGATAATAGCAGCTGGATTACTGTGATAATAGCAGTTGGATCACTGTGATAATACCAGCTGGATCACTGTGATAATACCAGCTGGATCACTGTGATAATACCAGCTGGATCACTGTGATAACACCAGCTGGATCACTATAACACCAGCTGGATCACTGTGATAATACCAGCTGGATCACTGTGATAATACCAGCTGGATCACTGTGATAATAGCAGCTGGATCACTGTGATAATACCAGCTGGATCACTATGAAAACACCAGCTGGATCACTATGATAATACAGGCTGGATTTGTGATAATACCAGCTGGATCACTATGATAATACCAGCTGGATCACTACAATAATACAGGCTGGATCACTGTGATAACACCAGCTGGATCACTGTGATAACACCAGCTGGATCACTATGATAATACCAGCTGGATCACTACGATAATACCAGCTGGATCACTGTGATAACACCAGCTGGATCACTGTGATAATAGCAGCTGGATTACTGTGATAATAGCAGTTGGATCACTGTGATAATACAGGCTGGATCACTATTATAATACAGGCTGGATCACTATGGTAAAACAGGCTGGATCACTGTGATGATAGCAGATGGATCACTGTTATAATACCAGCTGGATCACTATGATAACACCAGCTGGTTTACTATGATAATACAGGCTGGAACACTATGATAACACCAGCTGGATCACTGTGATAATACCAGCTGGATCGCTGTGATAATACCAGCTGGATCACTGTGATAATACAGGCTTGATCACTATGATAATACAGGCTGAATCACTATTATAATACAGGCTGGATCACTATGGTAATACAGGCTGGATCACTGTGATAATAGCAGCTGGATCACTGTGATAATACAGGCTGGATCACTGTGATAATACCAGCTGGATCACTTTCATGACACCAGCTGGATCACTATGATAATACAGGCTGGATTTGTGATAATACCAGCTGGATCACTATGATAATACCAGCTGGATCACTACAATAATACAGGCTGGATCACTGTGATAACACCAGCTGGATCACTGTGATAACACCAGCTGGATCACTATGATAATACCAGCTGGATCACTACGATAATACCAGCTGGATCACTGTGATAACACCAGCTGGATCACTGTGATAATAGCAGCTGGATTACTGTGATAATAGCAGTTGGATCACTGTGATAATACCAGCTGGATCACTGTGATAATACCAGCTGGATCACTGTGATAATACCAGCTGGATCACTGTGATAACACCAGCTGGATCACTATAACACCAGCTGGATCACTGTGATAATACCAGCTGGATCACTGTGATAATACCAGCTGGATCACTGTGATAATAGCAGCTGGATCACTGTGATAATACCAGCTGGATCACTATGAAAACACCAGCTGGATCACTATGATAATACAGGCTGGATTTGTGATAATACCAGCTGGATCACTATGATAATACCAGCTGGATCACTACAATAATACAGGCTGGATCACTGTGATAACACCAGCTGGATCACTGTGATAACACCAGCTGGATCACTATGATAATACCAGCTGGATCACTACGATAATACCAGCTGGATCACTGTGATAACACCAGCTGGATCACTGTGATAATAGCAGCTGGATTACTGTGATAATAGCAGTTGGATCACTGTGATAATACCAGCTGGATCACTGTGATAATACCAGCTGGATCACTGTGATAATACCAGCTGGATCACTGTGATAACACCAGCTGGATCACTATAACACCAGCTGGATCACTGTGATAATACCAGCTGGATAACTAGATAATACAGGCTGGATCACTGTGATGGATCACTATGATAACACCAGCTGGATCACTGTGATAATACCAGCTGGATAACTATGATAATACAGGCTGGATCACTGTGATAATACCAGCTGGATCACTATGATAACACCAGCTGGATCACTATGATAACACCAGCTGGATCACTGTGATAACACCAGCTGGATCACTGTGATAATACCAGCTGGATCACTATGATAATACAGGCTGGATCACTGTGATAACACCAGCTGGATCACTGTGATAATACCAGCTGGATCACTATGATAATAGCAGCTGGATCACTGTGATCAATATGATAATACAGGCTGGATCACTGTGATAATACAGGCTGGATCACTGTGATGATAGTAGATGGATCACTGTTATAATACCAGCTGGATCACTATGATAACACCAGCTGGTTTACTATGATAATACAGGCTGGAACACAATGATAACACCAGCTGGATCACTGTGATAATACCAGCTGGATCGCTGTGATAATACCAGCTGGATCGCTGTGATAATACAGGCTTGATCACTATGATAATACAGGCTGAATCACTATTATAATACAGGCTGGATCACTATGGTAATACAGGCTGGATCACTGTGATAATAGCAGCTGGATCACTGTGATAATACAGGCTGGATCACCGTGATAATACCAGCTGGATAATACTTATGACACCAGCTGGATCAGCGATAATACAGGCTGGATCACTATGATAATACAGGCTGAATCACTATTATAATACAGGCTGGATCACTATGGTAATACAGGCTGGATCACTGTGATAAGGCTGGATCACTGTGATAATACCAGGCTGGATCACTGTGATAATACCAGCTGGATAACTTTCATGACACCAGCTGGATCACTGTGATAATACCAGCTGGATAACTTTCATAATACCCAGCTGGATCACTATGATAATACAGGCTGGATTTGTGATAATACCAGCTGGATCACTTATGATAACACCAGCTGGATCACTATGATAACACCAGCTGGATCACTGATAACACCAGCTGATCACTATGATAACACCAGCTGGATCACTATGATAACACCAGCTGGATCACTATAACACCAGCTGAATACAACACCAGCTGGATCACTATGATAACACCAGCTGGATCACATACCAGCTGGATCACCAGCTGGATCAATACCAGCTGGATCACTATGATAACACCAGCTGGATCACTATGATAACACCAGCTGGATCACTATGATAACACCAGCTGGATCACTATAACACCAGTGATAACACCAGCTGGATCACTTTCATAACACCAGCTGGATCACTATGATAATACAGGCTGGATCTGTGATAATACCAGCTGGATCACTATGATAATACCAGCTGGATCACTATGATAACACCAGCTGGATCACTGTGATAACACCAGCTGGATCACTATAAAAGCAGCTGGATCACTGTGACAACACCAGCTTGATCAATATGATAACACCAGCTGGATCACTATGATAACACCAGCTGGATCACTATGATAACACCAGCTGGATCACTATGATAACACCAGCTGGATCACTATGATAACACCAGCTGGATCACTATGATAACACCAGCTGGATCAATGTGATAAAACCAGCTGGATCACTGTAACATCACCAGCGATCACTGTGATAACACCAGCTGGATCACTGTGATAACACCAGCTGGATCACTATGATAACACCAGCTGGATCACTGTGATAACACCAGCTGGATCACTGTGATAATACCAGGCTGGATCACTGTGATAATACCAGCTGGATCACTGTGATAATACCAGCTGGATCACTGTGATAATACAGGCTGGATCACTGTGATAATACCAGCTGGATCACTATGATAACAGCAGCTGGATCACTATGATAATACAGGCTGGATGATAATACCAGCTGGATCACTATGATAATACCAGCTGGATCACTACAATAATACAGGCTGGATCACTGTGATAACACCAGCTGGATCACTGTGATAATACCAGCTGGATCACTATGATAATACCAGCTGGATCACTATGATAATACCAGCTGGATCACTGTGATAACACCAGCTGGATCACTGTGATAATACCAGCTGGATCACTGTGATAATACCAGCTGGATCACTGTGATAATACCAGCTGGATCACTGTGATAATACCAGCTGGATCACTGTGATAATAATAGCTGGATCACTATGGTAATACAGGCTGGATCACTGTGATAATACAGCTGGATCACTGTGATAATACCAGGCTGGATCACTGTGATAATACCAGCTGGATCACTATGATAATAGACACCAGCTGGATCACTATGATAATACAGGCTGGATCACTGTGATAATACCAGCTGGATCACTATGATAATACCAGCTGGATCACTACAATAATACAGGCTGGATCACTGTGATAACACCAGCTGGATCACTGTGATAACACCAGCTGGATCACTGTGATAATACCAGCTGGATCACTGTGATAATACCAGCTGGATCACTGTGATAATACCAGCTGGATCATAATACCAGCTGGATCACTGTGATGATAATACCAGCTGGATCACTGTGATAATACCAGCTGGATCACTGTGATAATACCAGCTGGATCACTGTGATAATAGCAGGCTGGATCACTGTGATAATAGCAGCTGGATCACTGTGATAATACCAGCTGGATCACTGTGATAATACCAGCTGGATCACTGTGATAATACCAGCTGGATCACTGTGATAATACCAGCTGGATCACTATGATAATACAGCTGGATCACTGTGATAATACCAGGCTGGATCTATGATAACAGGCTGGATCACTGTGATACAGGCTGGATCACTGTGATAATACCAGCTGGATCACTATGATAACACCAGCTGGATCACTATGATAACACCAGCTGGATCACTGTGATAACACCAGCTGGATCACTGTGATAATACCAGCTGGATCACTATGATAATACAGGCTGGATCACTGTGATAACACCAGCTGGATCACTGTGATAATACCAGCTGGATCACTATGATAATAGCAGCTGGATCACTGTGATAACACAGGCTGGATCACTGTGATAATACCAGGCTGGATCACTGTGATAATACAGGCTGGATCACTGTGATAGTAGATGGATCACTGTTATAATACCAGCTGGATCACTATGATAACACCAGCTGGTTTACTATGATAATACAGGCTGGAACACAATGATAACACCAGCTGGATCACTGTGGTAATACCAGCTGGATCGCTGTGATAATACCAGCTGGATCACTGTGATAATACAGGCTTGATCACTATGATAATACCAGGCTGAATCACTATTATAATTACAGGCTGGATCACTATGGTAATACAGGCTGGATCACTGTGATAATAGCAGCTGGATCACTGTGATAATACAGGCTGGATCACTGTGATAATACCAGCTGGATCACCATGATAACACCAGCTGGACTATGATAATACAGGCTGGATTGATATGATAATAACAGGCTGGATCACACAATGTGATAACACCAGCTGGATCACTATGATAATACGCTGATAATACCAGCTGGATCACTGTGATAATACCAGCTGGATCACTGGATCACTGTGATAATACCAGCTGGATCACTAATACAGGCTGGATCACTATTATAATACAGGCTGGATCACTATGGTAATACAGGCTGGATCACTGTGATAATACAGGCTGGATCACTGTGATAATACAGGCTGGATCACTGATAATACCAGCTGGATAATTCATGACACCAGCTGGATCACTGTGATAATACAGGCTGGATCACTATGATACCAGCTGGATCACTACGATAATACCAGCTGGATCACTGTGATAATACAGGCTGGATTTGTGATAACACCAGCTGGATCACTATGATAATACCAGGCTGGATCACTGTGATAATACCAGCTGGATCACTGTGATAACACCAGCTGGATCACTGTGATAATACCAGCTGGATCACTACGATAATACAGGCTGGATCACTGTGATAACACCAGCTGGATCACTGTGATAATACCAGCTGGATCACTGTGATAATAGCAGCTGGATCACTGGATCACTGTGATAATACCAGCTGGATCACTACGATAATACAGGCTGGATCACTGTGATAACACCAGCTGGATCACTGTGATAACACCAGCTGGATCACTATGATAATACCAGCTGGATCACTACGATAATACCAGCTGGATCACTGTGATAACACCAGCTGGATCACTGTGATAATAGCAGCTGGATTCCTGTGATAATAGCAGCTGGATCACTGTGATAATACCAGATGGATCACTGTGATAATACCAGCTGGATCACTGTGATAATAGCAGCTGGATCACTGTGATAATACCTGCTGGATCACTGTGATAATACCAGCTGGATCACTGTGATAATACCAGCTGGATCACTGTGATAATAGCAGCTGGATCACTGTGATAATACCTGCTGGATCACTATGATAACACCAGCTGGACCATTGTGATAATACCAGCTGGATCACTGTGATAATACCAGTTGGATCACTGTGATAATACCAGCTGGATCACTATAATAATACAGGCTGGATCACTGTGATAATACCAGCTGGATCACTGTGATAATACCAGCTGGATTACTGTGATATTAGCACCTGGATCACTGTGATAACACCAGCTGGATCACTATACCATTTGCTGGATCACTATAATAATGCAGGCTGGATCACTGTGATAATACCAGCTGGATCACTTTTATAATACCAGCTGGATCACTGTGATAATAGCAGCTGGATCACTATGATAATAGCAGCTGGATCACTGTGATAATACCAGCTGGATCACTGTGATAATAGCAACTGGATCACTGTGATAATACAGGCTGGATCACTGTGATAATACCAGCTGGATAACTTTCATGACACCAGCTGGATCACTATGATAATACAGGCTGGATTTGTGATAATACCAGCTGGATCACTATGATAATACCAGCTGGATCACTACGATAATACAGGCTGGATCACTGTGATAACACCAGCTGGATCACTGTGATAACACCAGCTGGATCACTATGATAATACCAGCTGGATCACTACGATAATACCAGCTGGATCACTGTGATAACACCAGCTGGATCACTGTGATAATAGCAGCTGGATTACTGTGATAATAGCAGCTGGATCACTGTGATAATACCAGCTGGATCACTACGATAATACAGGCTGGATCACTGTGATAACACCAGCTGGATCACTGTGATAACACCAGCTGGATCACTATGATAATACCAGCTGGATCACTTTCACGATAATACCAGCTGGATCACTGTGATAACACCAGCTGGATCACTGTGATAATAGCAGCTGGATTACTGTGATAATAGCAGCTGGATCACTGTGATAATACCAGATGGATCACTGTGATAATACCAGCTGGATCACTGTGATAATAGCAGCTGGATCACTGTGATAATACCTGCTGGATCACTGTGATAATACCAGCTGGATCACTGTGATAATACCAGCTGGATCACTGTGATAATAGCAGCTGGATCACCTTGATAATACCTGCTGGATCACTGTGATAACACCAGCTGGACCATTGTGATAATACCAGCTGGATCACTGTGATAATACCAGTTGGATCACTGTGATAATACCAGCTGGATCACTATAATAATACAGGCTGGATCACTGTGATAATACCAGCTGGATCACTGTGATAATACCAGCTGGATTACTGTGATATTAGCAGCTGGATCACTGTGATAACACCAGCTGGATCACTATACCATTTGCTGGATCACTATAATAATGCAGGCTGGATCACTGTGATAATACCAGCTGGATCACTTTTATAATACCAGCTGGATCACTGTGATAATAGCAGCTGGATCACTATGATAATAGCAGCTGGATCACTGTGATAATACCAGCTGGATCACTGTGATAATAGCAACTGGATCACTGTGATAATACAGGCTGGATCACTGTGATAATACCAGCTGGATAACTTTCATGACACCAGCTGGATCACTATGATAATACAGGCTGGATTTGTGATAATACCAGCTGGATCACTATGATAATACCAGCTGGATCACTACGATAATACAGGCTGGATCACTGTGGTAACACCAGCTGGATCACTGTGATAACACCAGCTGGATCACTATGATAATACCAGCTGGATCACTACGATAATACCAGCTGGATCACTGTGATAACACCAGCTGGATCACTGTGATAATAGCAGCTGGATTACTGTGATAATAGCAGTTGGATCACTGTGATAATACCAGCTGGATCACTGTGATAATACCAGCTGGATCACTGTGATAATACCAGCTGGATCACTGTGATAACACCAGCTGGATCACTATGATAACAAAAGCTGGATCACTGTGATAATACCAGCTGGATAACTATGATAATACAGGCTGGATCACTGTGATAATACCAGCTGGATCACTATGATAACACCAGCTGGATCACTATGATAACACCAGCTGGATCACTGTGATAACACCAGCTGGATCACTGTGATAATACCAGCTGGATCACTATGATAATACAGGCTGGATCACTGTGATAACACCAGCTGGATCACTGTGATAATACCAGCTGGATCACTATGATAATAGCAGCTGGATCACTGTGATCAATATGATAATACAGGCTGGATCACTGTGATAATACAGGCTGGATCACTGTGATGATAGTAGATGGATCACTGTTATAATACCAGCTGGATCACTATGATAACACCAGCTGGTTTACTATGATAATACAGGCTGGAACACAATGATAACACCAGCTGGATCACTGTGATAATACCAGCTGGATCGCTGTGATAATACCAGCTGGATCACTGTGATAATACAGGCTTGATCACTATGATAATACAGGCTGAATCACTATTATAATACAGGCTGGATCACTATGGTAATACAGGCTGGATCACTGTGATAATAGCAGCTGGATCACTGTGATAATACAGGCTGGATCACTGTGATAATACCAGCTGGATAACTTTCATGACACCAGCTGGATCACTATGATAATACAGGCTGGATTTGTGATAATACCAGCTGGATCACTACGATAATACAGGCTGGATCACTGTGATAACACCAGCTGGATCACTGTGATAACACCAGCTGGATCACTATGATAATACCAGCTGGATCACTACGATAATACCAGCTGGATCACTGTGATAACACCAGCTGGATCACTGTGATAATACCAGCTGGATCACTGTGATAATACCAGCTGGATCACTATGATAATACCAGCTGGATCACTATGATAATACCAGCTGGATCACTATGATAACACCAGCTGGATCACTATGATAACACCAGCTGGATCACTATAAAAGCAGCTGGATCACTGTGACAACACCAGCTTGATCAATATGATAACACCAGCTGGATCACTATGATAACACCAGCTGGATCACTATAACACCAGCGTGATCACTGTGACAACACAAGCTTGATCACTATGATAACACCAGCTGGATCACTATGATAACACCAGCTGGATCAATGTGATAAAACCAGCTGGATCACTGTAACATCACCAGCTTGATCACTATGATAACACCAGCTGGATCACTGTGATAATACCAGCTGGATCACTATGATAATACAGGCTGGATCACTGTGATAATACCAGCTGGATCACTATGATAACACCAGCTGGATCACTATGATAACACCAGCTGGATCACTATGATAACACCAGCTGGATCACTATAACACCAGCTGGATCACTGTGACAACACCAGCTGGATCACTGTGATAATACCAGCTGGATCACTATGATAATACAGGCTGGATCACTGTGATAACACCAGCTGGATCACTGTGATAATACCAGCTGGATCACTATGATAATAGCAGCTGGATCACTGTGATCAATATGATAATACAGGCTGGATCACTGTGATAATACAGGCTGGATCACTATTATAATACAGGCTGGATCACTATGGTAAAACAGGCTGGATCACTGTGATGATAGCAGATGGATCACTGTTATAATACCAGCTGGATCACTATGATAACACCAGCTGGTTTACTATGATAATACAGGCTGGAACACTATGATAACACCAGCTGGATCACTGTGATAATACCAGCTGGATCGCTGTGATAATACCAGCTGGATCACTGTGATAATACAGGCTTGATCACTATGATAATACAGGCTGAATCACTATTATAATACAGGCTGGATCACTATGGTAATACAGGCTGGATCACTGTGATAATAGCAGCTGGATCACTGTGATAATACAGGCTGGATCACTGTGATAATACCAGCTGGATCACTTTCATGACACCAGCTGGATCACTATGATAATACAGGCTGGATTTGTGATAATACCAGCTGGATCACTATGATAATACCAGCTGGATCACTACAATAATACAGGCTGGATCACTGTGATAACACCAGCTGGATCACTGTGATAACACCAGCTGGATCACTATGATAATACCAGCTGGATCACTACGATAATACCAGCTGGATCACTGTGATAACACCAGCTGGATCACTGTGATAATAGCAGCTGGATCACTATGATAATACCAGCTGGATCACTACGATAATACCAGCTGGATCACTGTGATAACACCAGCTGGATCACTGTGATAATAGCAGCTGGATTACTGTGATAATAGCAGTTGGATCACTGTGATAATACCAGCTGGATCACTGTGATAATACCAGCTGGATCACTGTGATAATACCAGCTGGATCACTGTGATAACACCAGCTGGATCACTATAACACCAGCTGGATCACTGTGATAATACCAGCTGGATAACTATGATAATACAGGCTGGATCACTGTGATAATACCAGCTGGATCACTATGATAACACCAGCTGGATCACTATGATAACACCAGCTGGATCACTGTGATAACACCAGCTGGATCACTGTGATAATACCAGCTGGATCACTATGATAATACAGGCTGGATCACTGTGATAACACCAGCTGGATCACTGTGATAATACCAGCTGGATCACTATGATAATAGCAGCTGGATCACTGTGATCAATATGATAATACAGGCTGGATCACTGTGATAATACAGGCTGGATCACTGTGATAGTAGATGGATCACTGTTATAATACCAGCTGGATCACTATGATAACACCAGCTGGTTTACTATGATAATACAGGCTGGAACACAATGATAACACCAGCTGGATCACTGTGATAATACCAGCTGGATCGCTGTGATAATACCAGCTGGATCACTGTGATAATACAGGCTTGATCACTATGATAATACAGGCTGAATCACTATTATAATACAGGCTGGATCACTATGGTAATACAGGCTGGATCACTGTGATAATAGCAGCTGGATCACTGTGATAATACAGGCTGGATCACTGTGATAATACCAGCTGGATAACTTTCATGACACCAGCTGGATCACTATGATAATACAGGCTGGATTTGTGATAATACCAGCTGGATCACTACGATAATACAGGCTGGATCACTGTGATAACACCAGCTGGATCACTGTGATAACACCAGCTGGATCACTATGATAATACCAGCTGGATCACTACGATAATACCAGCTGGATCACTGTGATAACACCAGCTGGATCACTGTGATAATAGCAGCTGGATTACTGTGATAATAGCAGCTGGATCACTGTGATAATACCAGCTGGATCACTACGATAATACAGGCTGGATCACTGTGATAACACCAGCTGGATCACTGTGATAACACCAGCTGGATCACTATGATAATACCAGCTGGATCACTACGATAATACCAGCTGGATCACTGTGATAACACCAGCTGGATCACTGTGATAAGAGCAGCTGGATTACTGTGATAATAGTAGCTGGATCACTGTGATAATACCAGATGGATCACTGTGATAATACCAGCTGGATCACTGTGATAATAGCAGCTGGATCACTGTGATAATACAGGCTGGATCACTGTGATAATACCAGCTGGATCACTGTGATAATACCAGCTGGATCACTGTGATAATAGCAGCTGGATCACTGTGATAATACCTGCTGGATCACTATGATAACACCAGCTGGACCATTGTGATAATACCAGCTGGATCACTGTGATAATACCAGTTGGATCACTGTGATAATACCAGCTGGATCACTATAATAATACAGGCTGGATCACTGTGATAATACCAGCTGGATCACTGTGATAATACCAGCTGGATTACTGTGATATTAGCACCTGGATCACTGTGATAACACCAGCTGGATCACTATACCATTTGCTGGATCACTATAATAATGCAGGCTGGATCACTGTGATAATACCAGCTGGATCACTTTTATAATACCAGCTGGATCACTGTGATAATAGCAGCTGGATCACTATGATAATAGCAGCTGGATCACTGTGATAATACCAGCTGGATCACTGTGATAATAGCAACTGGATCACTGTGATAATACAGGCTGGATCACTGTGATAATACCAGCTGGATAACTTTCATGACACCAGCTGGATCACTATGATAATACAGGCTGGATTTGTGATAATACCAGCTGGATCACTATGATAATACCAGCTGGATCACTACGATAATACAGGCTGGATCACTGTGATAACACCAGCTGGATCACTGTGATAACACCAGCTTGATCACTATGATAATACCAGCTGGATCACTACGATAATACCAGCTGGATCACTGTGATAACACCAGCTGGATCACTGTGATAATAGCAGCTGGATTACTGTGATAATAGCAGCTGGATCACTGTGATAATACCAGCTGGATCACTACGATAATACAGGCTGGATCACTGTGATAACACCAGCTGGATCACTGTGATAACACCAGCTGGATCACTATGATAATACCAGCTGGATCACTACGATAATACCAGCTGGATCACTGTGATAACACCAGCTGGATCACTGTGATAATAGCAGCTGGATTACTGTGATAATAGCAGCTGGATCACTGTGATAATACCAGATGGATCACTGTGATAATACCAGCTGGATCACTGTGATAATAGCAGCTGGATCACTGTGATAATACCTGCTGGATCACTGTGATAATACCAGCTGGATCACTGTGATAATACCAGCTGGATCACTGTGATAATAGCAGCTGGATCACTGTGATAATACCTGCTGGATCACTGTGATAACACCAGCTGGACCATTGTGATAATACCAGCTGGATCACTGTGATAATAGCAGCTGGATCACTGTGATAATACCTGCTGGATCACTGTGATAACACCAGCTGGACCATTGTGATAATACCAGCTGGATCACTGTGATAATACCAGTTGGATCACTGTGATAATACCAGCTGGATCACTATAATAATACAGGCTGGATCACTGTGATAATACCAGCTGGATCACTGTGATAATACCAGCTGGATTACTGTGATATTAGCAGCTGGATCACTGTGATAACACCAGCTGGATCACTATACCATTTGCTGGATCACTATAATAATGCAGGCTGGATCACTGTGATAATACCAGCTGGATCACTTTTATAATACCAGCTGGATCACTGTGATAATAGCAGCTGGATCACTATGATAATAGCAGCTGGATCACTGTGATAATACCAGCTGGATCACTGTGATAATAGCAACTGGATCACTGTGATAATACAGGCTGGATCACTGTGATAATATCAGCTGGATCACTGTGATAATACCAGCTGGATCACTGTGATAATACCAGCTGCATCACTGTGATAATACCAGATGGATCACTGTGATAACACCAGCTGGATCACTATGATAATACCAGCTGGATCACTGTGATAATACCAGCTTGATCACTGTGAAAACACCAGCTGGATCACTGTGATAATACCAGCTGGATTACTGTGATAATAGCAGCTGGATCACTTTGATAATACCAGCTGGATCAGTGTGATAATAGCAGCTGGATCACTGTGATAATACCTGCTGGATCACTATGATAACACCAGCTGGATCATTGTGATAATACCAGCTGGATCACTGTGATAATACCAGCTGGATCACTATGATAATACAGGCTGGATCACTGTGATAATACCAGCTGGATCACTGTGATAACAACTATACTGAATCTATTCATCAAATCGTTTTGTCGCATCAATATGCTGTAGCAGGGGTTTCTTTTTCACAAAAAATAAATAATAAATGTCTTATAATAATAATAATAATAATAATAATAATAATAATAATGAAGTATAAGGAAAATAAAGTCTAGACTCAATTTACCCAAATGTTATTCCACTACTAAATATCTTGCAGAATTTATGTGAACTCTCAACTTAATTATACATATTCTCTTTTACAGAAAATGAATATATCAATTGATGGTGAGTACTTCCCAAGAAAAGTCAAACTCCTCAACTTATTTTTTTTTATTTAACCTTTATTTTAACAGGGAAGACAAGTTCCCTGTATATACAACATGAATATAAAGTTCCTTCTGAAAGTATTCAGACCCCTTGACTTTTTCCACATTTTGATATGTTACAGCCTTATTCTGAAATGGATTAATTTAAAAAAAATCCTCATCAATCTACGAACAATACTCTACTCCATAATGGCAAAGCGAAAATAGGTTATTAGACATTTTTGCAAATGTATTAAAAACAAAACATTTTAACTCAGGTGCATCCTGTTTCCATTGATCATCCTTGGGACAACTTGATTGGAGTCCACCTGTGGTAAATTCAATTGATTGGACATGATTTAGAATATATATAAGGTCCCACAGTTGACAGTGCAGGTCAGAGCTAACACCAAGCCATGAGGTTAAAGGAGTGGTCCGTAGAGTGCCTAGACTGGATTGTGTCGAGGCACAGATCTGGGGAAGGGTATCAAAAAATGTCTGCAGCATTGAAGGTCCCCAAGAACACAGTGGCCTCCATCATTCTTAAATGGAAGAAGTTTGGAACCTCCATGACTTCCTAGAGCTGGCCACCCGGCCAAACTGAGCAATCGGGGGAGAAGGGCCTTGATCAGAGAGATGACCAAGAACCCGATGGTCACTCTGACAGAGCTCCAGTGTTCCTCTATGGAGATGGGAGAACCTTCCAGAAGAACAACCATCTCTGCAGCACTCCACCAATCAGGCCTTTATGGTAGAGTGGCCAGATGGAAGCCACTCCTCAGTAAAAGGCACATGACAGCCCGCATGGAGTCTGCTCTGATGAAACCAAGATTGAACTCTTTGACCTGAATGCCAAGCGTCGCGTCTGGCAGAAACCTGGCACCATCCCTATGGGGAAGTATGGTGGTAGCAGCATCATGCTGTGGGGAGAGCCAGAGCCCGAACGAAACCGATCAAACATCTCTGGAGAGACCTGAAAATAGCTGTGCACCCATCCAGCCTGACAGAGCTTGAGAGAATCTGCAGAGAACAATGGGAGAAACTCCCCAAACACAGGTGTGTCAAGCTTGTGGTGTCATACCCAAGAAGACCCGAGGCTGTAATCACTGCCAAAGGTGCTTCAACAAAGTACTGAGTGAAGGGTCTGAATACTTATGTAAATGTGATATTGCCTGGGGTTTTTTTTGCAAACATTTCTAAAAACCTGTTTTTGCTTTGTCATAATGGGGTATTGTGTGTGGATTGATGAGGGGGAAAACGAATTTAATACATGTTAAAATACTTTCCAAATGCACTGCACACATTATACCCAAACTGTGTACATACACAGTAGTTCATCTGGAACATTCTTACGAGGGTTTGAAAACAACATGTATTTCCTTTTGCCCGTATTAAGCACAAGTTTTAAATAAGCAAGGAATTCCTGCATAGCTATCAAATCTGACTGTAGCCTCGTCTCAGCCAGACAAACAGCCAGGGCAGTAGCATACATTATAGTATCATCCACATATAGATGAAGTTTACCATTTTTAACCGACTTACAAGCGGTATTTATATAAATAGTGAAGAGAACAGGTACCAAAATCAACCCCTGTGGTACACATTAATGTACGCTGAGAAATTCTGAGTTAACCCCATCAATCACGATGACCTGAGTTCTGTCACTAAGATAATCATGAAACCATGAACAGGCGTCAGAGCTCAGGCCTATCAAGGATAACCTATTTTAATAAAATAGCATGAACAATAGTATCAAAAACTTTTGACAGGTCAACAAACAAATAAGCACATTTCATTTTAGCATTGACAAGATCATTAACAACTGAAGTGGTTGCTGTAATAGTGCTATGTCCACGTCTAAACCATGAATGGTTTACATTCAAAATACATTTCTCAGATAAAAAAGAGCAAAGTTGAACATTTAACAAATATTCACGAATCTTAGCCAGACAAGGAAGCCTTGAAATGGTGCGATAATTATTAACATCAGTACAATCCCTGCCCGTATGGAGTGGCAGCACAACAGCTGATTTCCAGACTTTTGGAATATTTCCTGATAACAACGTTAAATAAAAAATGGGGGCCCCTGTGGATCTATTGTTGTCTATTGCTAGCAAAGCATCCAGGACTTATTTTTCTGTAAATAGTCTAAAAAAGAACATCTTTGACTATAAATTCTCTGATCATTCAGCAAGTTTCCCCCTATCAGCATCCAGCCAGTAAGTTTCCCCCTATCAGCATCCAGCCAGTAAGTTTCCCCCTATCAGCATCCAGCCCAATATCATTGTGAATAGGCTGAGAAGTTCTTTCAAAGAGAGAGCCCGCTGAAATAAAATGGTGATTAAAGGCATCAAATTATGGATTTTTTTTTTATAATAAGGCCAGTGTCTGAATGGATTTGTTGTGGCAGAAGAGGAAGTAGAACCCTTCAGGGATTTCACAATCTTCCAGAATTCAGCCGGGTTCCCATTAACAATCCGAAAGAGCAGTTGCATAATAATCCGATTTAAGCCTTTCTGATTTGTCTTGCACAATGATTCCTCAGTTGCTTAAAATTGTACCGGTCCGGGCCTAAACCTGTGTTCCTGGCCTTGACCCAAGCATCATCTCTTTTATGAATGACTTCTGATAATTCCGGAGTGTACCAGGCATTCGACTGACCTTTCACCCTGATTTTTGTTTTAAGAGAGCATGATTATCTACAACAGTATTGAAGACATCTGCAGAAATTCTCCAAGCTAAATCAGGTTCAGGGATTAGATGAAATACAATCAGGGTCCCTAACACAAAGATCATGTAAAAAAAAGCCTGTTCACTGAAGTTCCTCTTTGTGATGATACAAAGGCTTCGCTTTTTATATTCTCACATCTCTAACACAAAGAACTGGGCAATGGTCACTAGTGTCTTGGGCGAACACACCAGTAGAAACATATTTCTCTGGTGTATTTGTTAAAATAAGATCAGAGTTGACTTTGAAGGATCTTTAGGCTTGGACCGTGAAGGCTTAGTCACCAGCTGGGTTGGGCTTAGATCATTGCACATATCTTTTAGATTGTCTGAAGCCTGCATTTCCCAATCAGTCACCCAGGATAATAAAGAAGACAATCAACTAGTTAACAGTTATGGATAAATTTTCCCCTAGACAAAGGCTTAAAGATAGGATAAAAAAATTTTTTTACAAGGGACAAGGGACAATGGATTTCGGTAAAGAGACAGGGACATTTTTTTTGTTTGTTTTGAATTGCCACTCCACTACATCTACCCTGTCTGTCAGCGCTGAACAACCCTTAATGCTAATATCAGAGTCCAGAATTTCCCGAGAGATCCACGTTTCAGTCAAAACTAGAATGTCCGGATTCGTCTGCATAACCCAGATCTTGATGTAATCCAGTTTAGGAAGTAAGCTCCGAATGTTCAAATGCATCAACCCAAGTCCTTTACGATTTTATTAAACCCGAGGGGGTATTCAAGTTTATGGAATTCGCACTTGAACTAAAAGTACTGGGTGAGCGGACCACAGTGGAATCCTCTTTTTAGCTAACATTAGCAGATCTAAGAGCAGAGTTAAAACTAATGGATACAATATTACAACTGACAACACCCCCCAAATCCTGAATAAAATCAAGAAAGTGTGCAGTATTACAGAGAGCCATTATTGCATGGAACTCCCTTCCGTCTCATATTGCTCAATGGACAGCAGACATTATTTTTTTTTAAATAGATAAAGCAACATCTCACAGCACAACGCCTCTCCCCTACTTGACCTAGATAGGTTGTGTGTATGTATTGATATGTAGGCTACGTGTGCTGTTTTTAAATCTAGTGTAATTCTGTCCTTGAGCTGTTCTTGTCTATTAATGTTCTGTATTATGTCATGTTTCATGTTTTGTGTGGACCCCGGGAAGAGTAGCTGCTGCTTTCGCAACAGCTAATGGGGATCCTAATAAAATACCAAATAAGCCTGGCAGACAGCAGTACGACGATAACGCTTATAAAGGATGGGAGGTATTACCTGAGCGGGTCTGCCTCTGAGTCAATATCTTAACGCAGCCTTGAAATATGAAGAGAGGGTCCAGGCTCCTAGATGGAGTCCATCATCTCTGTAGAGCATCTTTAGTTTCCAAAAAGTGTCGAAATTGTCAATTAAAGTTGTGCTAAGAGAATGGCAGTGACAGCCACATCTATCCTAAAAAATAAATATGTATCATGATGAATGTGTATGTTTATTTATTTAACCCGGTAAGTTGACTGAGAACACATTCTCATTTACAGCAATGACCTGGGGAATAGTTGCAGGGGAGAGGAGGTGGACGAAGGAGCCAAATGTAAACTAGGGATGATTAGGCAGACCTGCCAACATGCATGCATTTTGCGTACCAACTACGCAATTATCAGTCAATGTACGCAAGTACGAGATCCGAGTTAAAAGTACGCAGAAATGAATAGGGACTGATATTTTTTTTTTTTTAAACATTGTATTAAAAAATAACTCCACTGAGTAAATCTAACCTCCCGATTCTCGAGCTGCAACGTACTGAGTTTGTGTCAACGGACATGGAGATTAATACATCATTATTCGACGTAGCTTCCCCTTGTCTGCCCCTCCTCCTGTTTGTTGTGATGCTGATTTTGCCGACATTCAGCTGCACGTGAACACATGGACAAATCCCTTTCGACTCTGTGTGTTGTGGAAAGGTAAACACTAATCGTTTCAAGCTAACGTTTGGGGTTGCCTAGTTAAATAAAACATATAAAAACGTTAGCAAACATAAGATGGACATTCAGTGGGCTATAGGGTGCCAGCAGTTCACTCGTATTTGCTCATGAAAGAAATTAAATGCAAATCCGAAAAATAACTGGTTGCATTTGTGCGAGTGTGATATACATTTAATTCTGCGTCCCGTTAGTTGTATTTTCCACTTAACATGACGAGGATCACGCAACCTGATAGACTGTAGCTGCAGTATAATCAAAAATAAATATAAACATCTTGGCATTAAATGGAGTCGGGAGTTTAGAAGACTGCGGCATGACGAATGAATGAGTGTCCGGTATTAGCCTTTGCACTAGATTTGAGATTTTATCAATTTCAAAAATCTGAAATAATGTATGCCCTGTAAAGAAATACAATAGGCACCTTTACATAGGCTGACACGCTGGACTCTTCTAGCGAACAGCGTTCAGATTCCCTTTGCAGTAGTCTACTGAACAGCGTTCAGATTCCCTTTGCGGTAGTCTACTGAACAGCGTTCAGATTCCCTTTGCGGTAGTCTACTGAACAGCGTTCAGATTCCCTTTGCGGTAGTCTACTGAACAGCGTTCAGATTCCCTTTGCGGTATTCTACTGAACAGCGTTCAGATTCCCGTTGCGGTATTCTACTGAACAGCGTTCAGATTCCCGTTGCGGTAGCCTACTGAAGCTTTGTGTAGCCAGTTTGCGGTCTGTGTCGATGTGAACATTTGTTTTTATATTTTCAAAATGATTTTGCTCATTTTGATTAGGAACCGTGTCTAAAAAGCCAATACTTGTGAGCTGGCCCTGTTTGAGAGGTGACAAGCGTTCCTCTACTATAGAGACTAAACTTGGGAGCCAAGGCAAGCTGGATCTGAAGACCTTCTATGCAGATGTCAGAAACTTATTTTCTTCTGCAGTAGACTACATGTTGCTGAAATGTCCATTTGGAGATATGCTCCTTCTGCATGCAGTGGTCGCTGACATTGCCAACAGGCAGACTGCCAAATTCTCATCCCTCAACTTTTTCATGGCACATTTTCCCTGCATTATTCCTGTTGATCTGGTGGATGATGAGTTTAGGCCTGGAGAAAAATCGGCACAATGAAAAGTGGTGGCAGCCTGGTCTACTCCCACCTTTCGGCTGTGTTGCTGGGAATATTGGTCATATTCCACAGCAATGCAGACTGGGAACAAATATTCAGTCTCGTTTCCAAGAACAAAACCCAGTACAGAGCCTCCCTGAGTAGACATGCTGTGTGCCCTCATTACCAAGAAGGTTTCAATGATTGCCAGAGGAACTGTTTGCCACAGAGAAGTCTACCCTGATGCCCTGCTGCGTAAGGCTAAATCTGCTAGCTACCAGACAAATCTGTCTAGGATATGATTTCCTGAACATTCTCACCCACTGTTTCCTATCACAGCTTTTTCCTTTTTATTATGGATAACATGTTTATTTGATACTGATGCTCTGCTTCAAACATGTGTTATTCTTACCATATCAGAGTTAAAAAAAAAAAAATCTCCAAGAATAAAGGCCCTTTGTGTGTTATTTCTAATGAGATCTTGTTAGTGACTTTTACCATATGTTTAAATGGAATGCTGTCAAGACATAAAGTATTACAACCTTCTTATAGACTTGATTTGGTACAATTCTATAATTGCGATCAACCCTGCTTAGCAACAGAAGGAAGCCAGCAGTGGGATGCAGGGTGGTATATACAGTGCCTTGCAAAAGTATTCAGCTTGTTGATCAGTTCAATAACCTTTGACATCTGCGACCCAGCAACGGCACTGGACCAGAGATAATCGGCTGCTTTTCAGAGCCTTTCAGAGTGTTGATTAGCTCAGTAAGAAGGGCGGTGAGATGGGAGGGGAGAGGTGACTTCACTAGGGAGGGTTCTCTGCAGGGCAGCCCTGGCCAGTCAGTCGGAGAGTGGCAACATGATGGTGAGGCAGTGGCATGACGACCAGACTGAGGAGTAGAGAAGGAAAAGGTCTATGAGTGGGACCTATCCAGGATACGCTGCAATGTCTTAGAGTGGGACCTATCCAGGATCTGCTGCAATGTCTTAGAGTGGGTCCTATCCAGGATACGCTGCAATGTCTTAGAGTGGGACCTATCCAGGATACTCTGCAATGTCTTAGAGTGGGACCTATCCAGGATACGCTGCAATGTCTTAGAGTGGGACCTATCCAGGATACGCTGCAATGTCTTAGAGTGGGACCTATCCAGGATACGCTGCAATGTCTTAGAGTGGGACCTATCCAGGATACGCTGCAATGTCTTAGAGTGGGACCTATCCAGGATACGCTGCAATGTCTTAGAGTGGGACCTATCCAGGATACGCTGCAATGTCTTAGAGTGGGACCTATCCAGGATACTCTGCAATATCTCAATTTGCCCACTATGGACATCCAGCTCAGACAATTTTATCCCGGAACTGTGAAAAATAGGTGCAGCTCCTTCATGGAATTGATCACCGTAGACTTGGAAGGTGGTGCCGCCAATCTGGAAAAAGTCTGTTCCCCGTATGGCAGAAAGTAGTAGGGACCATTTTAGAAAAAGTCCACACAGATAAAATAGGTTGGCTAGAAATCAGCTAAAAGTCAATCAATCCACACAGTGTGATAGTTAGATTGAATCACACAGTTAGTAGGATCACCACAGTTCCAGGCAGCAAGCCAGAACCCAACCACAGACTAAAAACCAGCCAGCAATAGGACCCACAATAAACAAGGAACAAAACTGGCCAGCATTACAACAGCAAGGAGAGAGCAGTGACTTACTAAATGCTTGGACCCATCAAAACAGCAACACAATGGAGGCCGTGTTAACAGTATGATAGCCAGGAGAGAAGCACCTTGGAGGGGATGTAGTTTCCAGTAGAGGCCAGTGGAAGCCAGGAGAGAAGCACTTTGGAGGGGATGTAGTTTCCAGTAGAGGCCGGTGGATGCTCCAGTGTAGGTCCCAGTGCAGGTCCCAGTGCAGGTCCCAGTGTTGTTCCCAGTGCAGGTCCCAGTGCAGGTCCCAGTGCAGGTCCCAGTGCAGGTCCCAGTGTTGTTCCCAGTGCAGGTCCCAGTGCAGGTCCCAGTGTAGGTCCCAGTGCAGGTCCCAGTGTTGTTCCCAGTGTAGGTCCCAGTGTAGGTCCCAGTGCAGGTCCCAGTGCAGGTCCCAGTGTAGGTCCCAGTGTTGGTGCCAAATTAGGTCCCAGTGCAGGTCCCAGTGTTGTTCCCAGTGCAGGTCCCAGTGCAGGTCCCAGTGTAGGTCCCAGTGCAGGTCCCAGTGTAGGTCCCAGTGCAGGTCCCAGTGCTGGGTAGGGCGTCCAAGTTTAAAAGTAGGCCTCAAAGGTTTCAGCAGACCTGTTTTGTATGTCTCCTTAAAAACTCTATTGTCCAATGTGTCAGATAAAACAAAGCTAAATGGAGACAAACAAAAAAAACTGCTACAAACATTGATCAGAGAAAAAAATGCATTCTTGCCGGCATCTTGGTCATAGCTCAGCTTCTAAATGCCATTGTGACAAACCAAAGATGTTCCCATGTGTATCCAAGTCACGTCTTCCTTGAGCATTTTAACACTTGTTTCTAGTCTATTCGGAAAGTATTCAGACCCCTCCCTTTTCCACATTTTGTTACGTTACAGCCTTATTGTGAAATGGATTTAATGTATTTTTTCCCTCAGCAATCTACACACAATGCCCAATATTGACAAAGTGAAAACAGGTTTTTAGAAATGTTGGCAAATATATAAAAATGTAAAACAGAAATACCTTATTTACATAAGTATTCAGACCCTTTGCTATGAGACTCAAAATTGAGCTCAGGTACATCCTGTTTACATTAATCATCCTTGAGATGTTTCTACATCTTGATTGGAGTCCACCTGTGGTAAATTCAATTGATTGGACATGATTTGGAAAGGCACACACTTGTCTATATAAGGTCCCACATTCATCCCATCTGAGAGACAACACCCTACACAGGGCAATGTCCCCAATCACTACCCTGGGGCATAGGGATATATTTTTAGACCTGAGGAAAGGGTGCATTTCTAGCCAACCTATTTTATCTGAATGCTAAGCGTCACATCTGGAGAAAACCTGTTACTATCCCTACGGTGAAGCATGGTGGTGGCAGCATCATGCTGTGGGGACTCTTCAGGGGCAGGGACTGGTAGACTAGTCAGGATCGAGGGAAATATGAACGGAGCAAAGTACAGAGAGATGCTTGATGAAAACTTGCTCCAGTGCACTCAGGACCTCAGACTGGGGCAAAGGTTCACCTTCCAACAGCACAACAACCCTAAACACACAGGATTGGCTTCGTGCCAAGTCTCTGAATGTCCTTGATTGGCCCAGCCATAGCCGGACTCTGGTGAGACCTGAAAATAGCTGTGCAGCGACGCTCCCCATCCAACATGACAGAGTTTGAGAGGATCTGCAAAGAAGAATGGGAGAAACTCCCTAAAAACAGCTGTGCCAAGCTTGTAGCGTCATACCCAAGAAGACAGAGGTTGTAATCGCTGCCAAAGTTGCTTCAACAAAGTACCTTTGTATAGGGTCTGAATACTTACGTAAATGTCATATTTCAGTTTTTTATTTGTAATGCATTTGCAAACATTTCCAAAAACCTGTTTTTCTTTGTCATTATGGGGTATTGTGTGTAGATTGATGAAGGGAAAAAACTATTTAATCAATTTTATAATAAGGCTGTAACATAACAAAATGTCGAAAAAGTCAAGGGGTTTGAATACTTTCTGAATGCACTTTATAATATAACAATATTTTTGTATTCTCCCCCAGTTGGCTGGCTATCAAAACACATTATGCAATCACTCCGTCAAAACGCAGCCATCAAATTTATGCTGACTATACATGATTGTTTTCTGAAAAACAGAGTACATTCATCATCCAATCACTCAGTCTGTCTGATGGCTGTACATAAGTCTCTGACTCTTTTCTAAATATCTGACTAAATCGGTGACTATTTTCCAGTGTCCTTCGCTCACAAACTGAGTTGTTTGTGTGTGTGCGTGTTTGTGCGCCTGCGTGGCATGCATACATATTCTGACATTAAGTGTGGGACCATGCCAAGTCTCACTGCACGACTCCTCTCAGAAATCAATTTCTCACAATCGCTTTTTTCTTTCTCAATGTCCATCCAATCAATATACTACCTACTGCCCTCTCTCTCTTCCTCCCCTCTCTCTCCTCCTCCACCTCACTCTTTCTCTCCTTTTTCTCCCTCGGTGAATGATTCCCACATCCTTTTCTTCAGGGGCACTACTTTCCAATCAATGCTCTTTACATCTCTCTTTTTCTCTACATTTACCCCTGCTCTCTTTCCCTCTAGACCCCACATCTACCCCTCCTCTCTTTCCCTCTATACCCCACATCTACCCCTCCTCTCTTTCTCTCTATACCCCACATCTACCCCTCCTCTCTTTCCCTCTATACCCCACATCTACCCCTCCTCTCTTTCCCTCTATACCCCACATCTACCCCTCCTCTCTTTCCCTCTATACCCCACATCTACCCCTCCTCTCTTTCCCTCTATACCCCACATCTACCCCTCCTCTCTTTCCCTCTATACCCCACATCTACCCCTCCTCTCTTTCCCTCTATACCCCACATCTACCCCTCCTCTCTTTCCCTCTATACCCCACATCTACCCCTCCTCTCTTTCCCTCTATACCCCACATCTACCCCTCCTCTCTTTCCCTCTATACCCCACATCTACCCTCCTCCTCTCTTTCCCTCTATACCCCACATCTACCCCTCCTCTCTTTCTCTCTGTACCCCACATCTACCCCTCCTCTCTTTCCCTCTATACCCCACATCTACCCCTCCTCTCTTTCCCTCTATAACCCACCTTACCCTCTCTCTTTCTCCCCCGGCACGCCATCTTTCTCTATATATTCATCACTCCTTACCAACCCTTTCCCTCTGTCTTTCTGTCAAATAGCATTTTATGTGTCGCATGCTGCGTAAACCAATGGGTGTAGACTAACAGTGAAGTACTTACTTACAGTCTGTGGTCCTTAAGGGTCCTGGCTTCAATTTAGACCCAAAGTTTTTTCACCAAGACACCCTAATGCGCCGGCATAGATTGGATGGCAGGGTATTTGAGTGAGAGGATGGGTGGGTGCAATCGCTGCCGGCTGTAACACAGCCTGGTCTCGAACCCGGATCTGTAGTGACGGCGCTAGCTCTGCGATGCAGTACCTTAGAACGTTGCGCCATTCGGGAGGCCTGTGCGTGTGCGTGTAATCGCATACTGAACCTGCTGTGCGAAAAACCTAGGTTAAAAGGTGTACACTGGCCCTGCATGCTGAGTGAATAGGTTTGGTATTCTACTGGTTGATGAGTGAATAGGTTTGGTATTCTACTGGTTGATGAGTGAATAGGTTTGGTATTCTACTGGTTGATGAGTGAATAGGTTTGGTATTCTACTGGTTGATGAGTGAATAGGTTTGGTATTCCACTGGTTGATGAGTGAATAGGTTTGGTATTCCACTGGTTGATGAATGAATAGGTTTGGTATTCTACTGGTTGATGAGTGAATAGGTTTGGTATTCTACTGGTTGATGAGTGAATAGGTTTGGTATTCCACTGGTTGATGAATGAATAGGTTTGGTATTCTACTGGTTGATGAGTGAATAGGTTTGGTATTCCACTGGTTGATGAGTGAATAGGTTTGGTATTCCACTGGTTGATGAATGAATAGGTTTGGTATTCTACTGGTTGATGAGTGAATAGGTTTGGTATTCTACTGGTTGATGAGTGAATAGGTTTGGTATTCCACTGGTTGATGAGTGAATAGGTTTGGTATTCCACTGGTTGATGAGTGAATAGGTTTCCCATTCCACTGGTTGCTGAGTGAATAGGTTTGGTATTCCACTCGTTGATGAGTGAATAGATTTGGTATTCCACTGGTTGATGTTTTTAGTCAGTCACAGCAGGCTCAGTATGGGATCACACACACACAAACACACACACACGTGCGCACAGGCCTCCCGAATTGCATAGCGTTCTAAGGTACTGAATCGCAGTGCTAGCGGCGTCACTACTGACCCAGGTTCGAGACCAGGCTGTGTCACAGCCGGCCGTGACTGGGAGACCCATGAGGCACGCTACAATTGGCCCATGGTCGTCCGGGTTACGGAGGGTTTGGCTGGCCGGGATGTCCTTGATCATGTCAGCTGGCCGGGCGCATGCCCGCTGACTTCGGTCACCAGCTGTACGTGTTTCCTCAACACATTGGTGCGTCTGGCTTCCAGGTTAAGCGAGCAGTGTGTCAGGAAGCAGTGCGGCTTGCCAGGGTCGTGTTTAACGGTGGACGCACGGCTCTCGACCTTCGCCTCTCCCGAGTCCGTAGGGGAGTTGCAGTGATGGGACAAGACTGTAACTACCAATTTGGGGAGAAAAAGGAGTAAAAGGTACCAGAAATAAATCGCACGGTCACATAAAGATGGACACAAACAGCTACCTGTGCTAATATATACACCTAGACATATAGATGCACACAAACAGCTACCTGTGCTAATATATACACCTAGACACAGACACATCTTGCAGTACCCGTCATGGTCCCAAAGAAAACCTGATGATCACGCTGCATTTCAACCATCAACAATGTGTGTGTGGGGGGGTTAAAGTTCCTCAAGGTGTGTGTGCGTGCGTGTGGCTTAGAGCGCCTCAAGGTGTGTGCGTGTGTGTGTGTGCGTGTGTGGCTTAGAGCGCCTCAAGGTGTGTGTGTGTGTGTGGTGTGTTATAAACCCAGATGGTGAGAACACCTGGTGGAGACGGGCCAGATACAGTCGCTTCCAGTCTTCCCCCAACACATGTTCTGAGTTAGATAGCATCTCAAATGGTACCCTATTCCCTATCTAGTGCACTACTTTATACCAGAGCTCTATGGGAAATAGGGTTTCACTCAGGACGTACCCATAGAGTCAATTGAGCCTGAATTCTCCGGCTGAGAAATGCGATGCGAGAACGCGTTTTACCTCTCTTTTCTCTCGCTCGCAGGATCTCTCTCTCTCTCTTTATGTCTGTAGCACTGTTCATCTTGATTTGAAAAGTCATAGTCAATCGATCAATAGTATAATAATACTCTTAGCAAAAACATTTTATTTTTCATTTACAATCTATAGAAACTATGAGAATAGAAAGGTTCAGAACTTCTTTGAAACATCACAGCACAGTTGAAAAATATATGGCAGATAGAAATCAAAACTGGATGGTTTTCAGAGATCGATGGGAGGTGTTGAGGGTAGCTGAAGGATGGGACTAAAAACAAACAAAAGATAACTATTATAAAATATATTGTGTCCAAAAATGATATATAGTATGTATAAGCTGGAAGTAGAAGCCTACGTGTTGTTGTTCATTAGTTTACTCCAATTAGGGGAGGGGTGGCAGGGTTAGGGGAAAATAATCAAGGAAAATATTTCATTCTCTTTCTCTCTCTCTCTCTCGCTCTCCCTCTTTGGGAGTTTAGTTTGTTTGATGTGTAATATCTTGATGTACTGTGGGGTCGTTGCGCTTGTTGGGGGTTTTGTTTTTGAGTCCTGTGGGAAACACATAATTATGGGATCTGTCGTCTGAGCCTTTCAGATACCCTCTGAGTTAGTTTATCCTTTTCTATCCCTCCCTCCTTCCCTCCCTCGTTCATTTTATCAGTGTTTACCCAAGAGAGATGAGAAGAGAAGGAGAGAGAGAAGAGAGACACACACACACACACACACACACACACTGCTGCCAACAGATTAACTTAAGAGCTGAATCTACTGATTCTGAAACAGTAGCAAATTGCATTAGTGCCGTCTCCTTGCAGCGTCCACCAACTTCCTCTGAGAAGCTACTGTGTGCTTCAGCAAGCACACACTGAACACTACAGACAGACTGTGATCTATTACTCTATAGTCTATTAGAAATCAGCTCACAACTCCTGGTCCCTCGAGCCAGATAGGAGCAACATGAAGAGCAACTAGAGAGTGATGTAAAGTGTGACCGGTAGAAAGAGGCAGAACTGGAGGTAAAGCTGGGAGATGGATGGAGTGAGAACATTAGTCAAAATGAAGTGTCTGAAGTGTATATGGATAGCTTTTTATAACAACTTTAATTAGGATGTGCCTGGGCAGCTGGGTGTGACTGCTTGTTATCTTTTCCTTTTAACGCCTCCTCCTCATCCTTCACTTTTTCCTCTCTATCCTAGATCTCTTTCATCTCACTTTCTCCTCCTCACCCAGATTTCTCAGTTCCCTCATTCTCCTCTTCCAGACTTCTCAGTTCTTTCTCCTCTCTCCTCAACCATACTTCTCAGTTCCCTCTTTCTCCTCCTCTTCCAGACTTCTCCGTCCTCTCTCCGTCCTCTATCCTCCTCTTCCAGACTTCTCAGTTGTCTCTCTGTCCTTCCTCTTTAGCATTTTGTTCCCTTCAACTCCTTCCATAAAACCACTCTTACCCCCCTCCTCCCCTTCTCTCTCTCCCCTATCCTCGCCCTCTTTCCGACCTCTCTTTATCCCATCTCCGCTTCTTACAGACACTCACTTCACGCTCCTCAACCCCCCGATCTCTCTAACCTCATCGGAACAGCAACCTGCTTAGAACCAGATTGGGCATCATGAATAGTTGAGAAGCAAGGGGAGTGCTTTGCTGACAGTCTGTGTGTGTTCTGTCTGTTATTTTTAAACCGGTACAGCTACATAGCCACTGCTAGCTACAGTGAGACAGTAGCTTTTCTAAAGAGTGTTTGTTGATACACACAGAGTTAGAGTGTGGTCTCTCTCTCCCTCTCTCTCTCTGACACAGACACACACCCACATACACTACCGTTCAAAGGTTTGGGGTCACTTAGAAATGTCCTTGTTTTCCATGAAAACATACATGAAATTAGTTGCAAAATGAATAGGAAATATAGTCAAGACGCTGACAAGGTTATAAATAATGATTTTTAATTGAAATAATAATTGTGTCCTTCAAACTTTGCTTTCATCAAAGAATCCTTCATTTGCAGCAATTACAGCCTTGCAGACCTTTGGCATTCTAAACTCAGCAAAAAAATAAACATCCCTTTTTCAGGACCATGTCTGTCCTGTCTGTCAAAGAAAAAATCCAAATAACTTCACAGATCTTCATTGCGAAGGGTTTAAACACTTAATGAACATGCACCTGTGGAACGGTCGTTAAGACACTAACAGCTTACAGACGGAAGGCAATTAAGGTCACAGTTATGAAAACTTAGAACACTAAAGAGGCCTTTCTACTGACTCTGAAAAACAACAAAAGAAAGATGCCCAGGGTCCCTGCTCATCTGCGTGAACATGCCTTAGGCATGCTGCAAGGAGGCATGAGGACTGCAGATGTGGCCAGGGCAATAAATGGCAATGTCCTTACTGTGAGACGCCTAAGACAGCGCTACAGGGAGACAGGATGGACAGATGATCATCCTTGCAGTGATAGACCACGTGTAACAACACCTGCACAGGATCGGTACATCCGAAAATCCCACCTGCAGGACAGGTACAGGATGGCAACAACAATTGCCCGAGTTACACCAGGAATGCACAATCCCTCCTAAGAGAGTTTCCGGCGCCGACAGAGATGGCCGCCTCGCTTCACATTCTTAGGAAGCTATGCAGTATTTAGTTTTTTATGTATTATTTCTTACATTGTTACTCCAGGAAATCTGAAGTTTTACAGCCGGGAGGAACTATTGGATATAAAAGCAACGCCAACATTACAACCAGGAATACGACTTTCCCAAAGCGGATCCTCTGTTTGGTCCACCAACCAGGACAAGAGACCGGATCCCAGCCAGCGACCTAAAACAATGTCGCCGCAGGAGAAGGGGCAGACGGGGCGGTGTTCTGGTCAGGCTCCGTAGACGGGCACATCGCGCACCGCTACCGAGTATACGACTTGCCAATGTCCAGTCTCTTGACAACAAGTTAGACAAAATCTGAGCAAGGGTTGCCTTCAAGCGAGACAGAGATTGCAACGTTCTTTGCTTCACGGAAGCATGGCTCACTCGGGATACGTTATCAGTCGGTACAGCCACCTGGTTTCTTCACGCATCGCGCCGACAGAAACAAACATCTATCTGGTAAGAAGAAGGGCGGGGGTGTATGCCTTATGATTAACGAGACGTGGTGTGATCATAACAAAACACAGGAACTCAAGTCCTTTTGTTCACCTGACCTAAAATTCCTTACAATCAAATGCCGACCGCATTATCTACCAAGAGAATTCTCTTTGATTATAATCACAGCCGTGTATATCCCCCCCAAACAGCCACCTCGACGGTTCTGAAAGAACTTCATTCGACTCTATGTAAACCACATATCCTGAGGCTGCATTTATTGTAGCTGGGGATTTTAACAAGGCTAATATGAAAACAAGCTCCCCAAATTTTATCAGCATATCGAATGTGCGACCAGGGCTGGGAAAATCCTGGATCATTGTTATTCTAACTTCCGCGGCGCATACAAAGCCATTCCCCGCCCCCCTTTTGGCAAATCTGACCACGACTCCATTTTGTTGCTCCCAGCCTATAGACAGAAACTAAAACAGGAAACGCCCGTGCTCAGGTTTGTTCAATGCTGGTCAGACCAATCTGATTCCACGCTTCAATCACGTGGACTAGGATATGTTCCGCATAGCGTCGGACAATAACATTGATGAATACGCTGATTCGGTGAGCGAGTTTATTAGCAAGTGCATCGGTGATGTTGTACCCACAGCAAGTATTAAAACCTTCCCCAACCAGAAACCGTGGATTGATGGCAGCATTCGCGCAAAACTACAAGCGCGAACCCCTGCCTTTAATCAGGGTAAGGCGACCGGAAACATGACTGAAAACAAACAGTATAGCTGTTCCCTCCAAGGCAATCAAACAAGATAAGCGTCAGTATAGAGACAAAGTAGATCTACAGTCAATCACAGACTACAAAAAGAAAACCATCCCCGTCGCGGACCACGATGTCTTGCTCCCAGACAAACTGAACAACTTCTTTGCTCGCTTTGAAGACAATACAGTTTCACCGAAAGTTCTCTGCTGCCAATGACTGGAACGAACTACAAAAATCTCTGAAACTGGAGACACTTATCTCCATTACCAGCTTTAAGCACCAGCTGTCAGAGCAGCTCACAGACCCCTGCACCTGTATATAGCCCATCTGTAAATAGCCCAACTAACTACCTCATCCCCTACCGTATTGATTTATTTATCTTGTTTCTTTGCACCCCAGTTTTTCTACATTGCACATTCATCTACTGCACATCTACCATTCCAGTGTTTAAATGCTATATTGTAATTACTTTGCTACCATGGCCTATTTATTGCCTTACCTTCCTTATCTTACCTCATTTGCACTCTTTGTATATAGATTTGTTTTTCTACTGTATTATTGACTGTATGTTTGTTTTACTCCATGTGTAACTCTGTGTTGTTGTATGTGTCGAATTGCTTTGCTTTATCTAGGCCAGGTCGCAGTTGTAAATGAGAACTTGTTCTCAACTTGCCTACCTGGTTAAATAAAGGTGAAATAAAATAAAAATGCGCAGACCAGCTTTGAGAGACTAGTCAAGGATCATATCACCTCCATCCTACCTGACACCCTAGACCCACTCCAATTTGCTTATCGTCCCACCAGGTCCACAGATGACGCAATCACACTGCACACTGCCCTAACCCATCTGGACAAGAGGAATACCTATGTAAGAATGCTGTTCATCGACTACAGCTCAGCATTTAACACCAAAGTACCCTCCAAACTCGTCATTAAGCTCGAGACCCTAGGTCTCAACCCCGCCCTGTGCAACTGGGTCCTGGACTTCCTGACGGGCCGGCCCCAGGTGGTGAGGGAAGGAAACAACATCTCCACCCTGCTGATCCTCAACACTGGGGCCCCACAAGGGTGCGTTCTCAGCCCTCTCCTGTACTCCTTGTTCACCCATGACTGCGTGGCCAAGCACGCCTCCAACTCAATCATCAAGTTTGCAGACAACACCACAGTGGTAGGCTTGATTACCAACAATGACGAGACGGCCTACCGGGAGGAGGTGAGGGCCCTCGGAGTGTGGTGTCAGGAAACCTCTCACTCAACGTCAACAAAACAAAGGAGATGATCGTGGACTTCAGGAAACAGTGTTGTCACCAAATACACTCACAAACTTCTACAGATGCACAATCGAGAGCATCCTGTCGGGCTGTATCACCGGCTGGTACGACAACTGCTCTGCCCACAACCTTAAGGCTCTCCAGAGGGTAGTGAGGTCTGCACAACGCATCACCGGGGGTAAACTACCTGCCCTCCAGGACACCTACACCACCCAATGTCACAGGAATGCCAAAAAGATCATCAAGGACAACAACCACCCGAGCCACTGCCTGTTCACCCCACTATCATCCAGAAGGCGAGGTCAGTACAGGTGCATCAAAGCTGGGACCGAGAGACTGAAAAACAGCTTCTATCTCAAGGCCATCAGACTGTTAAACAGCCATCACTAACATTGAGTAACATACTGACTCAAATCTCTAGCCATTTTAATAATAACAAATTGGATGTAATAAATGTATCACTAGCCACTTTAACAATGCCATTTTATATAATGTTTACATATCCTAGATTACTCATCTCATATGTATATACTGTACTCTATACCATCTACTGCATCTTGCCTATGCCATTCGGGCCATCGCTCATCCATATATTTATATGTACATACTCGTATTCATTCCTTTACACTTGTGTATAAGGTAGTTGTTGTTAAATTGTTAGATTACTTGTTAGATACTACTGCATGGTCGGAACTAGAAGCACAAGCATTTCGCTACACTCGCATTAACATCTGCTAACCATGTGTATGTGGCAAATAAAATGTGATTTGATTTGATTTTCAGTGCTCAGACTGTCCGCAATAGGCTGAGAGAGGCTGGACTGAGGGATTGTAGGCCTGTTGTAAGGCAGGTCATCACCGGACATCACCGGCAACAACGTCGCCTATGGAGAATTGTTCCTCGAGGAACTCTCACAAGCCCACCGTCGCTGGATCAGACAGGACAGGCAAAAAAGTGCTCTTCACTGACGAGTCGCAGTTTTGTCTCATCCAGGGTGATGGTCAGATTCACGTTTATCGTCGAAGGAATGAGCGATACACCGAGGCCTGTACTCTGGAGCGGGATTGATTTGGAGGTGGAGGGTCCGTCATGGTCTGTGGCGGTGTGTCACAGCATCATCGGACTGAGCTTGTTGTCATTGCAGGCAATCTCAAAGCTGTGCGTTACAGGGAAGACATCCTCCCTCATGTGGTACCCTTCTTGCAGGCCCATCCTGACATGACCCTCCAGCATGACAATGCCACCAGCCATACTGCTCATTTTGTGCGTGATTTCCTGCAAGACAGGAATGTCAGTGTTCTGCCATGGCCAGCGAAGAGCCCGGATCTCAATCCCATTGAGCACGTCTGGGACCTGTTGGATCGGAGGGTGAGGGCTAGGGCTATTCCCCCCAGAAATGTCCGGGAACTTGCAGGTGCCTTGGTGGAAGAGTGGGGTAACATCTCACAGCAAGAACTGGCAAATCTGGTGCAGTCCATGAGGAGGAGATGCACTGCAGTACTTAATGCAGCTGGTGGCCACACCAGATACTGACTGTTACTTTTGACTACCCCTTTGTTCAGGGACACATTATTCAATTTCTGTTAGTCACATGTCTGTGGAACTTGTTCAGTTTATGTCTGTTGTTGAATCTTGTTATGTTCATACAAATATTTACACATGTTAAGTTTGCTGAAAATAAACGCAGTTTACAGTGAGAGGATGTTTCTTTTTTTGCTGAGTTTAGTTAGCACCTCCCACAAGTTGAATTGGCTTGATGGGCACTTCTTAAGTACCATACGGTCAAGCTGCTCCCACAACAGCTCAATAGGGTTGAGATCCGGTGACTGGGCTGGCCACTCCATTATAGACAGAATACCAGCTGACTGCTTCTTTCCTAAATAGTTCTTGCATCGTTTGGAGCTGTGCTTTGGGTCATTGTCCTATTGTAGGAGGAAATTGGCCCCAATTAAGCACTGTCCACAGGGTATGGCATTGCAAAATGGTGTGATAGCCTTCCTTCTTCAAGATCCCTTTTACCTTGTACAAATTTCCCACTTTACCACCACCAAAGCACCCCCAGACCATCACATTGCCTCCACCATGCTTGACAGATGGCGTCAAGCATTCCTCCAGCATCTTTTCATTTTTTCTGCATCTCACGAATTTTCTTCTTTGGGATCCGAACACCTCCAACTTAGATTAGTCTGTCCATAACACTTTTTTCCAATCTTCCTCTGTCCAGTGTCTGTGTTCATTTTCCCATCTTAATCTTGTATTTTTATTGGCCAGTCTGAGATATGGATTTTTCTTTGCAACTCTGCCTAGAAGGCCAGCCTCCCGGAGTCACCTCTTCGCTGTTGATGTTGAGACTGGTGTTTTGCGGGTACTATTTAATGAAGCTGCCAGTTGAGGACTTGTAAGAAGTCTGTTTCTCAAACTAGACTCTAATGTACTTGTCCTCTTGCTCAGTTGTGCACCGGGGCTTCCCACTCTTTCTATTCTGGTTAGAGCCAGTTTGCGCTGTTCTGTGAAGGGAGTAGTACACAGCGTTGTACGAGATCTTCATTTTCTTGGCAATTTCTCGCATGGAATAGCCTTCATTTCTCAGAACATAGAATAGACTGACGAGTTTCAGAAAGTTATTTGTTTCAGGTCATTTTGAGCCTGTAATTGAACCCACACATGCTGATGCTCCAGATACTCAACTAGTCTAAAGAAGGCCAGTTGTATTGCTTCTTTAATCAGACCAAGTTTTCAGCTGTACTAACATAATTGCAAAAGGGTTTTCTAATGATCAATTAGCCTTTTAAAATGATCAACTTGGATTAGCTAACACAATGTGCCATTGGAACACAGGAGTGATGGTTGCTGATAATGGGCCTCTGTGCACCAATGTAGATATTCCATTAAGAATCTGCCATTTCCAGCTACAATAGTCATTTACAACATTAACAATGTCTACACTGTATTTCTGATCAATTTGATGTTATTTTAACTTCTTAGGGCTAAGCCCCTTTTTTCTCCACTTCCTGTCTGAATGACATGACCAAAGTAAACTGCCTGTAGCTCAGGCCCTGAAGCCATGATATGCATATAAATGGTACCATTGGAAATAAAACACTTTGAAGTTTGTAGAAATGTTAAAAATAACATAGGAGAATATTACACAATAGATATGGTAGGAGAAAATCCAAAGATTATTTTTCTTTGAGACCATCCTCTTAGAAATGCAAGAGAAAGGTTATATAGACAACTCCCTGGATGCAATTCCTATGGCTTCCAAAGGGTGTCAGTAGTCTTCAAGGTGTCAGGTTTGTTACTTCAAAAACGAATAAGAAATATCAGTTTTAGTAGAAGGAAACAGTCTTGGAAATTCGAGTTTGCTCTCGCCATGAAGTCAGTACGCACCTGCTAAAATCGGTTTTCTATTGAACATACTTCTTTCCAAAATAAATATTATAGTTTGATTACATTTTACTGTATCTGTATCTGTATCTGAGGACTAAATATCTGAGGACTAAATAGAAACATATTTAGGGGTAGATTTTCAGATTCCTTTCTCTGCAAGTTGAACAAGTGGATTACTCAAATCGTTGGCGCCAACTAAACAGACATTTTAGGATATATAGAAGGATTCTATCTAACAAAACGACACTACATGTTATAGCTGGGACCGTTTGGATGACAAATCAGAGGAAGATTTTCAAAAAGTAAGTGAATATTTAATCGTTATATGTGAATGTATGAAACCTGTGCCGGTGGAAAAATATTTTGATGTGGGGCGCCGTCCTCAAACAATCGCATGGCACGTTTTTTGCTGTAATAGCTACTGTAAATTGGACAGTGCAGTTAGATTAACAACAATTTAAGCTTTCAGCCGATATAAGACACTTATATGTACATAATGTTTAAAATCCATAATATTTATGATTATTTATTTGAATTGCACCCTCCAGTTTCACCGGAAGTTAAGTTAAAACCAAATACAAACACAAAAATGATAGAGAGAGAGAGAGAGGTTTGCTTGTTATTTACAGAGGTTAAAATGTATTTGCCCAGACCATATAATTTTTGAGAGAGAGTGGTATGTGTGTGTGGACATGTTTATCCAGTTGTGGGGACCAGAAGTCCCCACAAGAATAGTAAACAAACAAAAATGTGACAACTGGGGAAATTTTGTTAGTCCCCACAAGATCAAATGCTATTTGTGTGTATGTGTACTGTAGACACCGAGGTTTAAGGATATTTGAAAAGGTCATATTAAAACTGCATGGCGAGTGACAAAAGACCAGGATCCTATTGGGTCTGACACACACATCTTGCTCTTTCCATATTCATATAGTGATGTGATTGGTGGATTGTTGACTAGGGCCAATGGGGGCCTGGAGGACAGATCATTTGATATATTCCTCATCTTTCCTTGTTTTCTCCTAAGGAGAGGTTGCCCTTTCCTGACCAGGGAATTCTAACGCTAACATATCAATGGAGCCAGACTACTGAATACACACACGTACACATACACAAACACACACAAAGATGCACACAGACTGCACAAACCATAATTCTATGTCAGAACAGATAAGTACTTAGAACTCAGAATCAACTAAACAATCTACTCCCATCATCCAATCAATATCTCTGATTATGTCTACCCTGCTACAATGATAGTTCTCACTTATAGAATGTAATCAGCTAGTCACTGTGTGTGTGTGTGTGTGTGTGTGTGTGTGTGTGTGTGTGTGTGTGTGTGTGTGTGTAGAAATTGGTTCGATAGATAGCCCAGTGAGTCCGATGACCTATCAATCACTTTAATTGATCCGTGGAGAGGAGAAGAGGAGGAACAGAGGAGAGGAGGAACAGAGGAGAGGAGGAAGAGGGGAAGAGGAACAGAGGAGAGAGGAATAAAGAAGAGGAGGAACAGAGAGGAGGAATAAAGAAGAGGAGGAACAGAGGAAAAGTGTGTGTGTTGCTAGTACTGCTGAGGAAACAATCTATACTGAACAAAAATATAAACACAACATGTAAAGTGTTGGTCCCATGTTTCATGAGCTGAAATAAAAGATCCCAGAAATGTTCCATACACACAAAAAGCTTAATTGTCTTAAACAATAGTTCTCACTGACAGATTGTAATCAGCTAGTCACTGTGTGTGTGAACAGCATGAACATTACACAGATGCACCTTGTGCTGGGGACAATAAATGGGCAGTTTTGTCACACAACACAATGCCACAGATGTCTCAAGTTTTGAGGGAGCGTGCAATTGGCATGCTGACTGCAAGAATGTTCACTAGAGCTGTTGCCAGAGAATTTTATGTTAATTTCTCTATAAGCTGCCTCCAACATCGTTTTAGAGAATTTGGCATTACGTCCAACCAGCCTCACAACCGCAGACCATGTGTAACCACGCCAACCCAGGACTTCCACATCCGGCTGCTTCACCTGCAAGTTTGTCTGAGACCAGCCACCCAGACAGCTGATGTAACCGGAGTATTTCTGTCTGTAATAAAGCCCTTTTAAGGGGAAAACTAATTCTGATTTGCTGGGCTTGGCTCCCCAGTGGGTGGGCCTATGCCCTCCCAGACCCACTCTTGGCTCCCCAGTCATGTCCATGAAATCCATAGATTAGGTCTTAATTCATTAATTTCAATTGACTGATTTCCTTATATGATTTGTAACTCAGTAAAATCGTTGAAATTGTTTCATGTTGCATTTTACATTTTTTGTTCAATAATGTAGACAGTCGGACTCTGCAGGACTATTACAACCTGTTGAAAACTACTGTGCTACTCTTGACAGCTCAATAAAAACATCCATGGACGATTCATTTTCATAAAGTCAGTTGTCATCATCTTTCTGTTGTCAAAGTACAGGTGTAGAGATAGCAGGGAGATGTGGCAGCAGGTAGCCTAGAGGTTAAGAGCGTTGGGCCAGTGACGGTCACTGGTCGAGTCCCTGAGCAGGCAAGGTGGAAAAGTATTCCATCCTGCCCTTGAGTTCAAGCCCAGCCAATCAGAATGAATGCAGTTAACCGCCAACAACTGCTCCCTGGACACCGATGACGTGGATTAAGGCAGCCCCCCACAACTCTCTGATTCAGATCCATTGGGTTAAATGCGTTCAGCTGTACAATTGACTAGGAGTCCCTAAACTGTAACGCTTCACTACTGCCACCTACTGGCTTGATGGGTGTACTACATCACAAAAAGGAAACGTAGGTGGTCAGATGACATGGTCCCTTGTCAATTGAAAGATCTCAATTGCCTACTCCTCAAGTCCTCTCTCCTTCTCAAAACCCATTGGATGAGGTCAGAGTAGCTTCTGGCTTTCTCCACCAATGGGTTGAGGAGAGAGAACAAGCTCTTCTCATTGATCCAAATATGGGAAGCATCTCAATTGCAATTCCTTGCTTCCTTCTCAAAACCCATTGGATGAAAAAGAGTCAGAGGTGAGGATTTAATTTTTTTTATTTAACCAGGTAGGCAAGTTGAGAACAAGTTCTCATTTACAACTGCGACCTGGCCAAGATAAAGCATAGCAGTTCGACACACAACAACACAGAGTTACACATGGAGTGAAACAAACACAGTCAATAATACAGTAGAAAAACAAGTCCATATACAATGTGTGCAAATGAGGTAAGATAAGGAAGGTAAGGCAATAAATAGGCCATGGTGTCGAAGTAATTACAATATAGCACTTAAACACTGGAATGGTAGATGTGCAGTAGATGAATGTGCAAAGTAGAAATACTGGGGTGCAAAGGAGCAAGATAAATAAATAAAGTAGGGGATGAGGTAGTTGGTTGGGCTATTTACAGATGGGCTATATACAGGTGCAGGGGTCTGTGAGCTGCTCTGACAGCTGGTGAGGGACATAAGTGTCTCCAGTTTCAGAGATTTTTGTAGTTCATTCCAGTCATTGGCAGCAGAGAACTGGAAGGAAAGGCGGCCAAAGGAGGAATTGGCTTTGGGGGTGACCAGTGAGATGTACCTGCTGGAGCGCGTGCTACGGGTGGGTGCTGCTATGGTGACCAGCGAGCTGAGATAAGGCGGGGCTTTACCTAGCAAAGACTTGTAGATGACCTGGAGCCAGTGGGTATGGCGACGAGTGTAAAGCGAGGGCCAGCCAATAAGAGCGTACAGGTCGTAGTGGTGGGTGGTATATGGGGCTTTGGTGACAAAACGGATGGCACTGTGATAGACTTCATCCAATTTGTTGAGTAGAGTATTGGAGGCTATTTTGTAAATTACATCACCGAAGTCGAGGATCGGTAGGATGGTCAGTTTTACGAGGGTATGTTTGGCAGCATGAGTGAAGGATGCTTTGTTGCGAAACAGGAAGTCAATTCTAGATTTAATTTTGGATTGGAGATATTTGATGTGAGTCTGGAAGGAGAGTTTACAGTGTAACCAGACACCTAGATATTTGTAGTTGTCCACATAATCTAAGACAGAACCATCCAGAGTAGTGATGCTGGATGGGCGGGCAGGTGCAGGCAGTGATCGGTTGAATAGCATGCATTTAGTTTTATTTGCGTTTAAGAGCAGCTGGAGGCCACGGAAGGAGAGTTGTATGGCATTGAAGCTCGTCTGGAGGGTAGTTAACAGTGTCCAAAGAAGGGCCAGATGTATACAGAATGGTGTCGTCTGCGTAGAGGTGGATCAGAGACTCACCAGCAGCAAGAGGGACATCATTGATTTATATAGAGAAGACAGTCGGCCCAAAAATGTTACCCTGTGGCACCCCCATAGACTGCCAGAGGCCCGGACAACAGGCCGTCCGATTTGACACACTGAACTCTATTGGAGAGGTAGTTGGTGAACCATGCAAGGCAATCATTTGAGAAACCAAGGCTGTCGAGTCTGCCGATAAGGATGTGGTGATTGACAGAGTCGAAAGCCTTGGCCAGATCAATGAATACGGCTGCAAAGTAATGTCTCTTATAGATGGCGGTTATGATGTCGTTTAGGACCTTGAGCGTGGCTGAGGTGCACCCATGACCAGCTCTGAAACCAGATTGCATAGCGGAGAAGGTACGGTGGGATTCGAAATGGTCGGTAATCTTTTCGTTAACTTGGCTTTCAAAGACCTTAGAAAGGCAGGGTAGGATAGATATAGATGTATAGCAGTTTGGGTCAAGTGTGTCTCCCCCTTTGAAGAGGGGGATGAACGCAGCTGCTTTCCAGTCTTTGGGAATCTCAGACGACACAAAAGAGAGGTTGAACAGGCTAGTAATATGGGTTGCAACAATTTCGGCAGACCATTTTAGAAAGAAAGGGTCCAGATTGTCTAGCCCAGCTGATTTGTAGGGGTCCAGATTTTGCAGCTCTTTCAGAACATCAGCTAGCTGGATTTGGGAGGAGGAGGAATGGGGGAGGCTTGGGCAAGTTGCTGAGGGGGGTGCAGGGCTGTTGACCGGGGTAGGGGTAACCAGGTGGAAAGCATGGCCAGCCGTAGAAAAATGCTTATTGAAATTCTCAATTATTGTGGGTTTATCGGTGGTGACAGTGGGCAGCTGGGAGGTGCTATTATTCTCCATGGACTTTACAGTGTCCCAGAAGTTTTTTGAGTTTGTGTTACAGGAAGCAAATTTCTGCTTGAAAAGGCTAGCCTTGGCTTTCCAAACTGCCAGTGTATATTGGTTCTTGACTTCCCTGAAAAGTTGCATATCACGGGGGCTGTTTGATGCTAATGCAGAACACCACAGGATGTTTTTGTGCTGGTCAAGGGCAGTCAGGTCTGGAGAGAACCAAGGGCTATATCTGTTCCTGGTTCTAAATTTCTTGAATGGGGCATGTTTATTTAAGATGGTGAGGAAGGCACTTTTAAAGAATAACCAGGCATCCTCTACTGACGGGATGAGGCCAATATCCTTCCAGGATACCCGGGCCAGGTCGATTAGAAAGGCCTGCTCGCTGAAGTGTTTTAGAGAACGTTTGACAGTAATGAGGGGAGGTCGTTTGACCGCAAACCCATTACGGATGCAGGCAATGAGGCAGTGATCGCTGAGATCTTGGTTGAAAACAGCAGGGGTGTATTTGGAGGGCAAGTTAGTTAGGATGACATCTATGAGGGTGCCCGTGTTTACGGCTTTGGGGTTGTACCTAGTAGGTTCATTGACGATTTGTGTGAGGTTTAGGGCATCAAGCTTAGATTGTAGGATGGCCGGGGTGTTAAGCATGTCCCAGTTTAGGTCACCTAGCAGCACGAACTCTGAAGATAGATGGGGGGCAATCAGTTCACATATGGTGTCCAGAGCACAGCTGGGGGAAGAGGGTGGTCTATAGCAAGCGGCAACAGTGAGAGACTTGTTTCTAGAAAGGTGGATTTTTAAAAGTAAAAGTTCTAATTGTTTGGGTACAGACCTGGATAGTAAGACAGAACTCTGCAGGCGATCTCTGCAGTAGATTGCAACACCTCCCCCTTTGGCCGTTCTATCTTGTCTGAAGAGGTTGTAGTTCGGAATGGAGATTTCAGCGTTTTTGGTGGTCTTCCTAAGCCAGGATTCAGACACGGCTAGGACATCCGGGTTGGCAGAGTGTTAAAGCAGTGAATAAAACAAACTTAGGGAGGAGGCTTCTAATGTTAACATGCATGAAACCAAGGCTTTTACGGTTACAGAGAGCGCCTGGGGAATAGGTGTGGAGCTAGGCACTGCAGGGCCTGGATTAACCTCTATATCACCAGAGGAACAGAGGAGGAGTAGGATAAGGATACGGCTAAAGGCTATGAGGACTGGTCGTCTAGGACGTCCTGAACAGAGAGTAAAAAGAACAGGTTTCAGGGGGCGATAAAATAGATTAAAGGCATAATGTACAGACAAAGGTATGGTAGGACGTGAATACAGTGGAGGTAAACCTAGGCATTGAGTGGTGATGAAAGAGATGTCTCTAGAAACATTTAAACCAGTGTGGGTGGTGGAACTGAAGGGTTGGATAAGGTATATTGAGCAGGGCTAGAGGCTCTACAGTGAAATAAGACAAACACTAACCAGAACAGAAATGGACATTGAGAGGCATGCTTAGCCGAGTGATCATAAGGGTCCAGTGAGTAGTGAGGCTGGTTGGGGACACAGCGATTCAGACAACTAGCCGGGGATAGCAAGCTAGCAAAGGCTAGCAGGCCGACTAACAAAGACAGAGGAAGTTTGTTTATAGCCTCCTTGTGCGTTTCCGTCAGTAGACCAGTCGTGATGGGTTAGTGGGGTTCCGTGTGGTGAGGGGGACCAGGCCAATTGGCAAAATAGGTAATAGTGGCCCAAGAAATTGTCCGATGGACCTGTATTAGCTAGCAGCCGATATGCTCTAGACAGCAAACTTTAGCAGGCCGCAGTTATCTGATGGGCGTTCAGGTGACGTCGCGACGGAGGGCCGGTTGAATAACCCCCTCGGGCAGATAACGTCGGTAGTCCAGTCGTGAAGGCCCTGTGGGGCTCCGCACTGCAAGTAAAAACGGGTCCGGATAGGTGTTGTAGCCCAGGAGTGGCTGATGGGATTCTTCAGCTAGCCAGAAGATGGGCTTAGCATAGGCTAATTGGTGCTTGCTCCGGGACCAACGTTAGCCAATAGTCAATCAGATGCAGCTAGCAAGCTGCAAAATCCAGGTGAAAATATCCAGAGCTTGCGGTAGGAATCCGGGGATATGGAGAGAAAATAGGTCCGGTATGCTCTAGTTTGAGTCGCGTTATACGAACGGCGAGAGCTTTTCCGAGCTCAAGGTTAGCTGCTGCTGTCCGCTAGCAATGGTAAGCGAAATACTAACGCTAGCTTCTGTTAGGAAATTCCGGATTCGAGGTGGATAATCCGTACCACATTGGGTGAGGCGGGTTGCAGCAGAATGTTTTGAAGTTGAGTTTTAGAAAAAAAAAATATATAAAATTATGTGCGAAGAAAAGATATATACACGACGAGGACAAATGACGTCTGACTGCTACGCCATCTTGGATTTTTATCAAGGAAATGCATTTGAGAGTGCTGTGTTCCCACACCTGCTGGTTAAGGTAAAGAGTGAACAATAAGCCAATCCCAGCTGTGTGTCTAGGGACAACTTTTATCCAGAGCCCACTGGATGGTGTTCTCAGTCAGCCTTAACAAAATGTATTACTATGTTAAAAAAAACCCGAGTCATACAAGCCAATTCATTCAGCTTGACTTAAGGGGCACTCTGCAGGTGCCACATCCATTTACAGACATGTACCCATTGATTTTCGGAGAAAAACCTAATGGAGTTTATTTAATCTGTCGTATCCCATCAGAACTCAAAATATAAGCTTGTGTTTACAAAGTAAATAAACACCTCAAAACATGGTTAAAACATATCATGGCTGGTCAGCATATGAATTTGAGTGGTTACATTTCTCCAGCCCCATTCCTCAGCCTTCAACTGAAACCGTAAACAAAAGCACTGATTTGTTACAAGTTGCGATGCACTTCTCCATGCAATAAGTATCACACCTTAGAGTAAGGACTGAAAACTAACGCAAAAAATGACAAGATCATTTGTTTTTATAAACAATAAAACAGATTTATTACATTTTCAGAGGTCTGAGCCATTTAAAAATAGCATAACAGTAAAATCCTCTTGCGAAAATGTTAAGAGTTTATACATGATACACACTGTACAACAAAATACATTTTAGGAGGCAGACAGACCTGGAGAGGTACTGAGTAGTTTGCAGGTTTTTGTTCCAGCACCGGTCTAACTAACCCACCTCCTTCCGCTAATCAAGGTCCTGATGAGAGGCCGACTAGAAGAATAAGTTGTGTAAATTGGAGCAGGGCTGGAGCAAAACCTTGCCACCTCCCGACAGACAGCCATCGTTTATACCTATAAAGAATACTGTTACCGTGGGTTACACAACAAAATACTAGCAAATGGTCAATTTACTTTTCTTTTTTCTCTCACTACACACTTCTAAAAAGACATTTGTAACTTTTAGATTACCCTTCCAACACTTGTATAAAAAGTTTAAACATGTTTTTTTCTTAAAGTGTAAAAACAAAATACAACTTCAACAAGTAAAAAAAGCATTGTTGCTGAAAAGAAATGTAAGCTTGATTATACAACAGAACAAACGCCATCCCTTTACTATAAAAATGAACAGTGATATATATATAAATATTACAAAATATATACAGCGTCTTCCTTAGAATACGTACATATTCTCTCCCTCTCCCACCAACTAGTTTCTATGGTTCACGTCACTTCAACGCTCTCTCCAATGTCTCCAGGTCCACCGTCGGAATAGTCGCGACTTCAAAGAATACCCTGATGGCAAAAGGGGAAAAAAAGTATTAATTGAAAGTAATCACTTACAAACGCAAACAAAAACAGTGATATTCAAAAATCTGAAACAAGTTTCTAGTAAGAGTGATGGTATTTTATTTTCTTGCTTCCCGGGAATCACAGTCTTTAAAAATGTTTAAACTTTTGACGATGTCAGATACAGCTTGATATTCTCTATTCTTTCCACAATACGTAGAAATGTGCCATTTTAACACATACATACAAACACAGGAAATGTGAGATAATGAACATTAGGTTGAAAAGTGGTGTAATTTAGAATGGTCCACACACGTGCACAGTTGTGAAGGCGTGACCACACCTCTTCCCCCTCAGGAGGTTAAAGGTTTGGCATGGGCCCTCAAATCCTCTGGACTGGGTAAGGCCAAAATGTCATAATATATTCCAACTGCAATTACATTTTTCTATTATGCTTTTAGATACAAACCATCAACTCTTCCTCCAAAGGACCATTCTATGAATACAAATGTGAAAATCAATGTGGTTTTTACCCCAGGAGGAATCACCAGTAGACAACCTGGGATAAAAATATTAATATGACTTGTGCTCCATTAACTTTTGTAGACATTTAGGTTCCAAGTACAGACTAATTCAAGCACAGCTCATGTTTGTTGTATTTGAATTTAAAAATATATATAATTTAAATAGCATGTATGCAGTGCAGTCACTCTATTCATACCTTATTTTGAACATGAGCAAAGCCTGGGAGCTAAGGTTAAGCTGACGGACAGTACACTTACCTGTGAGAGTACTGTAATACCTAGATTATACAGTACACTTACTTGTGAGAGTACTTGCTCCGGACGGCCTGGAGTTTGTCGTCTGGCGGGGAGGTGAGCATGGAATGGAGCCTCCGGACGACAGGGACCAGCTCTGACACACCGTACCCAGAGTGGAAGACCAGGATGGGGGACTAGAGGACAGAGGTGTGGGTGATTAAATACAGACTAAAAGTTATTACCAGACCCTCTGTACCCAGTATGGGGTACTGGAGAGGGGGACAGTAAGATGTCAGACAAGGTATTGAAGAACCAGGATACAGATTATAACAGGTATTGGCTCATTGATTGAGTATGGGATGTGTAATGCATTCTTAACCTCTTGAGGCTAGGGGGCAATGTTCAGAAGTGCGGAGAGTCTGACGTGCCCAAAGTAAACTGCCTGTTACTCAGGCCCAGAAGATAGTTTTATATGCATATCCTGTTAAAATAATGTCTGTGAGTATAACAGAACTGATATGGCAGGCAAAAACCAGAGGAAAATATTTTTAGGTCCCAGTCTTTCCATTGACTATACAGGGAATTAGCTCCCAGATTGCAAATCCATATGGCTTCCACTAGATGTCAACAGTCTAGACATGGTTTCAGGCTTGTTTATGGAAAAACTAAAAAGAAATTGTAGGACACTACTGTTTTGCACGCGTGAATGGGGTGCGCGCTCTTCGTTATTTCTCTTCCCTTTTGAACAGACTATTCTCTGTCTGAAATATTATAGTTTTAGATATTTGACAACCTGAGGATTAATTAGAAACATCATTTGACTTGTTTGGACAAACTTTAGCAGGACTTTTTGGATTTCTTTGTCTGCATGTTGGACGATTACAGAACTCCATGGTGCCAACTAAACAGACTTTTTGGGATATATAGAAGGACTTTATCAAACAAAAACTACCATTCTTTGTGTTCCTGGGACCCTTGGGATTGCAAACAGAGGAAGATCTTCAAAAGGTAAGTGATTTATTTTATAGCAATTTTTGATTTTGTAATGCCTTGGCTGGTTTGAAAAATACGCTAGCGTCCCACCAATCCCTAATTAAGGAAGAGCAGAAACTGAAGACCGATCTAGACGGCACAAAAATACACTGAGTGGACAAAACTTAAGAACTCATTCCATGACATGGACTGACCAGGTGAAAGCTATGATCCCTTATTGATGTCACTTGTTAAATCCACTTCAAATCAGTGTAGATGAAGGGCAGGAGATGTGTGTCTTTGTGCAGAAGCTCACCCATCCTCCCAGCTCCTTGGTGACTAGAGCCAGCAGCAGACAGGCTGAGGCCAGTAATGATCCTCTCTCTGGGACCAGATCCATCTCCTGGAGACTCAGCTCACACACATACCGGGCCAGGGTTAGAGTGTCCATACTGGCACTCACACACTGGAGAGAGAGATGGAGAGGGGTCACACAGATGGCAAGAAAGAGACAGACGGAGAGACATGGAATACACACATGCTACAGACAAGAGGATAAGCATGCATAGGGTTGCATATTTTGGGGAATATTCAGGAGGTGGAAACTTTCCATGGAAATATATGCAAATTAATATTAATACCTTTTAAATGTAGATGCTTTTTGAATTGTATATGTTTATCATATTGAGAAACATAAGGGAAATGGTTTATCATAATAGACAATTGTAAATAATTTAGTCATTCCAATAGAAATACAACTATTTAGTTACAAATTGAACTTTAATTAAACGAGGACTCTTCACATGGGATGATTTTACTGAACAATAGAAAGGGAATATTGAATGATCCCAATGATAAGTCACATTTCAACACATCTGTAAAACCATAGTCTAGAAACTAAAGCTTTGGTTGTCTTCCTCTCAGGCTTCCATGTCTTCTCCCTGGACCTCCTCAATGTCCACCTCTTGAACATCAGACTGAGGCCTCATCTTCACTGTCACTTTCCAACCTTGTTGAGGATGGCTCGTTGTCAGGCTCAAAAAGCCTCAAATTTGCTTGGATGGCCATCAATTTTTCAACCCTTGTATTGACCAGCCTGTTGCGTGCTGGTGTGCGTGTTCCCAAACAAGGACCAGTTGCGCTCTGAGGCAGCTGATGTTAGTGGGATTTGTAGGATGGAGGCAACAGGGAAAAGAGCCTCAGATCCACAAAGACCCTTCCACCAGGTGGCTGATGAGATATGTTGGCACGACTGTCATATTGCATCTCCATCCCAAATACCCTTGCTTGGAAGTGTACTTCTGCGGTCCAAGGTAATTGATGACAGCCTTCAGCTCATCTGCAATGTAGACGTCGGTGTGTGTTGTCTCATGTCTGTGCGCTTGTAGAATACTGGTTGAGGGGTGGAGATGATGTAGTTAATTATTCCTTGCCCACAAACATTCAACCACCCATCAGAGATGATTGCAATAGTCTGCTTTCTCTACGATTTGCTTGACTTTCACTTGAATTCTGTTGAACTCTACATCCAGCAAATGAGTAGTTAAAGCATGTCTGGTTGGAGGGGTGTATGCTGGGCGAAGAACATTCAGAAATCTCTTCCAATACACATTGCCTGTGAGCATCAGAGGTGAACCAGTTGCATACACAGCTCGAGCAAGACATTCATCAGCATTTCTCTGACTACGTTCCTCCATTGAGTCAAAAAAAATAACTTCTGGTTCCAGGAGGACCATGAGCTGTTGCTATCGATAAGGTGTCTGATTCATCATTTTGTCCTCGAATAGAAGTAGAGGGACTTTTGTCAGAGGTTGCATGTTGTGAGCGCTGAGGGAACTTTATGCACTTGGCCAGATGATTCTGCATCTTTGTTGCATTCTTCACATATGATTTGGCACAGTATTTGCAAATGTACACAGCTTTTCCTTCTACATTAGCTGCAGTGAAATGTCTCCACACATCAGATAGTGTCTGTGGTATTTTCCTGCAACCCCAGTTAGAAAAACAATGAGTAAAAAAAAAAAATCCATGTACCGATAAATTGTTGAGCAGTTAGAATAAACAACTCCTTCGTAAGATAAATGTTTTAAAATAAAACATGGAAACAGGTGCATTAACACTCAGTTGGCATGGTAGCAAAAAAATAACTAGCAGAAATTGTTAACAAGTTAGAAATTAATTAAACACACTTTGCTGTAGGCTACTATTTACTAGTTAACAAAAAATCATGTCAAAATATATTCATCCCACCCAGTATTGTAATCAAAACTTACCAGAAAGCATGTAGTCCTTGGCTCAGACAGTGTAGTATTGTGGGCTCAATGGCATCGCATTAGTGTGCAAGACCTTGAGAATCAGCTGTGCATGTGATGGAAGAATGCACTGTGCATGCAGAGGGTTGCAATTCCATTGAATTGGGAATAGTTAACTAAAATATGCCACAAGACCTAGAATTGCCTTAAGTGTATCCCACATAAAAAGTTCACTGTTATAAGCTGTAACTTTTTTGATGAATTTAAACAAAATTCCCAGGCTTAACTTCCCATGGAAAATGTCTAGAAATTTAACGTAAGGTTTCCGACCCTTTGCATCCCTAAACATACATCCATATCACAGGGGGTTGACAGCACCTTAATGGGGTAGGACTAATTGCTGTAATGTAATGGTAACGAACTCAAACACATGGTTTCCATACGTTTGATGCCATTCCATATAGGCAGAGACACTCGCACACCCTATAGAAAGGGGTCTCGCACACCCTATAGAAAGGGGTCTCGCACACCCTATAGAAAGGGGTCTCGCACACCCTATAGAAAGGGGTCTCGCACACACGTGCAGGGTTTTTTCTGCATAGACGTATTGGGCATAGACGTATATGATCAAACAGTGTATAATAAAAAAATAAAACAGTAAACTAGAACCAGATATAAAGTACGTAGACAATACAACATCTGTTTAAGTAAGATCTTTGAGAACTAACAACCAACATAATAAAAGCTAGACCGTCAGAATCTAAAAAAGTAAAACATTTTTCATTCAAGGTTGTTTTTTTATGGCATGGGGCCCCCATTGATTTTGTTTTGTTTGATTCACTCAAATAGCATAAAATGTGTAGAATTGCAGGAAATTTGCTTTGAAACAGTGACCGTCAATGGGAGGGCCTCTAAAAATGTTCTGTTGGCCATCGCACCATTGGCCACACTGCCACCACGCCCACCACCGTAGCCTCCTTTTGACCCAGGAAAAACCCTGTACCTTGGCGTATCGCCTGAGGAAGCGGTAGGGGACGGGGATGTTGATATCGAACCCCAGCGCCTGCAGGATGCTTGTTTCCATAGCAATAACCTCCTCCCTCTTGTACGCATCATCACAGACGTACAGGAAGTCATCCACACAGGGCGGACAGCGCTCCTGATGGAGGGAGAGAAAGGATGGTGGGTAAGAAAGAGGAGAGCCCAAGTGAGAGGACACCACTAATTTGGGCACAATGAGCCTGTCTCCCCTCCACCCCCCACTATCCCTCACCTCCCCTACCGTTAACCAGAGCAGTGGACAGGTAGTGTGTGTTCTCAATATCCCTCACCTCCCCTACCGTTAACCAGAGCAGTGGACAGGTAGTGTGTGTTCTCAATATCCCTCACCTCCCCTACCGTTAACCAGAGCAGTGGACAGGTAGTGTGTGTTCTCAATATCCCTCACCTCCCCTACCGTTAACCAGAGCAGTGGACAGGTAGTGTGTGTTCTCAATATCCCTCACCTCCCCTACCGTTAACCAGAGCAGTGGACAGGTAGTGTGTGTTCTCAATATCCCTCACCTCCCCTACCGTTAACCAGAGCAGTGGACAGGTAGTGTGTGTTCTCAATATCCCTCAACTCCCCTACCGTTAACCAGAGCAGTGGACAGGTAGTGTGTGCTTTCAATATCCCTCACCTCAAACTTGGATGCTATGAGCATGGCTGTAGAACCAATAAGCTGTAGATTCTCTCTGTTGACCGGAGCAGTGGACAGGTAGTGGTCCGTCACCTTCACAGCCAGGTACAGAGTCTCGTGGTTCAGCTCAAAGTTTTCCTGGAAACACAGCCAACACACACACAGAACCAGTGTCAACACAGACACACACACACACAGAACCACACAGTGTCAAACACTTTCTCCAACACACAGAAGCACAGTGTCTCATCTTCACTCCTATTGTAATTGTCTGTACTAGGGGCATACTGCGTCGTAGTGTTATTACAAAAGCAAGTACACGGGTTTCCTGACCTGCACCTCGACCAGCCAGTCCACCAGGATGGCCCTCATCCCAGCGTTCAGACTGGGCTGGATGGACATATAGTCAGACAGGATGAACTTCTCCTCTCTGGCTTTGAGGTAGTCAAATATTTCCTTGGCGTACTGAGCAGTCAGAGCGGGGTCATCCTGGTGCTGGGTGTCTATATCAAACTCCTCAGGGATCTGAGAGTGGACGGGACAGAGGCAGAAGGGGAGGGACAGAGGGAGGGAAGTGGGATATTTAGGAGCTGTACAAAACAGTGCTAGACAATGCTAAAGTGAGTTCCATAGAATTATTCCTGACTGTCCCCAAGTACACTACCAGTCAAACGTTGACAGCTACTCATGCCAGGGTTTCCTTTTTTTTTTTATACATTGCAGAATAATAGTTTAGACAACACTATGTAATGACACATATGGAATCATGTAGTAACCAACCCCAAAAAAGTGCTAACAAATCAAAATATATTTTTGATTCTTCAAAGTAGCCACCCTTTGCCTTGACAGCTTTGCACACTCTTGGCATTCTCTCAACCAGCTTCATGAGGAATGCTTTTCCCACAGTCTTGAAGGAGTTCCCATATATGCTGAGCACTTGTTGGCTGCTTTTCCTTCACTCTGTGGTCTAAACTCATCCCAAACCATCTCAATTGGGTTGAGGTCAGGTGATTGTAGAGGCCATATCATCTGATGCAGCACATATGCTCTTGGTCAAATAGCCCTTACAGTCTGGAGGTGTGTTTTGGGTCATTGTCCTGTTGAAAAACAAATGAGTCCCACTAAGCGCATACCAGATGGGATGGCGTAGCACTGCAGAATTCTGTGGTAGCCATGCTGGTTAAGTGTGCCTTGAACTCTAAATAAATCACAAGACAGTGTCACCAGCAAAGCACTCCCACGCCATCACACCTCCTCCTCCATGCTTCACGGTGGGAACCACACATGCAGAGATCCAATCACCTACTCTGCGTCTCACAAAGACACGGTGGTTGGGACGCATCAGCCCAAAGGACAGATTTCCACCATTGTCCATTGCTCGTGTTTCTTTGCCCAAGCAAGTCTCTTCTTAGTGGAATCGTTTAGTAGGATTCTTTGCAGATATTCGACCATGAAGGCCGGTCTTAAAGTAATGATGGACTGTCGTTTATCTTTGCTTATTTGAGCCGTTCTTGCCATAATTTGGACTTAATAGGGCTATGTTCTGTATACTCCCCCTACCTTGTAACACAAGCGATTGGCTCAAACGCATTAAGGAAATAAATGCCACAAATGAACTAGTAACAAGGCACACCTGTTAATTGAAATGTAATCCAGGTGACTACCTCATGAAGCTGGTTGAGAGAATGCCAAGAGTGTGCAAAGCTGTCATCAAGGCAAAGGGTGGCTACTTTGAAGATTCCATGTGTTATTTCATAGTTTTGATGTCTTCACTATTATTCTACAATGTAGAAAATAGTAAAAAATAAAGAAACTCTTGAATGAGGTAGTCTGTGGTGCTCCATTAGCCTACCTGTGGTCTCCGGAGGTGGGGGGGTAACTCTCTAGGTGGAACAGCCTCCACCACCACAAGCTCTTCAACTGGCGTCTGCTCCCCCCTCTGTTTCTCCTCCTCCTGACTCTCTGAGCTCACTGATTCAGACCTGGAGGGGAGACGGGTAGGTATAGGGTGAAATGTAAACACTTAACATCTTAGTCATTTAGCAGACCTTCTTATCCAGAACAAGTCGGTGTCTATATAGATGTCACTGCAAACAAAACGTCCCTCAATAAAAGGCGGAGAAAGTTAGTGTTTTGATGTATTGCTATCACGTGGAATGTCATGCATCCATTGTATTGATGAGCTATATATATATATATATATAAAAAAGGACGACCAAGTTATCGTATCGCAATAAGAGATGCGTGATAAAGGAATTCAGTACCAGGACAGGCATATTTCATTGCCCCCATAACAAGCATCATCAATTACTCCATCCCTTTATAATTTGGCCCCCATTCTATGTTCTCTCTCACCCTCAACAACTACACCGTTCTTCACAGCCCATCAAACCTAACGGCAGTACAGATGGAGAGAGGGGTGGGGTCTAGAAAAATGAGTGACTTACTTTTTAAGGTTGGCTTCATTCTTGTCTGACACAGTGGTGGCCTTCTTCTTCTGAGTCTTCTTAAAGGAGTTCTTCTTGGTACCTGGAAGGCTGATGTGGACCTTGTGTGCCTGGAAGCCAAGGACAGACCAGAGAGTCAACACCACAGTCTTCTCATAGTGTGCAAATGAAGCAGTATTCACTTGTGATCGATAGGCCTGTGTGTCACGCAACTCATACGTTTGACACCAATCCCCTATTGGCAAAATATATATATATTTATTTTTTTAATTGGCCAAGAACTTTTACCCCACCATACACCCAACTGCCAAACACAAGACAAAAAGTCAGCCAGTCTGCTGTAAACACCAACCCAAAACCTGGTGGAAGAGACTCTGGTAGAGAGTCAGTCACTCCCCAGGAGACCATTCAACGCTGATACCGATTATTAGAGGACAAAAAAAAAGCCAATACAGATTAAAACTGCATTATTTTTATTTTTTTAAATACATATATACACACATACAGCGAGGGACAAAAGTATTTGACCCCCTGCTGATTTTGTACGTTTGCCCACTGACAAAGAAATTATCAGTCTATAATTTTAATGGTAGGTTTATTTGAACAGTGAGAGACAGAATAACAAAAAAATCCAGAAAACACGTGAAAAATGTTAAACATTTATTTGCATTTTAAAAGAGGGAAATAAGTATTTGACCCCCTCTCAATGCTGGTTCTCATACCGCATTGAAACACCTGCTCAAAAAAACTGCCGACACAGACCGTGGGGTTAACTTGGAAAAGCTTTGAGCATCTTTACTGCTGTCTCCACCATGCTAGGTACAAGGAGCGCTACTTCGATGCAGACAAGAAACAGGGTTTACGTGAAATGTTAGACACAGCTGGACAAGATGGAAACGGACACAGTGACAGTGCGCACTGAGGAAGAGAGGCCACGGACAGACAGCGTGTGTGTTTCAACTATTTAACTGTACTAGAATGCTTAAAGGCCGCAAAAATGTTAAATATCTGTATCGGGTTTTTTGGCAAGAAAGATATCAGAATCGGACGAAAATTTAATATCGGTGCATCCCTAACAAAAACATTTTGGAGCAGAAAACAAGTTTGTTGGACAAATTCAGGTTAGTCTCTCCCAGTTGAATTAGGTTCCGTTTGGTTCTAGTGAATACACCCCAGATAGATCGATTGAAAGAGAAGAGAGGATAGACAGACTTACATTTGTGATGTCTACAAAGGCTGTCCTCTTCTTAGGGGCTCCTTGGGGAGAGGAGGACGACCTCTTGACCTGGGGGCCTTCCTCCTAAAACACAAAGCGATGTTATTTGATATGGAGCTATGCAATGAAGAGCGATAGCAAGACACCATTGAGGTTAGTTTAGTTTGCGCAGGACCAGTGGTTTCATTGAGATAAGAGGGGTTAAGTTGACCAGCAGATATCAGACACCCCACAACTTCTTGAAAGTGAGTCCATGCAATATGCCCTGGCAACAAAGAAAATAATGCTGGTTACAAAGCGAGACACACACCCCAACAATATAAACAAGAAACCCGTCCAAGGCAGAGGTGGCCAACGCTCCTCTTGGAGAGCTAGTTAGCAACTGGATTTTGTTCCAGCAAAGGTGGGCGGCTATTATTAGTCAAATTACCTGATTCTCCGTCCCTTTGCCAAGTAATTTGGGTATTTTACTGCCAGCAGTAATACTAGGTTTCTTCCCCCTGGGAAAAGGCATGACTGCAGCTTGGAGTTTTCACCTAACGGGTTCAGACAGTCAGTAGTTGTATCCTGCAAGAGAAAACATAAAATTGGCATGCGCTAAGAAGAAGAATTAGAAGGCCTGTTTCTGTGATCTTCAGAGCATAATAACGTGTTAACTGGAGATGAGAGAGCCAAGATCTCCTCTGACTCCCAGGATCCTTAAATTCCAAGTTCCATTAACTGTGCAAACGTTGTCAAAACACGTTGGTTTCGCACCAAAATATGGAGTTTCTCAGTGTAACCATCGTCATTAACGCCGTTTCGTACGGAATGTAAAAATCAATATTCCTTCCCGATACTGTACTGCTGCTGGGTCAGCCGACCTGAGGGCGGCGGTGATGCGTGATTATATTGGAGGTCCAGGACGTGGATTTGGGCATGTGCACTTCAACAAATAACTTTGATTTAGACCCTTTAAAAATATATAATTTTGCAGTAATTACGATAGTTACTCTGCGAAACTCCATATTGTGAAGCGTACTGTAACGTTACCGATCGTACTTTGACCTTATAACGTTTGCAGAGCTGGTTAAAGGGACTTTGAATAGAAGGACACCTGGGCATCAGATAAACTATCGTCTCCTCATACCCAGGTACTGGTTCAAAAGGCAATATGTTGGTATCACAAGCAGAAAACTAGATCCTTCCACACAATTTACGTTAACGTTGTTTAGCCTAGTGCGCAAGGGGTTCTGCACCCTACCGCACGTGAATTGGACTGGCATGATTTCGAAAGGGTAGCACGCTATCTAGTGAGAAAACTAGCTTCTCCGTCAATGAAACATCTTACCTTATCGTATTTCCCGTGCTGTCAAAGTTAGTTGCAAAAATAAGTTTCTGAGCGAAAAATACAACATTCAACACGGGTCGAATCGTCCAGGCGGCGAGTTAAGACAAATGTGTACCCAAGACTGAGTCCAAACACCGTGCGGGCGGTGCTGATTGGTTGAAATTCGTCGATAGTTAGCCTATCAGCGCTCAGCTACGATGCCGTTGTTAGGGGGTGGAGTCTTTAGAATTTTCAAACTTCTTAGCAACCAATGGGAGCTCGTCGGTGTTTGCTGACGTTAATGCGTTTTCGCACGGCATTGTGTAGTTGTGGACGGCACCGTGATGACGTTTCTTAGAGCGTACAAACTATATTTTGCTTTCTTCCACAAGACCTAAAAATAACAGTTTCTCGATACGATTTCATTTTCACATTCTACATAACGTCAGCAAACTATAGCTTTACAACTATCAACATGTTAAAGTCCCTCGACCTTTCTTTAATGGAATCAAAGCTGGTTTTAAAGAACTGTTAAATATGGTTGGGTGACAAAAAAGACCCTAGGATTCTGTAAACTAATTGTCAGGCCCTATTTTCATTTGCTAGAGTAAAATAAAATGTAACGATATTGTTGTATTTGAAGAAAAAATGGTAACTAACACAACTCTATGGCAGGGGTGTCAAGCTCATTTTGCCCCCAGGGGTACCGCGCGCCCTGACTGCCTAGTGATTATTAGTGACCTGGACAGTCAGGAAACTGTATGACTGTAGGACCATTGTCATTTCTACACAGTTTCCATTTGGTTTTAGTCATTTTAAAGTATATTTTACTCAAACCACCCAAGGGCCAGATTGGACCCACTCGGGGGCCGTATGTTTGACACCCCTGCTCTATAACCCTTTAACCTTTTAATCTCTCTCACTCACACACGCATTCAGGAAGTGACTATAGGTTCATCTATTTCCCCATCATGGCCATTTGCATCTCAGCTACGGCAAACCGGCCTGTCTTCTGTTGTCTTTCACAAGAGGAAAATGGTAAGTACAATGTCTAAAGAAATTGTCTTTAGTAAACTGGTTTCATCTCAATCTCTTTCTTTATTTCCTAACTCTTCTGTTCCTCCTGAAACATTTCACATGTAGCTTATAACTTCAAGCTGAACAACAACAACAGCAGTTTCAATAGTGAGATTGAGAGAATGTGTCCAATTGTCAATGAAATGAGATTTTCATGCTGTTTCAAAGCTTATTGAGCTTTCAAAGCTCAATATGATAGGGCAATACATGTTGGAATATCAATTTAGTTATGTACATACACAGACTCAAACACGCACACACGGACGATAACACACACACACAATAAATATGACAGTATTGGATTTTGGCTGTCTAGTTCTTATCCTTACAGGCCTCAGGGGGACCTCTTGTTAAAGCATGAAGGGTCTTCCCTGACTTTGATAGGGCCAGTAGAGAAATGAGAGGTGTGTGTGTGCGTGGGTGTGTGTGTGCGTGGGTGCGTGTTTCAAACCAGTGCATCCTTTGATAAGTAATCCAAGACATTGTATAGATATAAAGAGTGAGGGAAATACAACTCCCTAGACATCAAACACCTCAAAGGGATTTTTTTTCATTTCTCCTTGTTGTCTTTATCTCTGTGTGCCTCTGAAATGGCACCCTATTCCCTACATAGTGCATTGCTTTTGAACAGGGTCCGTAGGGAATAGGGTGCCATTTGTGCGCATCTGCTCTGTCTGCTGTGGTTAATTGTTAATAGACCTCATATTTTACACTGGAAGAAGACCAGATAGTCTTATAAGCAGATATTTACATGGTGGCCCAAATGGCACCCTGTTCCCCATATAATGCACTAGTTTTGACCAGCGTCTAATGACCCTATATGGAGAAGAGAGTGCCATTTGGGACACAGATTCACCCTTCAGAACCAAATGGATTATTATTGCTATAACTTCTACTGTGTCTGGAAACAGTCATTGTTTTAATAAAAATAGACCTCTGATAGCATCATCTATGCTTGGCAGGCTAAGGTGTGTGTTTTAGCTTTGGATAATAAACTATACTCACGCACGCACAGACACACACAGAACACACAACACACACACACACCACATTCATTTCACACGTGGATACAGTTACCGCTTGGAACACCCTGACACTCTGTTGTGAATGATCCTTTATTGACATCTATTACATCTTCCAAATTATCCAACACACACACACACACACACACACACACACACACACACACACACACACACACTATTCCATCATCTATCAGAACACATCCTGGGTTCCAGGTTAGTTCCCTGTAATAACATAGAAGGGGATTACTTGTTTGTCTTTTGATCTAAATCATACTGCACTTCCTGTCAGTCAGTCATGTGACTCTCTGACTTCCTGGAACCTTGACAGCACATGTGGTGATTGGCAGCCTGGCTGAGGTTTCCGTGTGTGTTCCTGGCTTCCACACCTAGTCTGAAGCCAGGAACACACACAGACAACTTAAACATTAAATTATTGTCTTTCCACACACAAATTGAAATAATATAGGCCTACTATAACATAATCATTTAATGCAAATTGAAACAAATGTGTATCTTTTGGATTCTCGCTGTTCTCTTATAGGTTCCAATGGAGGCAAGTGGGGTCCAGAATGTTCAAGAACCTAGCCAAGACAATGGATGGATCATTCACTGTTTGGCCCACACCATGGCTGAAGATGTAGTACACTCAGCTACATATTACGAGTCCTCATCCATCTGTCTTCCAGTTCAGGAGAGATTGGCTGAGAAGCTAGCCTCTCTGGCCATCATAGCTGCCTTGAAGGAAGCAGTTGGAACTGAGAGCTTTTGGTCCAACATACCCTCTTCATTCAGCACAAGATCTTTGTCCTATTCCAATGCCAGCTCACCCTCAGATAGAAGGAAGACGGTTCTACACAGTACAAGACAAAGGGAGGTTCATATGGATACAGAGATGAGTGGAAATGGTGAGACACATCAATTCAACGGGACCATCAAGTACCATTCCTCTGGATCCTCCAGCTCCACTCTCCACCCCTCCAAGGACACCCACTCCTCCGGCGAGGTCAGTTATGAAGAGCGAGGACCCCACGGAAGAAGTGCCAAGCTGATGACGTACGCAGAGGTGATGTCTGATGACATCATCACATGGCTGAACAATAACATAACAAATATTGACGATATCTGTCGGATATCTGAGCAACTGACTGATAAAATTATCACGTCGTTATTAACTGAGGTGAGGCTGAGGGGGTATCCTGGCAGGCTGGTCTCGGATGCATTCTCCCTAAGTTGGGAAGAGCTAGATATAGACTCAGTCCAAGACACCCTGGTTCTACATCCAACCACCAACTATGCTGGAAGGCTGGTCTCCGGTGCACTCTCTCTGGCTAGAGCGGAGCTGAAGAGGACCTCTCTCCATGACTCCCTGGTTCTCCAACAGGAGCAGAAGGGGAGAGGGGAACAAAGTCCAATGGACAAAAGCTGACCTAATCACACCCCTGTCTATCCATATCCCTGTCTAACCACTCCCAGACAGTCATCCAGCATCCAGCTTGGTTCACCCAAACCTTATAAGTTGAATTCAGATCGGACCCCCAACATGACAGCCCACTCTTCAACCCAGTCACTCCGCTGCTGAGTGCTTGGCCTAAGCTGTGGTGAGGTGTTGTGGCATAAGCGACAGGGCCCCTGGCCACTAGGTGGCCCCGACCCATTTTAGATTTTTTTGTATGTTAAAACTGCAAAAATGTCTCTTCACCTCATGGCAAAATGTGTAGAATTGCAGAACACTTGCTTTAAAACTGCAAAATGTCCTCTACTCGCCATGGCCAAATGTGTAGAATTTCAGGAAATTAACTTTAAAACTAAAAATGTTCTCTCCGCCATCAAGAGGGGGGCCCCACAGAGAACTCCAGCTTAGGGCCCCCAAAAGACAGCAGTGTATGTAGTTCAATGGCTATATGTACTCTTTATCTTTACCTGGTAAAGCCAGAAGAGGATGGGCCACCCCTCGAACCCTGGCTCCTCTCTAGGTTTCTTCCTAGGTTCCTGCCTCTGGCCACCCCACTGAGGTGAGAGCTTTAAGTTCCATGGTGTCTAAATCACTAAGGACTTAAAATGGTTCACAAACACGCACACAGTCGTGAAGAAGGTATGACAGCGCCTCTTCCCCCTCAGGAGGCTGAAAAGATTTGGCATGGGCCCTCAAATCCTCAAAAAGTTTTACAGCTGCACCATTGAGAGCAGCTTTGCTGGCTGAATCACTACTTGGTATGGCAACTGCACCGCCCCTCAATCGCATGGCACTACAGAGGGTGGTGCGGACAGGACAGCCCAGTACATCACTGGGGCCGAGCTCCTTGCCATTCACAACCTCTATATCAGGCAGTGTGAAAGGAAGGCCAGGAAAAGGGTTAGACTCCAGCCCCCATAGACTGTTCTCTGCTTATGCTCTGCTTCACTTTACAGTTCTACTGATATTGATTACTGCATTGTTAGGAAAGAGTTTCAAGAAAGGCATTTCAATGTACTTGTACACATGACAATAGAAACTAGAAATGTTTTCCTCTCTAGGTTTCTTCCTAGGTTCCTGCCTTCCAGGGTGTTTTTTTCCTGGCCACCGTGCTTCTACATCTGCATTGCTTGCTCTTTGGGGTTTTAGGCTGGGTTTCTGTATAAGCACTTTGTGACAACTGCTGATGTAAAAAGGGCGTCATGAAATACATTTGATTGATTGATTGACATAGTTCTCCAGAATGGCCGAACTACACTGAGTGGGAGGCCTTGTGGTAAGGACACAGAATGACCACAAGAGGGCGCCATCTGGGTGGTTATTCAGCTCCTGGAGCAACTGGTGGACAAGTGTTGTCATAATTGATGACCTTGATGTTCGTGAGCTATAGCATTGCTTATGTATAATTACTTACTGACAATATTGCTTGCCACAAGGTTAGAGTTAATTGTCAAAATTGGACTAAATTGAATTCATGAGCTTGAGCCATAACCTGAACCTCAAATTAAACCTGGGATTAAATTGACTTTGTATTTGTTTACTCACTGATGATATTACCACAATGCTGATATAACTTTAGAGTTTAAGAACCTTAATGCAAAATTAAAATATCATTTATTGTAGCCCTATATTTGCTTACTGACGATGCAACAATAGTTAGAGTTAGTGGTCGGACAATGTTGTCAGAACTGATGGGCTTGACCTATATGGCTTATACAACAACCCCAAAAATTATATTCTACAGTTTGGCACAGATTTGATCCATTTCAGGATCAAAGGAATCGTGTTGCCCTCTTCTGTTGTGTTTTGTACATTTTACCCATAATGCTCATTGACTTGACATTCCAAATTACTAAAGCCCTGGGCCCAGTTTCCGAAAAGCATCTTAAGGATAAATTCATTGTTAGAATCATAGGCTCTTTAGCCCAAATATGCTTTGGGGAATACAGGCCCTGAATGATTAGGCCCCGAGTGATTATTTGTACGAGGGTTCAAACTAGGCCCTGAGTGATTATTTGTACTAGGGTTCAAACTAGGCTCTGAGTGATTATTTGTACCAGGGTTCAAACTAGGCCCTGAGTGATTATTTGTACCAGGGTTCAAAGAAACAGAAGGGTCAATGTATTCCATGAAAAGAGGGCCTTTTGATATTGTAAATAGAAATTGTGCACCAGTATTGAATTTTAAAAGCCTGTTATATTACATGAAGTGCCCTTTAATATAGAACATGTGGAGAATTCAATAAATCGGATTTATTTTTATGTATAAAGACTTGCTAAAGTGCCAAGATTCAGCATTTTTACAAGTCCCAGTGAAGAGGTGACTCCGGGATGCTGACCTTCTAGGCAGAGGTGCAAAGAAAAAGCCATATCTCAGACTGGCCAATAAAAAGCAAAGATTAAGATGGACAAAAAAACACAGACACTGAACAGAGGAACTCTGCCTAGAAGGCCAGCATCCCAGAGTTGCCTCTTCACTGTTGATGTTGAGACTGGTGTTTTGTGGGTACTATTTAATGAAGCTGCCAGTTAAGGACTTGTGAGGCGTCTGTTTCTCAAACTAAACACTCTAATGTACTTGTCCTCTTGCTCAGTTGTGCACCGAGGCCTCCCACGCATCTTTCTATTCTGGTTAGAGCCAGTTTGCGCTGTTCTGTGAAGGGAGTAGTACACAGCGTTGTACGAGATCTTCAGTTTCTTGGCAATTTCTCGCATGAATAGCCTTCATTTTTCAGAACAAGAATAGACTGACGAGTTTCAGAAGAAAGTCATTTGTTTCTAGACATTTTTAGCTTGTAATCGAACCCACATATGCTGATGCTCCAGATACTCAACTAGACTAAAGAAGGCCAGTTTTATTGCTTCTTTAATCAGAACAGTTTTCAGCTGTGCTAACATAATTGCAAACGGGTTTTCTAATGATCAATTAGCCTTTTAAAATGATCAACTTGGATTAGCTAACACAACGTGCCATTGGAACACAGGAGAGATGGTTGCTGATAATGGGCCTCTGTACGCCTATGTAGATATTCCATAAAAAATCAGCCGTTTCCAGTTACAATAGTCATTTACAACATTAACAATAATTACACTGTACTTCTGATCAATTTGATGTTATTTTAATGGACAACATTTTTTGCTTTCTTTCAAAAACAAGGACATTTCTAAGTGACCCCAAACTTTCAAACAGTAGTGTATGTATTTCCCTCATTTAAAGGTCAACCCTGTTATGTGAACTAAACTCTCGTTTTAGTATGGTGAGACTAAACGTTATTCAATTAAAAAATATATATTTCCTAAAGAAACATTGAACATCTAATAATCAAAGCAAGTGTAAAAGCAGGTGAGCTGGTTCTACACTTTGGGGATTTTTGTGGTGGAAAACTGAGCACATGTCTAACCTGTTACTCATTTGTAAAAACCTTGGCAAAACCTTTGTTGGCAATCACAGAGGTCAGACGTTTCTTGTAGTTGGCCACCAGGTTTGCACACATCTCAGGAGGGATTTTGTCCCACTCCTCTTTGCAGATCTTCTCCAAGTCATTAAGGTTTTGAGGCTGACGTTTGGCTACTCGAACCTTCAGCTCCCTCCACAGATTTTCTATGGGATTAAGGTCTGGAGACTGGCTAGACCACCTTAATGTGCTTCTTCTTGAGCCACTCCTTTGTTGCCTTGGCCTTGTTTTGGGTTATTGTCATTTTCAATGCCCTGGCTGAGGGAAGGAGGTTCTCACCCAAGATTTGACGGTACATGGCCCCGTCCATCGTCCCTTTGATGCGGTGAAGTTGTCCTGTCCCCTTAGCAGAAAAACACCCCCAAAGCATAATGTTTCCACCTCCATGTTTGACAGTGGGCATGGTTTTCTTGGGGTCATAGGCAGCATTCCTCCTCCTCCAAACACGGCGAGTTGAGTTGATGCCAAAGAGCTCAATTTTGGTCTCATCTGACCACAACACTTTCACCCAGATGTCCTCTGAATCATTCAGATGTCCATTGGCAAACTTCAGACGGGCATGTATATGTGCTTTCTTGAGCAGGGGGACCTTGCGGGCACTGAAGGATTTCAGTCCTTCACGGCGTAGTGTGTTACCAATTGTTTTCTTGGTGACTATGGTCCCAGCTGCCTTAAGATCATTGACAAGATCCTCCCGTGTAGTTCTGGGCTGATTCCTCACCGTTCTCATGATCATTGCAACTCCACGAGGTGAGATATTGCATGGAGCCCCAAGCCGAGGGAGATTGACAGTTCTTTTGTGTTTCTTCCATTTGCGAATAATCGCACAAACTGTTGTCACCTTCTCACCAAGCTGCTTGGCGATGGTCTTGTAGCCCATTCCAGCCTTGTGTAGGTCTACAATCTTGTCCCTGACATCCTTGGAGAGCTCTTTGGTCTTGGCCATGGTGGAGAGTTTGAAATCTGATTGATTGATTGCTTCTGTGGACAGGTGTCTTTTATACAGGTAACAAACTGAGATTAGGAGCACTCCCTTTAAGAGTGTGCTCCTAATCTCAGCTCGTTACCTGTATAAAAGACACCTGGGAGCCAGAAATCTTTCTGATTGAGAGGGGGTCAAATACTTATTTCCCTCATTAAAATGCAATTCCATTTATAAAATTTTTCACATGCGTTTTTCTGTATTTTTTTGTTGTTATTTTGTCTCTCACTGTTCAAATAAACATACCATTAAAATTATAGACTGATCATTTATTTGTCAGTGGGCAAAGGTACAAAATCAGCAGGCGATCAAAAACTTTTTTCCCTCAATGTACATTTATTTGAAATGAAAAGTAACACTTCTCAAAAGGCACCGAACTGATGGAATGACCAAGAACAAACACTATTTAAATTTGCAAGACAAAAATTATCACCATTGCGTCATCCTGCCAATGCTACTATGATGTCACTGAAGACAGTCGTTTTCAAAATTCAAACTGACATTAATAATTATTTCATCATCATTTTTCCCATTATGACGTCACGCCCGCCCTCTCCAGCCCTATAAAACCGACCCCCGGCTCGTCTTAAAGTCATTCATAGTATTATCTATCTATCAATCACAATGCCCAGAAGACGCAGATCAAGCAGCCGCCCTGTACGCAGACGGCGCCGCCCGAGGGTGTCCCGTCGTCGCAGAAGAGGAGGTCGCAGGAGGCGTTAAGCCAGGCCGGGCAACCTACCTGACATAACCGCCGCCTGCCGGTTCTCCCTCCCGATCCCTGGTAGTGTAGCGATGTTAAAGTCTGCTTAAATAAAAGATGGGCTTTTAACTACAACTGTTATGACTTTTACTTTTTATTATTAGTAGGTTTATAAGAGTTGTATGCAGTAGAGTTAATTATAGATAAGTAGCCTAGATAATAATAGCATGTTAGGGATGGATATATAGACTACAATTAAAACATTGAGTCATTGTATCTGTCCCTAATAAATACATATATTAAAACAATGTATTAATTTAAAACATTGACACATTCAATCATCAACAGTCAAGTCAGATGCATTGCGCCATTATAGTTCAGTTTGAACTCATATAGCCCTACAATCGTTCCAGGTTGGATGCCAACCATTATAAACGGCAAATCATCCATTTATAAACGTTTACTATAGCTATAACATTGCACACCATTGAAAGACAACTAAGGAATTAGACACTGGAAAATACATGGATGCCCAGAAGACGCAGATCAAGCAGCCGCCCTGTACGCATACGCAATATTCGTTTAAAAAAGTAGGCCTATAAATTTCAAGATACAACCATTATTATAAATGGTAGCTAAATCATCGATATTAGCTATAGACTGTGTACGTCTTTCAGCTGCGGAAGGGTCTAGGCTACTCCCTACCATTTTGCATACATTTTCTTTATTTTATTATCAAAAGAATCGCCACCACTGGCCATGAACTTTATATTCCGCTATTTTGGTTTATTTTCACGGTTTTTGTGTTTGGAATGGCACTGTTACTATGGGGCTATCATAATGGCACTGTTATCAAATAAAATAAAATTGTATTGGTCACATACACATTTTTAGCAGATGTTATTGCAGGTTTAGCGAAGCTTGTGTTCCTAGCTCCAACAGTGCAGTCAGTAGTAGGTAGGGACTGTCATAATGCCACTGTTACTACGTAGGCTGTCATAATGCCACTGTTACTACATAGGCTGTCATAATGCCACTGTTACTATGGGGATTCAGCTGTCATAATGCCACTGTTACTATGGGGATTCAGCTGTCATAATGCAGATGATGTAAGCTGTAGGCCAATTGTGAATCTGTAGAATGATGGACTGACTGGAAATTCCAAGTTTCCAGGCAATTTAATTCTGCATTATAATAGTAATTATATTTCAGTGGTGAAGTGCCTTGATAAAGTGTAGGGGCAGGTGGATTCAAAGCCTAACATGTATTTACATGACCCCAGTTGCATTTGCAAACAAACATAGTAACAGTGGCATTATGACAGCTGAATCCCCATAGTAACAGTGGCATTTTGACAGCTGAATCCCCATAGTAACAGTGGCATTATGACAGCTTACGTAGTAACAGTGTAAACAGGGTGACAGTGAGCAAAATAACCAGAGAGGACAGGAAGTTGACAATTCTTCGTTAATAATAGCCACAAATAACTTGTATTTCTTGCAATATGGTTGTAATCTTCAAAGATTGAATTGCATTGAATCAAATTTACCAGATCCAACAATTTACTGCTTGCTAGTGACAATATATTACCAAGTTAGAGTTGGTTAGTGGTGAAAATTGGACAAAAGTGGCAATGATGTCAGAATTGATTACCTTGAGCCTTAACCTCACATTAAACCTAGTTTACTTTGTATTTGTTTACTCACTGATGATATTACACAAGTTTAGTGGTTAAAAGTATTTATCTCCAGGTCTCAGGAACAACAATGTTTCGAGAAGAGGTGTTTGTCTCTTCTGTAACCACTGCATTGGGTCAGCTTCATTCACATTATTGGGTCAGCCTAACACTCACATACAGTCAGGTCCATACATATTTGGACATTGACAAAGTTACTATTATTTTAGCTGTCTACCACAGCATATTGGAGTTGAAATTAAAGAATGAATATGAGCTGAAAGTGCAGACTTTCAGGTTTAATTTGAGGGTTTTAAATTCCCAAATGAGGTGAACGGTGTAGGAATTACAGCATTTCTTATATGTGCCCCCTTTTTTAAGGGACCAAAAGTAATTGGACAATTGGTTGCTCAGCTGTTCCATTGCCAGGTGTGTGTTATTCCCTCATTAGTTCATTTACAAGTAAGCAGATAAAAGGTCTAGTCTAGTTGATTTCAAGTGTGGCATTTGCATTTGGAATCTGTTGCTGTTATCCTTCAATATGAAGTCCAAAGAGCTGACACTGCCAGTGAAGCAAGCCATCATTAGGCTGAGAAATCAAAACAAACCCATCAGAGAGATAGCAAAAACATTCGGTTTGGCCAACTCAACTATTTGGTACGTTCTGAGAAAGAACACACTGGTGAGCTTAGGAACACCAAAAGGCCCGGAAGACCACGGAAAACCACTGTGGTGGATGACAGAAGAATTCTTTCCCTGGTGAAGAACCCCTCACAATGGTTGGCCAGATCAAGAACACCCTCCAGGAGGTAGGCGTATCTGTGTCAAAGTCAACAATCAAGAGAGAACTACACCAGAGTAAATACAGAGGGTTTACCACAAGATGTAAGCCTCAAAAACAGGAAGACCAGATTAGAGTTGGCCAAAAACATGTAAAAAAGCCTGTACAGTTATGGAACAACATCCTATGGACAGATGAGACAAAGATCAACTTGTACCAGAATTGTCAACTTTTGGCCGGGTGGTTTCTGGGTATTGACCACTAGAGGCTCCCATTGTGTTCTTTTTTGTCTGATCCTTTCTTTTCTTTTCCCCTTGTTTCCAGTTATTAATTGCACCTGTGCCTCGTTTCCCCTGTATGTATTTAAACCCTTAGTTTCCCTTAGT